>PVKE010000192.1:0-24544 GCA_004027555.1 Craseonycteris thonglongyai
GAAATAAAATGAAAATAGAAAAAATTGTTATGAAGAAAATAGCACTTAGGGGAGATCGAGGCAATACCATACACACAGTTCCCTCGTTAACCCTTTAACTACTGAAGACGAGTATATGAAGACATGGCCCAGTGCCTTTCCTGGGGGCCTGTGGGCGTGTATAAACACACTGACTCAGTTCCCAAGACGTTTGTAAATGTGATGTGGCCCACGTGAATCTTTCCTGTTGCACCAAATGGCCTGTGTTTTAATTGAGTTTGACACCCCTGCTGTATAGGAACTTGATCTTCATTTCTCTCTTTTGCTTCATGGGCACAATCATTGTGATGCTTAACATATTCTCTACCAGAGCCTTCTAGTTCTACCTACTTTGATAAAGCAGTGGTTAGACACTGGCTCCACATTGGAGCCTCTAGGGAGATTTTTGGAAATTCCAATGTCCAGGCCTGACTCTAAGATCAATTAAGTCAGAATTTCTGGTGTTGGGACTTAGACAAATTTTTAAGTTCTCAAGATGATTCTAACGTGCAGCCAGAGTTGACATACCCATCAATACAGAGGAAGGCTTTGCAACTTGGGCTCCTGGCAACTTCTCTCCTCTATCCATATGCCTTTTTAACAAATTCAGATTATTCAGGAATCTTTCTGAATAACAGCAGAAAATGCATTTTGTCTCCATTCCCCAAGGCATAACTTGAATGACATGGAAATAGCTAACTAAATTAGCAGTACATAATATACCCTTTAACCTAAAAAATCACTGTATAAGTTTTTTTTTGCAGGAAGCTGGGATGGCTCAGTGGGTTAAGCGCTCGCTTTGCAGCCCCGAAAACTGAGGATCGAATCCCAGCTCCGGCCCAGGCAGACCCATACATTGAATTGGGGTATGCCCCCAGTTCAGCTTTTGCTGGGGCCTATGCGGAAGGCTCCCGGCCCAGTTCCTGCCCTGTGCAGCCCCGCACCCACCTGTGGAGTGAAACTATATGGAAAACTAATGTTGTCAACTATGGAGACTGCTCTGGGCCCTCCCCCTCCTCTCTGTCTCTCTCTGTAAAAAAAAAAAAAAAAAGAAAACAATAAAAAAAGATTTTTTTCTATAGATAAGGTGTGGTCATGTATATATGAAATATGACAATTAAGTTTGCAAACTTTCCACAGAGCGCTTATGTTGGCAGCACCACACAAAGAACTCGGTAAAATCTCATAACTTTGGTCTGTCAGTGTCTCACAGCTGTGTTCGTGTCGATATGTGGCGGTGTCTTGCTGAGTGGCATTCATTATTGTTGTTGCGTGTTTTTGTGTGCCATCAAGAGAATAGAGGAGCTTGAACTAGAGCAACAAACATTAAATTTCTTATTCAACTTGGAAAGAGTGGAAGCAAAATCAGGGACATGTTAGTCTAAGCTGATGGAGATAATGAAAAAAATGGCAGTATATAAATGGATCAAAGTGTACAAATGTTTCTGAGGGGAGAGAAAGCATCTCTGATGAAGTGAGTCAGGGTGGTGAGTAAAAAGTGGAACTAGTAAAAACATTGCCAATATTTGTCAAATTATGTGTCAAAATCATTGGCTGACTGTGAGAAGCATAGCAGACCAAGTAAGCATCAATAGAGAAACAGGAAAATCTTAACTGAAAATCTTGACATGAGGAAGGTGTGTGAAAAAATGATCCCACAAGAGCTCACCAATGAACAAAAGCAAAGGAAAGTTGAAGTTTGCCAAGATGTTTTGGATAGCCAAGATGATGTTTTGGGCCATTTTAGCACTGTGATAAAACATGGGTGTACCAATAAGATCTTTTTAAAGATTTATTTTTATTGTTTTTTGACAGAGAGACAGAGAGAGACAGAGAGAAGGAGGAGGGCCCAGAGCAGTCTCCATAGTTGACATTAGTTTTCCACAGGGCTGTGCAGGGCAGGAACTGGGCCGGGAGCCTCCCGCCTAGGCCCCAGCAAGAACTGAACTGGGGGCACACCCCAGTTTAGCATATGGGTCTGCATGGGCCGGGGCCAGGATTCGATCCTCGGTCTTCGGGGCTGCAAAGTGAGTGCTTAACCCGCAGAGCCATCCCAGCTTCCCCGCAATAAGATCTTGAAACAAACAAACAAAAAGTGTCAAAGTGCACAGTGGAAGTTAGACCTCATACATATACTTTGTTTTATCTATCTGTAAATAACATCCATTGACTCATCACTGTAAAAGATGAGAACTTAAGTGTCACATTGCTTTCAAATTGTCCTTTGTCCTCCTCCCAAATTTTGAGTTACTTTACTACCTTTAGCTCTTATGCCTGTTGTCTTTAAATATTAATCATTTGAAGTTTCTATTTCTTGTTCTACCATTTGTAGTCAATGTGTATCAATTCCACATTGTGTAAAAATAGCATATTAGCTCCCCTGTCCTTCCTTCTGCTTCTTCTCCCCTTTTCACCTTTTCACTTCTGAAAGCAAAGGATTCTCTACTCCACCTCTTACAAAATATGCTTCCACTGGTGGTTCAGTCCAAGAAATGGGATGAAATCACTACTCTGTCCTTGGCTATCCCCACTTCTCTCTCTGCATTGTTATGATTATATATATATAGCCTGCGTGCCAAGTAGCTAGGGAGACATGGTGGGTGGCCCAGTCCCCAGGAAGACCTGCTCCTGCATCACCATGGAAACATTACTGGACCATCAAGTAATGAATGGGATTCTGTACAAAGAAGAGAGCCAGACACAAAGACAGAGCTGCCAGCAGCAGAGAAGGGACAGTCTAGGAACATGCCCTCCTCAAAGTGAGAGGGAAGGGGGCTACAGGCAGTGACTCTGCAGGTGGGAACCACGTGGCTGGTGACAGGACCTGCTGCTTGAAGACCAGCCCAAACCACCTTCCTTCTGCCTTCAACTAGCAGCCAGGCCCCAAGCAGGAGACAGTGTCTCACATGGGATGGATGTAACACGCAATGAGTGAGTTTACCCAGAATTATGTTTTCACACTTCCAGTTGGATTGGGGGACAGGGCTATACCAATATTAAACTAATTACTCTTAAAACGTAAGCTGCTTTTTTACACACCCACTTTGAAAATTTATTCCTACTTTATATGGGAGCACATCCAAGAATTCAACATAGTTTCACCTACACATAAACCAATTCTAAACCCTGGACTAAAATTTGGAGTAAAATCATCCTCAGGGAAGGCCCAGAACCAGTGAGAGACTGAGAAGTGGCAAGAACAGATGAGATGGACCCTCGGAAATCAATGCTAATATCAGAAATAGGGATGGGTTATCATGAGACTGACTCTGAACGAGAACTGCAGAATGTTTCAAGTCCCAAGGCAGGCCTCTCTCCCTGCATGCTCTTCCTGAGCAAACTCCTCTGTGCTCATTGCCCAAGTTCCCCAAGGAGCCAATGGCTTCCACATCTGTGTCTGTTCCACATCTTGCCCCTGATTCCCAAGCCCTTCCTATCCCCAGAGTCCCTTCTCCTTATCTCCTTTTTGGTCCCAGATTTTGCTAAACTAATGACTCTATCTGTAACTATCCTCTGCCTTGCAAATGCAAACTCCTTCAGTTTTAAGAAGTATTATGGACTGGCATTTATAGCTGAGCTTAAAAATAACCCCCACCATACTGCCTGTAAGATGTGGTTTCCTGAGTGCTTGGATCAGAAAGTGATCCAACTGCCACTGACACCAGAGAAAACTGGCATGTGCATCTACACTCCAGATCCCGATGGCTGCAAATAAATCAATGGCTCATTCAACCCAGATCCTGGGCACAGACTGAAAACTCAAATGAAGGTGGATTTGGAAAGAAATGAAAAGATGAAGCTCTGGAAATTGGGACTAATGCGTCCATTTCACTGTCAGAACAAAGGACGGGCCATGCATTCCTCGGTGTTGAACCCTAAAGTTGACTTTTAATTTTATCTACAGCATTCCTTTAGTTATACGAGTGTCGTTTTCAACTGCTAGCCCTCCTACACCATCCAAAGGTACTTTCCTATACTTTTATTAACTACACCCTTTTAAATAATGCTTCATTGCCAGTGGGACACTTTTAGGCCTAGAACAAACAAAAGTGACTTTAGTGAAAACATTTCAATATACTGTGATAGTAATAGTCAACAGTGGGTACAAAGCAATAACAAAGGTCAGTTTTTATCTTGCTTAGGAAACAGAATTTCCTGAAGTCACTTCTATTCACACACCTGAATGCCGTAATTCCCTTTCTATTAATCCTTACCGGGCTCCCTAAACACCGTATCATATCATATTACAAAATATCAATTAAAGACCTTTAAGACTCTGAGCTTCCAAATTCAGACCCAGTTTTCCATGATGGATCATGTGTGCCTCTGCTCTACAGCTTCAACTTCTTGTCTATACTAAACCTTCCCTACTTAGCAGCACCACAGCTTTGCCTGTGTTGGTCTGGAATAGGTTAGCTAGGCTGCAAGACACATGATCCTAATGTCCTTGTTTTTAGGGAACAAGCTGAAGTACTTAGAGGTGAAGGGGCATTATAGCTGCACCTTCCTGTCTCACAGTTCAGAAAAAAGGGGGTGGGAGGGGCTCACTTTAGCAGGTGAAGGGAGCTTGTGGAGCAGCCACACTTGCTCTTTCTGGGTTGGAAATGATGTCACAAATCTCCCAGACTGGCCAGAGGTAATGACACAGCCCTGTGGACCAATAAGGAGGCGGGACACACAGGGAATTCCACGCCATATTTGTGGAGCATATCTCCTCGAGTTCCCATTTTCTGTTAAACTAGGGTGACCAGACGTCCCGCTTTTGGCAGGGCAGTCCCAATTTTTAACAATCTGTCCCGTGTCCCGCAGCATTTTTAAAAAGTCCCGATTTTTGGAAAGAATGCACGACAAGCTAGGGAACGGTGGGAGATAGACCAAATTTTTAATCAAGAACCCCCTCCCTCCTGGTCAATGGTGCCCCGCTTTATCAATGTTAAAATCTGGTCACCTTAGTTAAACTGAAAACCTTTCTCTTTTTCAAGATACATGAAATATATCTTCTAATCAGCTTCCCAGTGCTCCAATTTAGACTCTCTACCCAACCCCCAGTCAAATAGAACTGGTGTCATTGCCTTCTTTAGGGATCTTCTGGATTGTGCATAGTGGCTTACACTTATCAAAATAGCAAACAATCCTCTTGATCATGGAGGTCACAGACTTGAGGTTTTGACTAGACAGGAGTCTAAATAAAGACAGCATTGAAAACACAGAAAGGCAAATAGTGAAGAATTTGCATTTACACATTGTGAAATTCCACAAATATTGATCAATACCCACGGTACACCAAAATTCTTTACATTTAATATCCACAGCAGCTCTTATTTACTATATACCCACTCAAGTTCTAGCCACTAGAGAACAGACACACTACAGCAAACAATGTATCTGTGAAGTGAGAGCAATGGTAATCTCTTCTGGAGATCACAGAAGGGAGACAACTCCCCCTCCCCCAAAGTCAAGTGCAGGGCACAAGGCTAATAGTGTCAACACACAGACAGATGGGGAGCAGAAGCCTCTTAGGGGACGATGAAGAACACAATCTGAAGTCAGGGCAGTCCCGTAAATGAAGAAAGCTATGAATAAAAAACATGGTTTTCCAGAATTCTTAGCAATTTACTCTTGTGCTACTACCCTCAAGGGTGAGATGGAGGAGACAGGGGGATTAAAGCTGAAAATTCAGCTCCTGTTTATTTACAAAAATGTGTGTGTGTGTGTGTGTGTGTGTGTGTGTGTGTGTGTGTGTGTGTCCGTTAACCAGAACTCAAGTAACCGGCAAAATCTCAAGCAACCGGCAAAATTTTGTGTGGTTGTTTGAGACTTTGAGTGCAAAATTTTGAATGCTGGTTGTTTGAGTTCCAGTTGACGGAGAGTCTACTTATAGTTATGCGGCATCTACCAATCCCCATGGGTACTGGTTAAGTGAGAGTCTACTGCATTTGTCATTTTCAAATTCTTAAAATGGTCATTATAACTCTATATCACATGTAAGATAAAACAGTAGGTAGTAATTCTGGTTTTAGCCTGATGATTGCCGTCACCATTTTGGGCTTGCACGAGGCCTGCTCCACTGAGTTTCCAGATTCCAGGAATGAAGGAAGCAGGCTCTTCCAGTTATCGGGGAGAAACTTGGGTTGGGATATCTACTGCTGGCCCCAAGAAGCCCATGGAAGTTGTACGCTTAGTCTTGAGGTTTAGGCAGCCCAGCCGCTCACACACTGGGGAGCGGTTCTCGTCTGGTTCAGAGCTACACAGACACATGCTGCCCCTCTCTCCTAGTGGCCACACGCCCAGCTCTTCCTGTGCAGATTTCAAATTCTGTCCACTTGTTCTTCCATGTCTGTGGTTATCAGTCCAGGTCTTTCTTTCTTTTCCTCACTCTTTTCCTTCCTATGCTGACCAGACGTCCCATTTGAAACGGGACAGACAACAATGCAATTGTCCCATTTCAAATGGGACATACTATCAACCTACTGATACCTTGAATTTAACCCAACGAGACTGTGCTGACCATATGTCCCATTTGAAATGGGACGTACCATTGTTTTCTGTCCCATTTACAATGGCACATCTGGTCAACCCCCCTTCTTCTATGTTTTTCCCCAAAATTTCTGGATAAGAGAAAAATCATCCAGTGTTCCTGGGAGAACAGGAACAACCGCGGGCTTTCGAGGCCCCGCCACCTCTCTGCCTCCTGGGGCAGGTGAGCTCAACACTCAGTCACCTCGCCCCCTCTAGAAACAGGGCCTTTCCAGTTCGTGGGGTGAATCAGCAGAATTTTTAAATCCCTCCCCCTCAAAATCAGCTCGTTCTAGACCCATTCAACGAGCTGGGTTCCATGAGGGCCCATGTGGAGTGGCAACTTCTCTCCATCATTGCCTTCAGTCTCACTGCTGAACACCTCCTCTCTCCAGCTGTGAGCAACCACCCAGGGAGAGTCTGTGGCTTTCCAGATGTGTGGGGAATTAAAACAGCAAACTGTTCAGTTCAATAAAACCAGTTCAATCTATTTGCAGTTAAAACCACCACCTCCCTTCTATTTTACCAGTCGCTCTTGTCTCCAGCTAGGCCTGAGACACACGGCTCCTGTCCAGTTCCAGCGACAGTGAAGGAAGGGTGGGTGAGTTCTGTTTTCCTCACCCTCCTTCCCCCATGCTCCATGCTTCCAGGTCTTGGGAGGAGGCAGGGGAAGAAGGAACTAGAAAGCCTAGGCCCTAGGCCATTACTTAACTAGTGCTGGTGCATCTGGCTACTTGGTGCCCTCCAGCTGGTATGTGCCCACACACTCATAGCTGTAGGCAGAAGGATGCCCTCCTCAAAGACATCCTCATCCTAACCAGTGAAACTTGTGAATACATTACCTTTCATGGCAGAAGGGACCTCTCAGAGGTGATGAAGTTTAGGATCTTCAGATGGAAAGATCATTCTTGATTATCAGATGGATCCAATGTAATCACAAAGGTCTTTATAAGAGGGAGGCAGAGGGGGAGATGTGATGATGGAAGTAAAGAGAGACACTGCAGAAACCTCTAATAGAAGTCCCAAGGAAAGTGTAAAAGCACTATCCAAAATGCACTACTTGATGCTCCCCTAATGACCCCAACAGGGGTGGCCTTAGGCAGTTCCCTTCACTTAAGGCCTTTTGTCACTCATCTGCAATGGTGAGCTCCATGTACTGCACCAGCTCTCAGGTCACATGCAGTACTGGGATCCTAGTATTCTCACGTCCTTGGATTCTTTAGAAACAGGTCCGTAGTCAACTCAAGTTAGTCTATTTAGGGGAAGCCAGGATGGCTCAGTGGATTAAGCACTTGCTTTGCAGCCCCAGGGACTGAGGATTGAATCCCGGTCCCAGCCTCTGTGAACCCATATGCTGAACTGGGGTGTGCTTCCCATGCAGGAGGCCCCCCAGCTCAGCCCCCCCCCTTGCCCCCCCCCGCCCAGGGTTCATCCCCTGGTTCGAGGAAGCATGCCTCCCATGCAGGAGGCCCTGGGCCCAGTTCCAGCCCTGCGTGCCCCCCGCCCACATGTGTGGAAAAAAAACATGTCAAAAATTGATGATGTGCAACTATGGAGACTGCTCTGGGCCCTCCCCCTTCTCTCTGTCTCTCTCTGTCTTGGTCAAAAACAATAAAATAAATCTTTTTTAAAACATCTATTTAAGAAATGCTGTTTTTATTTGCAATTTAGCTTTCAAAAAATAAATACCGGTATTAAGGGATCTATGAATAAAAAGATACTTTACTAAAAGACAGTATGAATGTTCTCATGAAAACTGAAATAACTCTGACCGTAAATTTAAAGATTCAGCGCTCTCCCTAAAAGTGGGCAGGTAAAACTCAGCCAATTTTCCTAAAAGAGAAAAGATTTTCAAAGGTTTCGCCAGGCTCCTAGCTCCTATTTAGAAAAAGCACGCCTGCCCACTAGTGGACGAATTAAGTAATTACTGCATTTTTTTCCAAGAAGGGCTCACAAGCTCCATCTTGTGGTAAAAACTGTCAGCTAAGTTTTTAGAGCCAAAAAGTGCTCACAAAAGGCATGTATTAAAGAGATCATTAAAACTCCAGGGTCTACAGAAGCCAGGAATATAAAGGTCTCTGGGAAAACATGAAAGAGGTGAGAAAAGCAAACCAAGTGCCAGGAAAATAACCAAAGTTTATTTTTCTGAATTTTTTTTTATAATAAATTTGCAAGCATACCATGTAATATACGTGTTTGATATTGACAATTGTATCTTACATTCAAATTAAAAAATATATGTAAAAAATAAAAACATTTTATTTTTAATATTTTCTTTCACAATTTGTTAACTTGTTGTGGAATCAGAAATCTGCGATTTTTTCTTTGGCACCCACATATCACATTAAACCTTGCATCAAGTTTGATGTGAACACAGAATTCAGTCTTGACAGGTAGCTTTGACTAAGAGTGATATGTAGTTCTACTTAGTTTATAATGGAAAAGAACTGTTCAAGAATGTAGACATTTTCAGGGAAGCCAGGATGGCTCAGCAGGTCAAGTGCTCCCTTTGCAGCTCCCGGGGACTGAGGATCGAATCCGGGTCCCAGCCCATGCGGACCCATGTGCTGAACTGGGGTGTGCTTCCCATGCAGGAGGCCCTCAGTTCAGTTCTTGTTCTTCCCACCACCACCACCAGTTTGGCCCTTGGCCCAAGGGGGTGAGCTTCCCATGCAGGAGGCCCCCAGCCTAGTTCCCACCCTGCGCAGCCCCCGCCCATCTGTGTGGAACGAAACCATGTGAAAAACTGATAATGTACAATTATGGAGACTGCTCTGGCCCTCCCCCTTCTCTCTCTCTCTCTCTCTCTCTCTGTCAAAAACAATAAAACTGAGCAGTGGGAGGTGACCTTCACAGAGGTAGAAATCAATAAGCCACATTGGGAAGTTAGTTTTCAGTGTCACACAATTGCCATTACATTTCTAGAAATTAATTCTAGTACAGAAAAGAGAACCAAATAACTCTATGTTACATAACTTTCTCCACATTTCAGAACTACTTGTAATTGGCTTTGCAGGAAAATAGTCAAAGTATTGGCCAACTCAAAAGGCCAATTATGTTATAACAATCTTTGCTGCTTAGCATAAGCTAAGATTTTTTTTTATTTATTTATTTTATGTGAAAGTGTTCCTCAACAGTTCAACAACTTTCCTGTGCTGTGACTAAGTCCCTTGACCAATGTGCAGTGAGCAGATGGCTGTGTTGTGTCCAATTCATCAAACAGCACCCAGAACATTCCGTGACCCAAGCCTGAGGAGAAGAGCCAGCTCCCAGTGGTGAGCTCTGTGTGCTCCGTTTTTAACTTCTAGCATTAGGTTCCTGCTGAATAACACAGATGAGTAGATATAAAGCTTGTATCCTTACATAACTTGCCACATGGAACTTAAGTTGTTTTCACTTTCAATATTTAGCACCGTCTATGCCAGGAAAGCATCTGTATTAAATTGTTCCAAAGCTTCTTCCATTACAGGGATGCTGGGATGGCTCACCAGGTTGAATGCTTGCCTTGCAGCCACAGGGTCCAAGGTTCAAGCCTCAGCCCCAGCCTGTGCAGACCCATATGCTGAACTGGAATGAGCTTCCCATGCAGGAGGCCCCTGGTTCGGTTCCCACCCTGCGCAGCACCACATCCACCTGTGAAATGAAACTATGTCGAAACTAATGATGTACAGCTGTGGAGACTGCTCTGGGCCTTCCCCCTTCTCTCTCTCTTTCTCTCTCTCTCTCTCTGTCAAACAATAAAATAAATCTTAAAAAAAAGTTGGAATTAAAAAAAAGATATTCCACTATAAAAAAAGTTTCCCCATTACAAAAATCAATTTCTCAGTGACGTCCTGGTATGTGCCTGTCATAGACACACTGTCTAAAATATTTTGGGAAAGCTGGGATGACTCAGTGGGTTAAGCGCTCGCTTTGAAGCCCCGGGGACCAAGGATCGAGTCCCGGCCCCGGCCCATGCGGACCCACATGCTTAACTGGGGTACGACCCCAGTTCAGTTCTTGCCAGGACCTATGTGGGAGACTCCCGGCCCAGTTCCTGCCCTGGGAAGCCCTGTGCCCACCTGTGGAGTGAAACTATATGGAAAAACTAATGTCAACTGTGGAGACTGCTCTGGGCCCTTCCCTTTCTCTCTGTCTCTCCCTGTCTCTGTTTCTCCCTGTCAAAAATCAATAAAATAAATCTTTAAAATATTTTCATTCACATAAAAATTCTCAAACTCACAATGAATAAATAAATCTTACATCTAAGTATTACTAAATATGTACCCTCATCAGCTGCAGTTGCAAATGTTGCAATGTTTAAAATTTTTTCCACCTAATTTATCTCTTTATTTCCTAGCCATGTTTCCAGTACATTGAATGACAATATTCCTAGTCACACTTATATTTGCACATGCTTATATCTTTTCTGGACACGATTTCTGCAACATTCAGTAGATACTCTTTTACAACTTGCTATCTGTGAAGAATTTGATGTTCTAGGCAGATTTGTCACTTAAATACAAAGCTATTTTACAAACAACCCAAACAAATGTTATTGCCATCTCAATTCTCTTTGCAACCCATTAGGTTTTGATCACACCTCTCTTCCATGTCCCTAGTCTTTGTTCTCACAGTAGTTTATTTCAAAACAGCATCTGGCTGTTTGCTTTAATTAAGCACATTTTCCAAATAAGCACATGCAAGGAAGTGGTCTGCAGTTTACAAAGTAAAGCATAGGACCTCTGGGTTTGTCTTCTTTTTCCTATTTTTCATAGAGATATGATTTTCTAACTCTATGTACTGGAAGTCATTTTCACAAGCCAAAAACTCAGTTTTGCGCAACATGATAATTATTTTCTATAACTCAGCCCCTGGATCTGGTCTGCCTCCACCCAAGAGAAGGGCATGTCCTCTTAGTCTTCTCCCAGAAGCCAGTTGCTCAGTTGTTTCCACAAGGATGAGGAGTGGCATGGTCCCTGTTGCTCCAGAATTAACCCTACAGCCCACACTATACACCAAGCAAGGAAGTACCTGGAATGGCAGCTCCCCACCGTCCCCGCTCCCTATCAGAATTGCAGTGGGAAACCTGGGTCATGCCAATGCTTAGCTTTTCTCCAGAAAAATTACTCAGAAACTTTGCAGGTGCAACAGAGGTATGAATTTCTTCTAAAGCCCTTCAGATAATTGAGACCATTCTAGTACATAGACAGAAGTAAGGACAGATGGAAAGAAAGCAGCCAAAACTGGTGCTAGACCCCTATCTGCAAAGCTTGCTAACACATGGCAAAGCCAGCATTACTGTGCCCTCCACCTAGCTCTGTTTGTAAAAAGACGTGGGAAGGGAGACAAGCGGAGGGTGAGTGGCATATGGGCAGCACACGAGAGTTGCCGCAGAGCCCTCTGCAGAACTTACACCCGGGTCTCATGAGGTAGCCTGGCTGCCAGAGTCACCAATAGCCAGATGGCATTGGCCAGAAAAGCAGCAGTAACCACAAAAGAGCGCATGTACCACAGCAGCCAGTAAAATAAAAGCGACTGTCACCGGCCCCCTCTTGCCACACCAGTGCCCTGGAGGAGCCAGAGCTGAAGGGGTTGAAGAGGGGGCGATGGGTGTCCCAGAGTCCAGCCGCTCCCATCCCATGCAAGCAGATGGAGTCTCAGGGCGAACTGTGCCCGGTGAAAGACAGGCAAGATTTAAACCAAATACAAAACTAAGTTGGGTTGAGTGTCATAACCAGAAAAGACAGAAGAAAGATGAAGCCTGCCCTGCATGTCATCTGCAATGTGAAAGGGAGATGTAAGGGCACAGAGTTGAGCACTATGACTGAAGGAAACAAACCTGTTCACACTTATCCCACTGAGTTGACCCTGCCCCACACACCAGTTTGTTGTTAGTGGTTTGTCAGCTGTACCAGGCTTACACACTATCATAAGACTTTCTCAGGATTTCCTCCTGTCTTTCCTGAGGTCATGTCTTCCTTACTTGGGGTAAACAGAGGCTCAGAGGGGGGGTGGCAGGGAGTCTCGTGAAGGCCATTCCTCTGTCCTTGCACAGCCATCACCTGAATCCAAGTTCCCAAAGCCTCCTAGAGACGACCACTTGACCCCCTGGAAATCCATGAACCCCTCAGCAAATTTCCAGACGCCTTTTTGTGCCCAAGGCAGGTGTAGGAGCTCTGCCAGGTGTGGATGGGCCGAGGAGATGGGGAGCAAGCTGGCAGCCCCGCCCCCACCTGAGGTACAGGGCCTTCCAGAGACGCGGCTCCCCGGCCCTCTCCTGCTGCTTCTCACTCCTCCCACCTGGGGAGGCCATGTCCTGGTCTGCATGGCGGTGCCTGAGACGGAAGTGACGGGAAGATGGGTCTCCTCATTGCGTATTCTTCAAACCTGCATCATCCTACACTGGACCAAAGCTTTAGGACTCAACAGCCACAAAATGGAAGACTTCGGTGTTTGGATCCCCCATGAGGTTTTCCCTACAATAAAGGTGCCTCCATTCTAACTACCCAGATGAGAAAGGGATTTCCACCTGCCTACAATATAGGGCAATGAATGGCTGGGAGCTGACAAGCCATGCCTGTCAGCCTCCACAGAGCCTCTGTCGGTCCCCACCCCACGACTGCTCCCCTCCGCATCCTCCTCCTGCCTCTGGCTGCACTGCCCTCACCTTTTAAAATCAGAGGAAAAAACACGAACAAAAACCAACAGAAGATGAGAAGCAACAATTATGTGCAAGAAATTGGGAGAGATGCTATTCATTATAAACCATTAATCTTAGACAAAATTAATAGAACAAAATAAACAAAAGGTGAGCTGGTGTTTTGGAATACCTGTAAGCTGTGGACAAATACAGCTCTTCTCTGTTAGCAGAAGATGCAGAACTGTCAACAAATCTCGTTTTCCCTTCCCACTATTATGAATAAAGCTGCTATAAACATTCTTGTACAAGTCTGTGTTGACATGAACTTTCATTTCTCTAAACAATGCTTGCTAAATTTTGCAATAGATTACTCTGTCTGGTGCTATTCTTTATACCAATGTGATTTCATAATACAAGACAATTTTATAATAAAAATAAATCTGACTTCTTTAAAATGAAATGAATGTGGGTGTGTAATTCTATTTTTATCATCCCACTATTTATATTACAAGAATTATGATGGGGCAAGCACACTGGCACGAGGCTTCAGGGTCAAGAAGACACAAGCAATTGGCGGAAACTGTGACAAACTAAAAGGGCAGACGTATCTTGTTTTAAATGAGCAGTCATTGTTCCATTTCATCTAGGTAGACCCAATATAGCCAAATCTTCTCACTTTCAAGAGAAGAAAATAAAATTGTAAGATGTATCTTATTGTTTGAAGAAGGTGAGAGAGAAACAGAGAGAAGGGGGAAGGGCCCAGAGCAGTCTCCACAGTTGTTGCACATCATTAGCTGGGACACAGTCCCACTCCACACAGGTGGATATGGGGCCACACGGGGCGGGAACTGAACTGGGTGCAGTTCAGCATATGGGTTTGCACAGGCTGGGGCCAGGACTCAATCCCCGGACCTTGATGCCATAAGGTAGGTGCTCAACCTGTTGAGCTATCCCGGCATCCCCAAGATTTTTTTTTTTTTTTTACAATTTATTTTATTGTTTGAGGGAAGATGAGAGAGAGAAAGTGAGAGAGAGAGAGAGAGAGAGAGAGAGAGAGAGAGAAGGGGGGAGGGCCCAGAGAAGTCTCCATAGTTGTACATCATTTGGTGTGACATGGTTTCATTTCACATAAGTGCATAGGGGGCCACGCAGGGTGGGAACCGAACCAGTGGCCTCCCACATGGGAGCAAGAACCTTCGCTTCTGGGCCATCCTGGTGGTTACCAGCTGAGCTACAGTTCAGCACATGGGGCTTGAATGGGCCAGGGCTGAAAATCAAATGCTGGATCTCATGATTGCAAGGCAAGCACTCACCCACTGAGCTATCCTGGCATCCCCAAGAGAAGACAGATTTTATGTGAATATATGTAACCTCCTAAATTTAAATGCTGGAAGGGAAGCTGGGATGGCTCAGTAGGTTAAGCACTCACTTTGCAGCGCCAGGGACCGAGGATCAAATCTGGGGCAAAACAATAAAAAAAGAAAAAAAAAAAGAATTTTAATAAATAAAAATATATTTAAAAAAAAAGGGGAAGCCGGGGTGGCTCAGTGGGTTGGGCATTCACTTTGCAGCGCTGGGGACCGTGGATCGAGTCCCGGCCCCGGCCCGTGCGGAACCATATGCTGAGCTGGGAGCTCCCCCAGTTCAGCTGTCCCTTTGTCTCTCTCTCTCTCTCTCTCTCTCTCTCTGTCAAAAATAAATTAAAAATATATATATTTAAATGCTGGCCAATAAAAACTATATTAAGCATTGGTTGAGTAATGCTGTCCAAAGTTAGACAGTATAAGATAAAACACAACTGCAGGCTAGATTTGGCCCAAAACTCACTGAACTCTAACTATGACTGGTTCTCAATCCTGGCCATGAGCAACGTGACCTCTTAGCTCTGCAAAAATACAGCATGGGTAGGCCCTATCTCAGATTCTGAGTTATTGTATCCGAAATGAATCCTAGGCATATATATATATATATATATATATATATATATATATATATATATATATACTTTTTTTTTTTTAAGATTTACTTTATTGTTTGACAGAGAGAGACAGAGAAGAGGGAGGACCCAGAGCAATCTCCACAGCTATACATCATCAGTTTCAATAAAGTTTCATTTCAGAAGGTGGATGTGGGGTTATGCAGGGTGGGAACCGAGCTGGGGCCCTTTCACATGGGAAGCACACCCCAGTTCAGCATATGGGTCCGCAGGGGATCCCTGGACCCTGCGGCCACAAGGCTGGCACTCAACCTGCTGAGCCATCCTGGCATTCCCTATATATATTTTTGAAGTGCCAGAGTTCATTCTGTTTCATAGCCAGGATAAAGAAACAGAAAAATAAATTTCAAGTTACAGTATTTTTCCACATTCCCCAACTCCAACAGCATGTTTAGAACTCTCTGAAGCTTTCCTAGGTTAACTCCACGTGATCCTGAGATCAAATAGTGATGCAGAGATCAATAAATTTTAACTGGTGATATATATACAATGAAAATGAAAATATCGAGTCTTTCTTGTCTGTAACCCAAATGATGTCCGATTTGGGTTTTTCTTTGTACTATTTGAGGACATTATAACAGCTGGCATTTCTAGACGAAACTCGATTCTAAATAAAAGATGTTCATATATGAGCTGATGGAAATTTCTTATTCATAAACATGTTAACCATAGGAATAAAAACTCCCAAAATAGGGAGGGGAAGCTAAATATATGACTCTGGGTGCTGAGCACATATTGTATAACACATAGACGAAGTACTATAGAATTGTACACCGGACCCTATGTAATTTTTACTAACCAATGTCACCCTAATAAATGTAACAATTAAAAACAAAGCTCTCCCAAAATAAAGGAGATAGTAAAGGAAGCAGGAGAAGGCAGATCAGAAAAGCTATATGCATTTTTACAGGTCACAGGTCTGTGAGACAAGTAAAAAGGCCCTGAGGACATGAAGATTCCTCACCTGAGACTCTAGCCCAGTCGGGTGAGATGGACTTAGAGTAAATACAGTAGGAAGGTGTCGTGACAGAAACCTGTCTCAAAGTCTTTCCAATGAGCTCCTGAAAGCCTGAGACAAATGGATCTTTATAAAAAATGAAGATTACCAATCACCAGATCCTCTCATTATTTGTATTACAGGCCTCTAACCTGTAATCATGTGCAATGCAAATGAAGAAAAATTAGAAAAAAAAATCAAATGAGAAAAACATTACAGTACCTTTGAGTGAGGGTCACAAGAATGCAGAGCAGGCAGCAGTTCTTGGCATGAAAATCCGAAACTCCAGGCCACACAGAATGGTGACAGTGAACGCAGACGCCACAGAGCCAGGCACATCCAGGTTTAAAATCGTCTTCCCCGTGGTGGTCTCCAGAATAGAATGTACCACTGGCGTCGCTGGGAATGGCTTCATGGACATCCATGGGGCTGAGTGGGCCAGACACAGAAGACCTGCTATTGGTGACTGCATCCTGTTGATGCCCAACTTCTCCCGGCTCTTACTACAGATTTGGATGATGCTGGAGAATGCTTACAGTGCACTATTCCAGGCCACTTATAACCAGAACACAGTGTATGTACCTTTCAAAGTCATTGTGTTTCTGAACTATTCCAACCTCTGGCTCACTGCCTAGATTTTATCTTCTA
Organism: Craseonycteris thonglongyai; assembly: GCA_004027555.1. Taxonomy (NCBI): domain Eukaryota; kingdom Metazoa; phylum Chordata; class Mammalia; order Chiroptera; family Craseonycteridae; genus Craseonycteris; species Craseonycteris thonglongyai. Next base: position 16,798 of record PVKE010000192.1, read on the forward strand.
TTGTCTTCTATTATCTTCTATTGTCACTGTTCATCTCGTGCTTCAGCTTTCCCTTCTCTGAAGACATCTTCAATGTGTATAAGAATAGTTCCTGGGGAAAGCCGGGACGGCTCAGCGGGTTGAGCGCTCGCTTTGAGGCCACGAGGACCGAGGATCGAATCCCGGCTCCGGCCCAGGCAGGACCCACATGCTGAGCTGGGGAGTTCCCACAGTTCGGTTCTCTGGCTGTCTCTGTCTCTGTCTCTCTCTCTATCTGTCAAGAGTAAAATAGAAATAAATATGCACTGAAGATAAAATAATTACTCTCTATAAATATAAAAAAAAGATATATATAAAAAAAAAAGAATAGTTCCTATCCCCTCACCCATCTACACTCAGAAGTATGTCACTGAGACCAGCGTGGTCAGCCGGGCTCTTCTCTATAATCTGGGGTCATCATTCCTCTGATTATGTTCATCCTGGTGGCCACCTGCTGCTCATCCCTCTCAAGAGACACACCCTTTCCATGGACAGCGATGTCATTGGCTCCAGGGACCCCAGCATGGAGGCACACATTGGGGCCATCAGAGCTACAGCTACTTTCTCATTCTCTACATTTTCACTGCAGTTGCTTTCTCTCTTTCCATGTCTAGTGTCTTTGATGCCAACAGTTACTGGAAGATTTTGTGCAAAATCATCATGGCTGCCTACTCAGCTGGCCACTCAGTGCTACTGATCTTGGGCAATTCTGGGCTGAGAAGAGCCTGGAAATGGTTTCAGGATCCAGTTCATCTCAACCTATAAGGGCTGACTCTGAGGCTGGAACCAACAGAGTAGCATGGGACCTAGACTGTCTTCCTCAGCTATGTTTTCTTTCCTAATCCTGCTCTTACACTTCTCCTCAGGTAACCAAGTTCTCTCACAAATGTGAAGCTGAATTTTTAACTTGACATTCTTAGCAGAATTAGCTAAGCAACTCTAACACAGATTTGTGAAAGCCCTTGATCTGAGCTCATTCATATCCTGCCCTGTGTTCCTCTCCACTTCCTCTTCCCCTGAGCTTTAAGGAGAGGGTGGCCAGACACCTCTATTTTCCTGGGATGATCTCTGTTCATGTCTGTTGTCATTGAGCATCCTTTAATTCTCACGGTTATCTTGGTCTGGATGAAAATTTATATGGCCAACCTATTTAAGGCGCTCTACTAACCCACAGTCAAGAAACAGGAGAGCTAGGGACGAGCATAGTACGCTGTCCAAGAGGCAGAAGGGAAACCAGAATCCCTACAAAGAAGAGGGATTCCAGTTCTCTCTCTGTCTCTGTATCTCTCTCTCTCTCTGTCAAAAAACAATAAATAAATAAATAAATAAATAAATAAATAAATAAATAAATATTTAAAAAGGGGAAGCCAGGATGGCTCAGTGGGTTAAGCGCTCACTTTGCAGCGCTGGGGACCGGGGATCGAATCCCGGCCCCAGCCCGTGCGGAAAAATATGTTGAGCTGGGAGCTCCCCCAGTTCAGTTCTCTCTCTGTCTCTGTATCTCTCTCTCTCTCTCTGTCAAAAAACAATTAAAAAATAATATATAGATAAATAAATAAATATTTTTTTTAAAAAAAGAAGAAGAGGGATTCATGGAGGCAAAGTGGGCCAAAACTAACAAGTGATCAGAAGTTTCAAGGAAAATGAAGAGTAAAGCAAAAGGCTTGGGCTTTGCCTAACAGGCCATGTATGCTCTTAGTAGAGTGGCAAGGTGGCATTCTGATTACAGAAGTTTCCAGAGAAGATAATCAAAACAGTGAGGGAGTTTGTAATCATCTCGGGAGGTTGTTCGTAGATAAAGATGAAACACAGGGTGGCTGGTGGGTAAGTGGATAGTCAATTGAAGGCTTTATTTTTTCCAACTAATAGGGGACAAAGTGAGAAGAGAATGAAAGAAAAAGAGTGAAGTGTGCAGAAAGAAATCAGAAAGAGGCCAGAGTAAAGGAAGATCTATATTGCTTCATTCCTGATTCAGTGACAATGCTAGTGGCACCTGTGCCTCTGGCTTTACAAGTTCTGAGTCACCTTGAAATACCTACTGGGGCACAGAGATGTTACCTGAGAGTGGCTATTTGAGAAAAAAAATATTACTTTTCATTGTCAATCTTCAAAATAATACTGTCAGCATTGCCTCACAGGGCTGTTCACACAATAAGACCCCCACTGCCGCCAGATATCTTGGAACCAGAATGGTAAAAACGTGGGGTTTTCCTGTATTTGCTATTTTTTTTAATAAAAATTACTGAGGAAAATGTGAAAATAATGCTACTGATCATACCAAACTTAATTAGCTCCCAAATGAAAATGAAAGGTCAGTAGCAAAGACTAAATTCTGAGCTCCTGGCTCTCAAGCAAAATTTGAGAGTCTTTTACACCTAAAAAATCTCTGTCTCCCTCTCCTCTCTCTCTCTCTCTCTCTCTCTCTCTCTGTCTGTCTCTTTCACACACACACACACACACACACACACACACACACACACACACACACAGAGTGACTCATGCACATCCCTTTATAGTTCAGACAGCTTGGAACTTATTTAACTAGAAAGGAAAATGTTTATAAAAACACACTGTTTTCATAGTTTTCACAAGTGGTATTTATTTATGTGATGATTTAAGTTTGGTATAGTTGCTATAGTAAGACAAATTAGATTTTGAGGTTTCATTCAATTCCTAAAGAATAAAGAAATATACATATTTTCCCAAATAATACATTCATACATGCCCACTGAGGGCATTCTAATGCATCACAGAGAAAAATAGAAAATGGATTTAAAGTCACCATGTCATTAATATGAACCATGCCAAGATAACAAACTGCTTAATCCCTCTCTGTGCTTATTATGAATATTATCTGCTGAAGGTTACAGAATATTAATGAGAGCTGCAAGAGTGACTACATCCTTATCAATGCTGTATGTTGCCCTACCTTCCCAGATGAAGTTCTCTACGGTCTTCCCTCACTCCTTCCCTCTCTCCCTCTTTCCTTCCCTTCCCTTTCTTTCCCTTCTCTCCCTTCCTATTTCTTTCTGTAAAACCCACCTAAACTTTCAGAATAAGCGAGAACACAGTCTTTGGATTGGTTGGCTTTAGACAGAAATGGGAAGTCCTAAAGGATCCACTTTACAAACTCTATGTGACACCTCTGTCCCAAAAGAGGTTGAAAATTATGGTGTGAAGGATTTCTCTACCCACAAAGTCACTCTGGACATTTGGAGCAGCTAAGGGGATTTTCGTTGCCATGAGAACCAGTACAAGTACAAGGCAGGGTCAAGTCCACACAAATGAAGATGAGACTCAGGACAGGGCCCAGCGAAGAACTGGGATTTGAGGGGCACCAGATTGTCCCACAGTCCAACAGGACCTTCTCTTTCTAATTAATAATCTCAGTGTCTGCTAAATTCCACCCAGGAGACTTCTTTCCTAGGAGTGCTCTCTGCAGGAATTCTCTTTTATTATTCTCTCAGGCATTCTTTATCTTGACTCCTGGGACAGCAACATAAATTGAAGGCAAAGCTCAGTCTTGAGTTGGGGGAGGGAAACAGAAACCAAGAGCAGAAATCAGAAGCAACCATGGCAGGAAGGGAAAGGAGAGACACTGAGAGAGACGCAGGCCTCCCAGCCAACTCCTGTTTCCCTCAGCCCTCTGCAGAGAAGTGAAATCTAAGGAGAGGTGGGAGGAATGAAAAGTTCTTACATCATCAGAAAGACTATGACTCTGGGTAGTGAGCACATAATGCAACACATAGACGATATAATGTAGAGTTGTACACCTGGAACCTATGTAACTGTTACCAACCAATGTCACCCCAATAACTTTAACAACAACAAAAAGACTCGTCTGTCTGTGGGAGAAGGAGGAAGGGTAAACCCACTGGGGAGCCATCCTCCCTGTCTGAGGGCTGCAGGAGCCCCCTGGACCACTTCTCTAGATGAGGGAAGAAATGCCTACTACAGGAGAGGTGAAGTCAGAGGGAAATGCTCATCTCCTGTGTCCTCTGGGGGGAGTCACGTGTTACACAGTTAGAAATTCTGTTGGTGGACAGAGGAGGAAGCATTTCGGAGCCTGGGATATGGCCCAGGAGGGGCAGGCCTGGACAGACAATTATCAGCCTTCAGCAGGAAAGGTGTGGGGTGGAAAGCCGGAGCAGAGGAACTGGAAAGGGAAGGTGGGAAGGTGCTGAGAGCTGAAGACACATTTGGCCAACCTAAGCCAGGAGAAGCACTCCTCCTCAGCTCCCACCGGAGCCTTTGGGGGTTATCGCTGTAAGCAGCAAAAGTCTTCCCAGAGCTTCCCACCGAGACATTTGTTGGTGGGACCCTTCAGTTCAGTGTCTGAGAAGCTACCCAGTCAACCAGGCTCACTGGGGAAAAATGGATTTTTTTTAAGTTTCTGGTTTGTCTCTCGTTTGGATTTTCTTTTCTTTTTTCTTTCTCTCTTTCTTTCTTTCTGTCTTTCTTTTTTTTTTAGTAAGTTATGTTGGGAATGTTCTGCTTTCTTTTAGTTGCATTAGGAGAAAATAAGAGAAAAGTATAGTAATTTTGAAGACAGTCCAAAGAGAAACAATCAGCAGTCCTCTGGGTTTGGCTTGGTTTGGGTGTGGCAACATACCCACGAGAAGGAAGCCAAGGAAAGAACCCCAAGGTGGAACATTGATGGAAAAGTCTCATCTTGGGCCACTGTGCCCCTCTCCCTCTAGCCAGGGAGTCCTGGAGTCAGGATGACTTAAGTTCAGGACCTGCTCTGTTATTTACTGGTGTGTGACACAAGCCTGTTATTGCATCTTTTTGAACCTCAGTTTCTACAACTGTAAAATGGGAATAACAATGATAATAATGACAATACCCACCTCCTAGGATTATCTATCTCATCCTAAGAAATGAGTATCCAGCCCAGAGAAAGCTCTCAATAAGCGTTAGCTGCTAATATTCTGAACGTAAGGGGTGTGAGGCTGACAGGAAGGGTGTGTAGAATGAAAATATTCAATGCAGGCCAGATATGAGAAGGCCAGAGCCCAAAATGGGCAACATACACAGAGGACTAGGCCCGGACTGTAGACTCAGCAGCAGGATATGGCTGGGGACTTCATATTGGCTCAATCATCCAAGTAGGGGGAGACTAGGTTTTGGCTCCTGTACTCCCTTGGCAACATCAAAAGACATCTAGTATTCCAGGGTTTTACCTCCAGGCAATTACTCAAAAGTGCCTATTCTGAACAAAGCAGGCACTAGGTCAGGAGTCAGCAAACCTTCAGTCAAGGGCCACACAGTCAGTATTTTAAGTTTTGTGGGCCACATCAGTCCGTCACAGGTACTCACTCTTCTGCTATAGCACAGAAGCCACAGAGACAACCTATAAATCAATGGGCATGGATGTGATCCAATAACATTTTATTTACAGGCACTGAAATGTAAATTTCATATAATTTTATTTATTTAGTTAGTTATTTGCCATTTAAACATGTGGAAAGCATTCTTTGTGAATTCTACAAAAACAGGCATTCGACCCATTTATTTGGGTAGGACTTGACCCTCAAGCCAAAGTTTGCAGACCCTGTTCTCAGTACTTTCTTTAGCTTTGGGAGGTACCGAAACCCACCACCAAACCTTAGTTACTTTCATCAGAAAACAGAGACACATCATAACTTATGCCATGTTCTGAACATTGCAACTTTCCAAATATTTTTGCCACTTTCAATTTCTCCAGCTTTCGTTCATTCTTCAGCAATCCCTAAAACATAATCCTTTAGTTCTTTGTAAAAAACAAACTAAGCTTTGAAAGATACTACCCTAAGCTATTTAATGGATTACAAGAAGTAAAATCGGTAAACAGGTTCTCACAGGGTCCCTAGGGATGTTCTGAAGGCTATATCTCTATCCATGAACACTCCTACTCCTACAAACTTCTGCTATGGAACTTGTGGATCTACCCAGTGAGGCAAGTTTCTATCTCCCTGTCCTTTTCGGATGGCTGAGTAACTGCCTGGTTTATCGGTGATCATGGGAAATGCCTAGTCAATGTGGTACATGGGAAATACCTAGACCTTGGTGTCAGAGGTCTAGATTTGAGTCCCCATTCTGGGTGATTTTTGGAAAGTCACTAAGCCTCTCTCAGCCTGTTTCCCCATCTGGAAGTCAGAAATGATTATGACATCCACTTCACAGGGTTGTTTTGAGGATGAAAGGAGAACATATATGTGTGTATAATAAACTGAGCCACTGTACAAAGATGAGTATGTTTATCCGTTCAATAAAAGTGTACTAAGCACATGGACTATGCACTGAACTATTATTAGATGCTGAGAACTCAACTGTTAACACAACAAAAAATTTCTCCCTTTAAATACTCTGAGGCTGGAAAGGAACAACTCATAAAACTACAATATGGGAAACACTTCAGTGGAGGTCTACGTACTGTGGGGTCAGGGATGAACTTTAAATGTTCACAATCAAAACTCCTCTCCAATTTTTTTTTTTTTTTTTTTTAATCTTGATCTTCCAGCTTCATCTCCTAGTAGAGAGAGATGGGAAGTCAGGACAGAATTCTTTCTCTCAGTCTCCCTGGACCAGTTAGGAAAGATTGGGGCTGAAGGAAGAGGTGTTCCACTGAGTGTTTTTAGAAATCCACAGCAGAGCCTGAGGATGCAAAAACGAAAGGGTCCCATTACTTCCAGCCTTCCCAAGGCAAAGCTGCTATTTGCATCTGCTGCCTAGAACCTTCAGAGAATGCAAAGAAGTCCGTGGTTTATTCAAGGTAATAAATTATGGCTGGTGGCTCTGAGTGAAGCTGGAGCCATGAGTGACAGAAATGCTTAGCAGGGAGGGGGTGGTAATCCTCAGAAGACTGAAGGCCACACAGGTTCCCAGGCTGGTTTCTTGTCTCATCTCACAGCTCAATGGAGTAGGTCCTAATATTCACATTCTACTCATAAACGCAGTGAGAAGAGAAAAAAAAATTGCTTGCTTTTGGATTCAAAGGCCCAGAAGAATGCTTTTAAAGACTAGGACTAGCTACTTGGAGGCCATGTAACTACAGAGCCCTACAACCATCCTCCAACATTTCCTCCTAGTCACCTCTTAGCCACGACCTGGCTCCCCAGGGAGCAATGGTATATCTGCCTGGAGGTTTCTGTGGATGAAAGAAGCTGGGTTTTGTATCCTTGGCTGAGGTTGGAGACAGGAGGAACCTCCACCCCCTCACTCCCTCCCTAGCCCCCCTCATTCCCTGCCCAAGCAGGGGACCCATCCCAGATGCCTTACTCCACTTGAGCAGGTCCTAACAGGCAGTGGCATCAGGAAGTAGAACTGAACTGACTGGAGCATTTTCTCTGCACTCATACAGTGTATGGACATAACAGGGAGTAGACAAAGTCAGAGCAAAGACAACGAATCAGCGCCCAGACAACCAGTGTGAATAAACCCTGAAGTGCAAGCGGCAAGCCCCAGCCCACACACAGCCTGGGATCTGCTCTCCACACTACCTGACACAGCCTGTGACAAAAGAAAAACATTCACTATCACACTATCACATTGGAAGACTCTAACTCATCGCTGTAGTCTCTGAAACCCTTAGCCCAGGACCTCATATTCATAGCACAGCCTAACAAATGTCAAGTAGAGACAATCAATCTATCAGTGAAGACCAGCAAGATGAGCAAGTAGGGTAAAATTGGCGGCTCTGGGGTATATGAAGTTAGCTATGCTTATGTTTTATGTTTATATATATATA
>PVKE010000192.1:24644-184018 GCA_004027555.1 Craseonycteris thonglongyai
TTCAGTGCATAGTTATTTCTATTTTACTTTTTGACAGATAGAGAGAGAGACAGAGACAGAGACAGTTAGAGAACCAAACTGTGGGAACTCCGCAGTTCAGCACGTGGGTCCTGCCTGGGCCGGAGCCGGGATTCGATCCTCGGTCCTCGTGGCCTCAAAGCGAGCGCTCAACCCGCTGAGCCGTCCCGGCTTTCCCCTGTTTATATTTTTTGAGTAAGATTTGTTCAACTTTGTGTTTGATTTATTTTAATATAATAAAAGTTAAATATCTACAAATACTGCATGAGATTGCTTTAATCTCTCTGTGAACTAACCAAATTGTTAAATGATTAAAATGACTTGCAGCTTACCTTTTCATGAATATTTAACTAGTTAATTCTTGCATCTGTATTCTAATATCTAACAGCACTAATACAATTTTAGTACTGATTGTTATTAAATTGTACCTGGTGGCAAAAGTTCTGTTTCACTTTTTGTGTTCAAAGGCTAAGTCACTGAAAAACGGTCCAGCCTGTCCTGACCTGAAGCAGCCATTTTGAAGCTCAGCCCTCCAGCCTGAGTCTCGCTTCTCTCTGGTCCTGGTGGCATGGCACATTGCTAACTACCCTCTCCGCCTTTGGCTGCTGTGTCTGTTCAGCTGCCTGGCTTTAATCCTATTTCCTTATCCATCAAGCACCCTTCAAACATAGACCTCACTCCTAATTCATACATTTTGCTGCCACCACTAACGTGACCAACCATCCAGGTCTCAGAAAAACCTCCGGTCCTGGGCAAACTGGAACAGGTGGTCATCCTAGCACCACTCAAAAGACTAAGGCTATATGTAGATTCCAAGCATTACCTTTCAACTACAGCCATAATATGTACTCCAGTCCCATTCCTTTATGAGCAGACACACATACACTTGAACTTCATACACGTACACATATACACACAAGTGTGCACACCCATGCCACCTGCTCAAAATCCTCCAATGGTTTCCCATTATCCACAGACGTTCAGATGGTCACACAAAATCTGCAACAGTGCATGGTAGGCCTACCTTTTCTGACAGATCCTGAAATTTTGTTTTACTCACTTTACTGAATATAATCATTTAAAGAGCCTGATGGCTTGGTTCTCTTTTGAAATCATAATTACGGAAAATTTCCAACAATACAGAAAGTAGAGAAACACTATACTGTTCCTCTATGTATCTCAGCCTCAACAATGATCAGCATCTTGCCAGTGGCTGTCTATGGAAGACTTTTGAGAAGGTTATTAGATGGTTCGAATATTCCTACTAGCCCCAAATATGTTGTGGGTTCTAAATTAGGACGCTGTGGCAATTTTGTGCATTTCTCCTAAACAACATGGCCACTCTCAGCCTGTGTTTGAACCCCTTCAAACTGTCACAGGAGTTTGTTCTCTGAACTTGAGCTCTCCCAAGTCTACTTTGCCCATTTCAACAGTGTTTAAGTAGCTCCTGCAAAAATTAGCTTAAGTCCCTCTAAAACAGTTCTGCTTGTTTTTCCTGGCCCATCTGTCTCTGTGACCATTTTTAATGTGTGCTTTGCAACATAGACCCTGCAACTGTTTTGTTTTCTTTCCTATTAAAGCAATTGAGCAATTTTACATTATTCTTCAATATATCTTTCTTCATTTTAAGGAGTTCTACATTAGTCATAAATTACCTGTTTCTATTCTACTCCAAAAATATCATGAAGAAAAATCTTAAGATCTCTTTAGCCTTTTTTCCCCCAAAATTTATATCTTAGGGCTGTGTATCTCTGAATTCTCAGTCTTTCTCACCCAGGGTGTGTGGGCAAAGCAGTTCTCTGGGGTAGGGGAGAAAGGGAAGGAAAGCCTGGTATGTAGAATTTTGTGTTCCCATTATGTAAATACTCTCCCCATGACGGAACTGAAACTACCAGTGTGAAGTCACTGGATGGGAAGTTGGGATGAGCAGCACACCATCCATGCTTTTTAACTTTTGGATGGCATGACTTCAACACATCACTCCCTCTTCCTCTCAGGTGAAACAGCAGAAAGATTGAACATACCAATTCTAGGGCCACACAGTCTAGATTTCAACACAGCACTGTTCGCTCTATAACCTTAAGCAAGTTGTGCAACTCCTCTGAACCTCAATTTCCTCGCCTCTAAAATAGGATTATAAATATCTCTGTCTGGTGGGGTTATTGTTGTAATGTGCAAAATTCTTAGAATACTACTGCTTCCATATTGTGAGCACTGTGTTTCCTATTATTACTTAGGGCTGAAGATCAAATGGTGTTGTTTGAAATTATGGCCACTAGATGGCATCCTCCTCATTTGTGTAATGCAAACCTTCTCTGCTGAGGTATTTGCAATTTGATACTCAACAAATCACTAATTTGATATTATTAACGGACAGCATTTCCCCTGCTCTTTCATCTTTTGGTTTAAGCTCCATATTTTCTTTAGAAATTCCCAGAACCTGGCTATTCACCCTTGTGTGTAGCCACCTCTAAAACTATGCAGAAGCTATTCCCAATCAAGAGTTGCTAATCTTATTTAGTAATTATAAAAATTAAAATCAAAGCCATAGTTGTCCCTGTTACAGAAGAGATCAAGTCACTGATACTTGCTCTCCTCATCTCTCTCCTGTGGCTCAAAAGGAGACAAGGTGGTTTCAAATGTGACCTCCATCAGCACATCACTTGTTTGCCAGCTCATTCACTAAAAGGAGACCATAAATCAGCAGACAACAGTTCAATTCATTAAAATTTACTGAGCTACTGTAAACATGAGATACTGTTCCAGGCAGTAAGAATATAAAAGTGAATAAGAATCATACAGAAGCAAGGACTCTACCTATCAACAAATCTAGATCTTTCCAGATATAAAATATTAATGTTTTAGTGAACTCAACAATTTACTCTAAAATTTATACAAAAGAATAAAGGTCTTTGAATAACTAATCTCTACCAGATATTAAGGAATACTACTAAGTTATAGTTAGACTAATAAGAACAGAAAAATTACCATAAAAATATCCATTGGAATGTAAAATATGATTTAAAAAATGAACCATATATAAATGGGCAGAGGATAGATTATTTATTAAATGGTACTGGGAGCAAGGCTTGCTGTTTGGGGAAAAATTAAATTGGATCCCTTTCTCTTATTTTTTTTTATTGTCAAATTTATTGGGGTGCCTTTCTCTTATTTTATACAAAGGTAAATCCAAATGGATAAAAGACTTATTATAAATGTGCAAGGTAAAATTATAAAATTAACAGAAGAAAATATAGAATAATTTTGTGACTAAAGGGTTAACAATGTCTTATTAAAACAAGAGCCCAAAAGCTCAAAAACTTGTTGGAGTTTCATTCAGTGAAAGCACTGATGACAGTCAGGGAGAAGACATTTACAACATCTAAAGCTACAGAAAACCACTAGCTAGACTATACCAAAAAACAAAAACGTATGAACGTGCATTTGTACACACACATACACACACACACACACACACACACATGTCTTCTTCCCTATAGAAGCTTACAATACAGTGGGAGATACTGAAAATGTCAGTATACTATGGTAAGGGCCGTGATAAGAGAATGCACGGTGGCACAAGAACCCAGAAGAGGGGCATTTATTGGTATAGCTTAGCAGGCAGATTCACAAGGTGATCCTGGAAGACGGGCATGTTGGCGGGCAGCATAGTTTAGGGCTGAAGATTTGGGAACTGAGTTAGGATCATGATGTGCCTCTTTGACTTTTGGCAAGTTACATTCCCAGAGAAATGACACAGAAAACACCCATGCCCTAAGTATGTATTACTAGAACTTAAAGACCCCAGTAGAACTTCCCCATAACCTCAACTAGGATTACGCCTCTCTCAAGGTAGTTCATATCTCTTTAAGAACAATAGCCAGAATTGCATATTACTAATTACATATAAGTTAACTCAAAGGCTAAAAAATGCACCTCCTTACTGGTTTGTAGACTAAAGCATGCTGGAGCAGCTGTCTTGTTCCTTCATCATCCTCAGGAAAAACAGGGTGCAGAGGGTAGAGGTCACATCAAATCTTGGAAGCGGAAGGGAGTGATGACCGTGCTGGCCTTTAAAATCAGAAGGAAGTAGTTACCAGTCAGAGGAGAAGGGTCTTTTGAACACCACTGGCACGTGCACTGTGGGCTACCAGGTGCTGCGTGGAAAGGAAACACACCAGGCACACGTATTCTATCAGCAGCTAGAATGTTATTTTGTCCTAAGGAGGTGGCTCTTGGACCAAGACAGAGGATCACTGGGGAGTTTACAAAGCCCAGCTGTAAATGCTCCCAAACTTTGTTACTTTTTTTCTCATGGGAGGAACACAAAAATAAAAATACTCAAGTGGGCTGAAATCTGCTTAGGAATGAATGACCTTGGAAGTAAAGAAGGAAATGAACATCACAGAAATTCCCCAAACACAATTCCCATGGATAGAGCTGCATAGCATGTTCTCTGGCTATGTGGAACCAAAAGCAAGTAAGGAAAAGTAGACAAGTTTCATTCATTGAAAATGATAACAATTTCAAACCCAGGAAGCTGCTGCCAAAGTTGCGTGTCAAGTTCACAGAGCCCAGCTCCAGAATGCACAGGTTCAATTCCCACCTCCATCACTTACAGGCTTTACACCCTTATACAAGTTTCTGACTCTCCATGCCTCATTTTCCCCATTAATGAAATCAGGACCATAGTGATAACAGTACCTACCTGAACAGCCACTTTAGAAAAACAGTCTGTCAGTTCCTTAAAAAGTAAAGCATAAACTTACCAATAGACCCAAGTATGTACTCCCAAGAGAAATGAAAACACATGTCCTCACTAAGACCTGTATGCAAATATTCATAGCAGCATCGTTTGTAATGGACAAGAACTGGAAATAACCCAAATCGTGCATTAGTGGTGAATGGATAACATAAATGTGGTGTATCCATACAATGGCTATTCAGAAAACAAAACAAAACAAACAAACAAACAAAACTGATACATGCTATAACATGGATGAATCTAAAAATATTACACTAAGTGAAAAAAGTCAGATAAAAAAATACATATATTATATGATCCTATTTATATGAAATTTCCAGATAAGGCAAATCTACAGAGACAGAAAGCAGATTGGTGGTTTCCTGTTATAGGAATGGGAGAGGACTTGAGTGCAAACTGGCACAAGGGAATATTTCTGAAATACTTTAAGACTGGGTGTGGTGATGGTTGTACAACCCTATAACTTCAACAAAAATCACACACTTACAATGGGAAAACTTCATGATACATGAATTAAACCTCAATAAAGCTGCTAAAAATAAAATATCTGTTTTGTAGGGTTGTTATAAGGATTAAATAAATTTATTTTTATAAAGCACTTAGAGCGTCTGACACGTGGTTATCTTTATGGCCTATATTTACTAAATAATAAAAAATAAATATTTGTGGCTATGTGATTCAACATGTGAGTAAATTACTAATAGTTCATATTTGTTTTTCTATACCACAGGAAGCACTTCTGAGTACTTAAGCAATTGAATTACTGTTCTTTTATAAAATGCATTTTTTAAATCATACTGGGAAGCCAGGATGGCTCAGCGGGTTAAGCATTTGCTTTGCAGCCCGGGGACTCAGGATCAAATCCTAGCCCCGGTCTGTGCAGACTCATATGCTGAACTGGAGTGTGCTTCCCATGTGAGAGGACCCCGGTTCTTTTTTTTTTTTTTTTTTTTTTTAGATTTATTTTATTGATTTTTGACAGAGAGAAACATAGACAGAGAGAGACAGAGAGGAGGGGGAGGGCCCAGAGCAGTCTCCATAGCTGACATTAGTTTTCCATATAGTTTCACTCCACAGGTGCGCACGGGGCTACGCAGGGCAGGAACTGGGCTGGGAGCCTCCCGCATAGGTCCTGGCAAGAACTGAACTGGGGGCACAACCCAGCTCAGCATGTGGGTCCACATGGGCCGGGGCAGGGATTCAATCCTCGGGGCTTCAAAGCAAGCACTTTACCCGCTGAGCCATCCCAGCTTTCCCAGGACCCCGGTTCTTGCCCCCCAGTTCGACCCCTGGCATGAGGGGGCATGCCTCCAATGCTGGAGGCCCCCAGCCCAGTTCCTGCCCTGCATGGCCCCCACCCACCTGTGTGTAATGAAACCATGTCGAAAACTGATGACATACAACTATGGAGACTGCTCTGGGCCCTCGCCGTTCTCTCTGTCTCTCTCTGTCTTTCTCTCTCTGTCAAAAACAATAAAAAAATAAATATTTTTAAACATAAATAATAAATAAATCATACTACCCTTGAAGTCATTCAAGTAGAGACGCTGAAACTTTTCATATGACCTAGACTCTACCTGCCAACTCTCTAGTTTCATCTGCCATTGTCATCTTCCAAATCCTTCAGCCAAGGTCAACTTCTCTTTGTTCCTGGAGAACACTCCGGATGATAGGGCTTTCACACATCCTGCTCACTGTGGGTGGAGATCCATCTGCTCTCCCTGTCTTTGGTCAAACTCCTACCAAACTCCTACGAAGCACACACCCATACTGTATATTGAATTTGCTGACCAACTTTTTGCCTTCTGATTCCCATATCAAAGGATAAACTTAGTATATCCCCTGGCATTCACAACAGTACATGTGACATAAGGGGCACTTAATTAATAGTAAGGGCAGAGGTTCTCACCCAAGGGTGATTTGACTGCTCAGGAGACACATAGCAATTCCATCACCTCCAAAAGTTCCCTCACACCAATTTCAGTCAATCCTTGTTCCCACGCCCAGCTTCAGGACAAACTAGGATGTGCTGTGTTCTCTGGAAATTTCATATAAATGGGATCATATGACATGGAGTCCTTTGCATGTTTTCTTTCACTTAGTATATTCTATCATCACACTGGGGTTAGAGGGTACTACTGGCATCTAGTGGGTAGAGGCCAGGGATGCTGCTAAACATCCTATTATGCACAGGACAGCCCCTCAGTACCAAGAATTATCCAGTTTAACATGTCAGTAGTGCTGAGGTTGAGAAGCCCTGCACTACTGAATAAAGGTGTAGATTAACGAACAAATGAATTATTTTTTAGACCTGAATTTCAGAATTGTTCTCACTGTCCTTTCAAGTTTAAGAACAAACAAACAAACAAACAAACAAAAACTTTAAAAATATTTTAACACCCCTTTCCTTTCAACAATTTTAAATTTGTTTCTCCAATGATACTATTTTCAAAAAACTCCCCAGGATGAGCCCCGGTCCCCCTTCAGGCATGACCCACAGCACGTGGGATGATGCCCAGAGAGAAGGCCTGCAGCCAAAGAGTCACTTCAACCAAGGTCAGGGCCTCTTCCCAGGGCAGCCCACACCCTGACTGCTGTATGGGTGTGTGAAGGCCCAGCATCTCCCCTAACGGGGTAATCTGTAGAGCCATCTCGCTTCAGAATTCCTTGTGGGGCTGGCTGAGACCTTTGTTAGGACAGCATCACTGCCCATGTCTCCCTCCGCCCGTGCACTTCCTTCCCTCTCCTCTCTTCTTGTCCCTTCCTTTCCAGGGGTGGCAGTCCTAACATCAATCCCTGATAAAGCTCCTCCTCTCTAACCCCCAGGAGTCTGACTCCTAACTGGCACCAAGAAACAATGCGCTGGTTTCAAATATGTATATTAGAACATGAAGGTTTGTAGTGTATTAAAAAACCAAAATCTAACAGTGACAGGGTTTCATGCAAACCAGGCTCTAGTGATAGGAAGTAGATGGCTGGGTGTTAGGGGGTAGAGGGCAGAGTGCCATGGGAGAGAGACTGCCAAGGCACACAAGGAGATGGGGGCTGCTGGGTGTGCTCACTATACCCATGGTGGTGACGGTTCCATAGGAATGTTACATGTCACAGCTTAATAAATTGTACACTTCAAATATGTGCAGTTTATTCTATGTTGGTTATACATCAATACAGCTATTTTATAAAAGAGATTATCAAAGCCTGAAAGGGAGTCTGAGAAATTAAGAAAATTTGTTTATAATCCCTAATACAGCTACTTACATTTTTTCATCTTCTTTTCTGTCCACATGTTCAATATATTTTGTACAAATTTTACAAGCGTATAGTGATAGCATAGATTAGCTGTTCCCAACTGCAATGTTGTGACCCGAGTATAATGAACTGTGAGGTGTTCCAACTAAATTTGTCATTAATCACATTTAGAATACCCGATTTGCCAAAACACCCCTTTTAAATATAGCATAGCATATTCAAGATTACAACCACAATAATGTCACCTTCACTCTCTTGCATTTTGGTATGGTGTCCGAAATGCAAAAACTAGCACACAGCATTTCACATAGCCCTCTGTAAATCCTTAGGAAAATTTCAGGCTTTTAGAACCAGTGATACTAATTTCTATCTTGACAAATATTACGTATTAAAATTGTGTCTCATGTGCTGCTATATGGCCTTCATACTTGACATTTTCCTTAAACCTACGTAAAAGATAGAAACGGTAATAAAGCAGAGAAATAAGTCCTTGACGTCCCCTCCCCATTCTGCCAGTATAAGTCCCTAAAGGCAGCTTCCTTCCTGTCTTACTTTTTCTTCCTCCCTCCCTCTATCCTTCCTTCCTGCCTGTCTTCCTTCCTGAGTGTTAATAGTTATATACAACAAAAACTCCCCCTCTCCTGCCCTGCCCCAAAACACTTAACTTCCCTCCTCAAAAGCAAAGTTTTATCAGCTTTTTGTCTCTCTATCCAGCAAAATCAAACATATATGAGTATGTGTATGTATATCCACACTCTCAGTAAGTATTTCAACCCTTAAAAGAAAGACAGCAAATAATATGCAGTTTCTCCAAAATTTATAAGAAACTAATGCAACCAAACACACACACACCACAAAAACAATCCAATTTAAAAAATGGGCAGAAGAACTGAATAGAAATGTATCCAAAGAGGACATACAGATGGCCAATAGACACTTGAAAAGGTGCTCAACATCTCTAATTGTCAGGGAAATACAAATCAAAACTACAATGAGCTACCACCTCACTCCTGTCAGAATGGCTTATCATCAAAAAATAGATCAAAAACACGTGTTGGCGAGGATGTGGTGAAATGGCAACCCTGCTACCTTGTTGGTGGGATTGCAAACTGGTCCAGTACTGTGAAGAACAGTATGGAGGTTCCTCAAAAAACTAACCATGGAACTACCTTATGATCCAGAAATTCTACTCCTGGGAATATGTCCAAAGAATTCCAAAACACGAATTCAAAAATATTTATGCACCCCTATGTTTATTGCAGCATTATTCACAATAGCCAAGGTAGGGAAACATAATGCCCATCATTAAATAATTGGATAAAGAAGCTGTTCACTTACACAATGGAGTATTATGCGGCCATAAAAAAGAATAAAATTATATCTTTTGCATCAACATGGATGCAGCCAGAAGACATCATGCTAAGCGAAATAAGTCAGACTGAGAAAGATAAATACCATATGACCTCACTTATATGTGGAATCTAAAGAACAGAAGAAATAAACAATCAAAACAGGAAAAAAAAAAAAAAGCTCATGGACATGGACAATAATTTGGCCGTTGCCAGAGGAGCACGGGGAAGGAGATTCGAGTATATGGTGTACCTACACATCCCTCTCAGCAATATGAAGATAAATGTGCATAGCAGTGTACATAGTTTTTGTTGTCCCCACTTCATATTTTCCACAATAAAGCCTAACCTAAAAATATGATGATGATGATGATGATGATGATGATGATGATGATGATGAATGGAAGCAAGATGTAGAGACTTGGATCAATGTTCTACCATTTTATAATTCTTAAATAAGTACCCATGAACCTATAGTGATATAAATAAGTGATTGAATAAATAAATTAAAATGATACATTTCAGAAGAATTCCAATTAATAAATGTAAAAAGTGAGGGAAATAGAAAATCACCATTAGAACACCACAGTAGTAATTGCTTCAAGCAAGATTCATTGATGATAAAATTGGTAAGCGAAAGTTTAAGGAGGAACCGGACAATGCATAGCTTCAAAGTATCTCCCCCGCCCCCAAGGGTCTTAGTTTCCATAATGATTTTAACCTATGTCCACAAATTCTTTGATGGTTTTTCCTCTAGGGGGTGGTGTCAATCTATCCAACCCTACCTCCCCGTGAGTGATCTGCACTTAGTGACTCTCTTACAAAGAACTATGGAAAAGGGGAAATAGTGATTTGTACAGTAAAGAAACTTAACAGTTTCTCCACCTAAACCAAGTGATCAAGGTTAACATCACCAGTAATGTCATGTTAATGCCAGAACACCACCTGCTCCTCCCCCCATACAATTTGATGTGAAGGGCACTTTATCTCTGTGGTATACAGTACTTCCCAAAATCCACAACCCCAACCTAAACATGAAAAAACATCAAATTCTAATTAAGGGACATTCCACAAAACACCTGACCAATACTTTTCAGAAAGTGTCAAGATCATGAAATATAAGAAAAAGTCAAATTTTCAAATAGGAGGAGACTAAAGAGATGTGACAACTAGGTGCTGCGTGGTATCCTGGTCTGAATCCTGGAACAGGTCATTAGTGGAAAAACTGGTGAAATTTAAATGAAGTCTGTAATCCAGTTACTAGTAATATACCAATGTTAATTCCTTCGTTTTGATCATTAAACCATGGCTATGTAAGATGTTCACTTTAGAGAAAGCTGGATGAGGGGCATGCAGAAACTCTGTGCTACCTTTACAACTCGTCTGTGGCTCTAAAACCATTTCCAAGTATAAAGGTTTTTAAAAATAAGTGATGACATACCTTTACAATAAAATCTTATTACTGGGCTAAAGTAGTCTTGGATAATTTTAAATTAATATGCTTGAGAAAAACAAAGTATAACTTTTCAGTTTCAGTGATCATCAAGCAATTAGTTTCATTTGCAAGCCAGAAAAGATAATATCACTTCTCCTTCCATTTTATATGTTCTACTCTATGTAAATATTTACACTGTGTCTTTGTATTCTGATGCCCTGAGTTTTTTCTAGTACTAATGAGAAGTGGAATATCTACTATGTGTTTTCCAATTCATAAAATTAGTAATGTTAAAAATAATTTAATTAAATTTAATGGAAGTTTCAAAAATTATGTGTCTCTGTGGTAAATGCAACCCCAATATAAGTCAATATGACATTCACAAATACAAATAGGGCAGGCTGTTCCTTCCCTCATTCCCTCAGCCACAAAATATGTATTGATGGTCAAATGTTCCAGGCATTGTACTAAGCTCTAAGAAATACCAAAAAAAAAAAAAAAAAATTTTGTTTATATATATTAGCCACTTTTTACTCGGCCCCAGTTCAAGAAGTTCATGCAACTGCCAAGTAACACTAATAACTGACGTGTTCTGGAGTCCTTTCATTCCTCCCAAGTCTATATGAGGTAGGGGTTGTCACTACGTGTGCCCGTATTTATGAGAGATGAGGAAATTTGGATTCAGAGGGGTCCAGTGACTTGCCAAAGGCACACAGCTAAGTTAGAGGCACAGCATGCATCTCAAACCACTCTTTTTTGCCCCAGACTCCACCCGAGGGTGGGTGGCCACCACGAGGTGCAGTGGTGCGCGGTCACCGAACCTGAACTCTCCTGTGGTGACACCTCACCATGCCTGCTCCCTGCGGAGCAGCCCCGCCCTCCGCGAGCTGCCACAGACTCGGCGGGGACGGCTTTCCCTGCGGCTGCGCGGTGAAGGCGCGGGGCGGTCCTCCGGGCAGGCTGGGAACGGGGGCGGTGTCGCCGCTCTCCAGTAAAAGGAAGCGTTCGCTGCCTCTCCTGGAGCCGTGCTCACTTCTCCTTGGCTACGCTGCGACATGGGGCCCCTGCCGCGGAACCTGGAGCTTTTCTATGACGTGCTGTCCCCCTACTCCTGGCTGGGTTTCGAGGTGACGCCGGGCCTGGGAAAGAGAGGGTAGAGGGAAGAGCGAATGCAGGACCCACGGTCTCGTGCAATTCCTGGCAGTGCTTAAAGGGGGTTATGACATGCAGATAGAGAGCCAGGGCTGAAGGTCAGTTTGTTTTTAAAAGGGACATGGTCACAGGCTCAAGGTTGAGCCCTTATATTTCAAAGCCGTGGTATCCCGCAGTGGTTCGGAAAAGGGGCAACTCCAAAGAATCAAGGAGAAAGCCATGGCACCACCACCTCTTAGCCCTCCGATGCCAATTTGAGCGGTTTGGGTGGAGTGTAGAACAGGGTGGACAGCATCCACAGGAGCTAAGATCCTGGGATAGATTTCTAGGAGTGGAGAAAGTTGCCATTTCAAACCAAGTAATTTAGGGTGTTTGCATAACCTCTACTTTGAGCTTAGAGCCTCTGGCTAATCAGTTGCCATGGAACACCCTGCCAAACTCTGCCATTCCCATGCTTCCCACCTTGCACACTGACCCTAGACCTTTGCCTGTGTCCTGCAGATCCTATGCCGATATAAGAACATTTGGAATGTCCACCTGCAACTGCGCCCGAGCCTTATTGCAGGGATTATGAAAGACAGTGGTACGAAGGCAGCAGCACTGGGGGTAGGGACTTGAGGGAGGGCTGACTTTAAAGGCCCAGGGAGGCTGCCCGCAACTGGGTGTACCCTTATATTGGCACCAGCAGCTATTAATCTGACTTCTGCCCGAAATCCAGTAGTGGTTCCCCAAGCCTGACACTCTTAGATCGTCTCTCACCAGTGGGGACCTACTTTCTACTTGCAGGAAACAAGCCACCAGCTCTGCTTCCCCGCAAAGCCAAATACTTGACAAGTGACATCATACTCCTGGGACAGCATATACAGGTTCCCATCCAGTTACCCAAGGATTTCTTGTCTGTGATCCTTGAAAAAGGTGAAGAGAGTGAGATAACGATGGGGGAGCAAGTGGGAGGCAGCAAAGCTGGAGATTATAGGGCCAGGAAGAAGGGGCTGGGCAACTAACTTCAATGAAACAAACTGGAAAAACTTTCTGAATTGAGCAAACAGGAGGTTTGGGGATCATAAGAGGACAAAGAGGAGGACAAATCAATTAAGAGAAACTTGGGTAGGAAGCTGAGGGCAATCGAGCCCTGGGGGATGTCAGATGCAGGAAAGAGCCAGTTCTCCATCAGGAAACAAGCTAGGGGGTCCCTCCCTCTGAGTACCTCTGCCCCACAGGAAGTATGTCGGCCATGCGCTTCCTCACAGCCGTGAACTTGGAGCACCCGGAGATGCTGGAGAAAGTGTCCAGGGAACTGTGGATGCGTGTCTGGTCTCGGGTGAGGGTGGAGTTCTGGGAACCCACTTGGGAGACCCAGGGTTACTTGGTGACCCACCCCTCCAGACTCCTCCTGCCCTCCCCTATTGTTTACTGCCCTACTCTTTCCCATCCCTTCACCTGGCCACCTCCCTCCTGCTGATAGTTGTCTTCTTCCCAGGATGAAGACATCACAGAGCCCCAGAACATCCTGGCAGTGAGTGTCCTGGCTCTCCCCACCCCGAGGGAATCTGAGAACAGATGGCATTTGGGGGTGGAGAGGACATGATTTTCTACTGGGTGGAAGAGGCCACTGTTATTTGGGTGGGGCGGGGGGGGGGAAGGTATCTGTTTGAGGGGCCAAATTACTGAAAGGCGGGAACTAAGGACTCTCAAAACAATATCTCATGATTGAAAAGGGAAGTGAAAAATTCTGCAAGGGTCAGTTTATCTCACAGAAGAAGGCATTGGAAGAGTGATCATAAATGTTACCCTTCCAGATGGGGAAGAATAAGGTACTGGCAAATTTTGCATCCAAATACTCCAACACAAACCTTACCAACACATCCAAAGTAGAAAGCAGGAGACTTCAAGAACAGGCTTTAAAAAGGCAAAAAGAGATAACTGACTTCAGCCAGAATTATACAGAAGTCTGAATAAGAACAAATGGAGATAGCTCAAAACATTGACATATGTGCCAGCGAGAGATAGGGGTACAAAAAGTATGTTTTGTGATTAAATCAGGAAATTCAAAACAATATTTTCCTTTAGTTGACAAAAGATAGTTTAGGCATATTCAAATTTAATATGTAAAATGGCAAATCACACACAAAAATATTAAACATTAAAAATGGCCAATATATCCTTCTGTGTTCCTACAAAGTTTGCCTGCCTTTTCACGTAATATTTGACAATTATTTTCCATGCCATTACTCTTTGAAAGTGTAATTCTGAGTTTCTACATAGCATTCCATTCAGTGGACTTGTTTTTGTTTACTTAACCATTCTACAATTATTGAATATTTGGTCTGGGACACAGTTTGCTTGTGTAGCCAAGTCAAAGACAATGTCACATCACAATACACTCCATGATTTCGTGTTTCCCCCTCCGGGCCAAGGAGGGTCAGGTTTCAGTGGTCCTCAAACTTGGCTATATATTACAATCACCTGGAACACCAGGGTGCAACCCCCAGAAATTCCAATATAACTGTTCTAGGGGATAGCCTGAGAATTGGGATTTTTAAAAGTCTCCCCAAGAGAATGTAATGTGCAGCCAAACCACTGCTCTCAAACTATAACAACAAACTACAAACTGAAGCTTTTATCATTCTCTTGACACCAAGCAAGTGATTGCAGCCCTGTGCCCTGCTCAGAAGTCCCCACGAAATTCCATGGGAATTAGAGCCCAGCGTTTATTCAGAACAGCATGAGATAGTCGGGGATTCTGAGAAGTATGGAGGCAAAAGAACCTGAGACTTAACTTCAGGGACTCGTTCTAACCTTGGCTCTGCTACTAACAAGCTCTTGAATGCTGACCAGTGAGGTACCTCAACTTCAGTCTCCTGGTCCATTACTGAAGAGGCCAGGAGCTGTCTCTAAGATGCCCTCTGCTGTTAAATTTCTGCAATTGTGACTCTTTACCACCTGCTCCTTCCACCAATCTCAAGATTTTGAAGGAAGAAAACATAGCCCCTGTTCCACTCGTGGGTGGGTAGAAAATAAAAAGGACCAGTTTCCTCCTGAGATCCCAAACCCCCTCATGCAGACACAGTTGTGTTCCCTCCCGCATCTGCTCAGGCTGCACAGAAGGCTGGCATGCCTACAGCACAAGCCCGGGGACTTCTGGAGAAGATCTCGACACCACAGGTGAAGAACCAGCTCAAGGAGACCACCGAGGCAGCCTGCAAATATGGGGTGAGCACTCTTCATGAGTATCCCCAACACCAGTGTTAAAGACAGTCTGAGAATCTCTGTTGGGTGCCCACATTCCAGTCCAAACGCCCCTTGCTCCAGGAGTCCTCCCTAGCTCTCCGAGGCGACCCTCATCCTTCCCCTTCCTGTCCCTGAGCTGAGCTGAGGGACAAGAGAAGGAGACAGATGGTGGGAAAAGACAGGCATCTGAGAGACAGAAAATGCTCCTCAGAGCTGTGGAGCCTCATATCAAACACGTCTAGCTGTTTGCTTATATGACCCCAGACAAGTCTTGGCCCATAGCCTTCATCCCAACCTAATAAATACCCACTCCATTACCTTCCTCTTTGCACTGGGACTGCTTTCTCCAGGCCTTTGGGCTGCCCATCACCGTGGCCCACCTTGATGGCCAAACCCACATGCTCTTTGGCTGTGACAGGATGGAACTGCTAGCACACCTACTGGGTAAGTTACAGGTTCATGCTGAGCTGCCCTTGACCTAGCCCTACTCCCATTATATTGATTGACTAGAAGGATCAATTCAGAGCAAACTATGTATCTAAATATAGAGAATTCAGCAGCTCAGGTCAAAAATATAATCAAGAAAAAATATGGCATTTCCAACAATGAAGCCTCATACAGACCTGGGGTGCTTGTAGCTTGAAGCCAAGCGAGTTCTTCCTAGAGAACCCCTT
This sequence comes from Craseonycteris thonglongyai, assembly GCA_004027555.1. NCBI lineage: Eukaryota > Metazoa > Chordata > Mammalia > Chiroptera > Craseonycteridae > Craseonycteris > Craseonycteris thonglongyai. The sequence goes on from PVKE010000192.1 coordinate 40,518, forward strand.
GGGACTTGTGTAGTCAGCATCTGACCTGATTTTCTCTATCCAGGAGAGAAGTGGATGGGCCCTGTGCCTCCAGGTGTGAATGCCCGACTTTAAGGATGCCCAGAAGAGGCAAAAGCATTGGTATAATAAAGCAGACCATCCACTTACCCTTCCTCCAGTGTTGGCCAGGGCAGGGGCTCTCATGGCAGCTCTTACATCTCACAAGTGCCTCTTCCGAGCCCCAAACTCTGCTTTCCCACAGAATAAACCTATTCCATGAGGCCTAATTCTGGATCCGTGTCTTCCCTGGTATTTGTGTGTTCTTGTTCCTCCAGGCACATCTTGTGCACCTGAGGTATGTGAGAAGAACAGTCTTGGACTCTCAGCTTCCCTGCCCACCTCTGGACACCTTGTGTGGAAAGAGCAGGAAACAGTCCCTCTTTTCCTTCTGCAGAAACTCCCTAGGTCTCTCTGCCAGGGACAGAAAACTAAGCCAAGTGGTCTTTGCAACTGTTTCGGCACTTACTGTCTTCTGACCAGTCTTGGTGTCTGAGGTGGGGCTGGAACCTGAGGCCTAGGGGGAGTGAAGGCTGGAGGGAACCAGAGCATGGCTGAGCTTGTGTTGAGATATTTAAACCGGGTCCAGCTACACCGAGCAGCAGAAGCAGGGAAAGGCAGTGCAGGGGGACCTGCTGGCATTGCCGTGGCCTGGGGAAGGTGTTCATCCCCTCAGAGCTCCCTCCCCTCACCCACAGTGCAGATCCTGAGAAAACCTCAGGCCTCTCTCCCTGGCCCATTGTAAGTCCTGTTGTTCCCATATAAACCTATGGCTTCCTCACTCCCGTTATTTCTCCAAAGTCCTTGCTCTATCTGTGCCCACTATGCAATACTCAGAATACCTTGTGTTTCCATGGTATCTGCATTCCTGGACAATAAGTACCCTTTGTGCAGAAGCTGAAACCACACTTGGATGCCTGGTGGAATCCAGGTGTGGAGACTTCCATGCTCGAGGGGCTTTAGGAGCAGATGCCATCTCCCCTTTGTCCAGTCCCTCTGGCACTTCCTCATCTCATATCCCATTTCCCCCATCAGTCCCCCATCATGCTCTGTCTTCCTCGTCCTCCTTTTCCATTATTCCAGCAGATCCCAGGATTTCAGGTGCAGGTGTAGCTGTGAAGTAATGCCGGATGTCCGTCTCCAAATGCTCGCCTTCGAAGGAGCTTTGGGAGATGCTTGTCTGCAGAGGTTGTGATAGCACGCAACTTAAATCTAACAGGAGGAGGATGCTTTACTAAATTGGGGTATATCCAGGGTGTAATGCTTCATAGCCATCAAAAGCTGTATGTGTGAAGAAGTTTGAAGAACATTGGAAATCTTAGGATATTATATTGATTAGAAAAAAAATGAAACTATAATATGATCTCAAGTATGTCTTGATATATTAAAATATATTACATTACAGAAATATATTAACCTTGGAATAAAATATGTCAAGGCATTTTTATTTTATTTCAATACATTTTTAAATTAGCTGGTAAACATATATTTAAATTTAAAAAAACCAAGAATTCGTAAATTAACATTTAGGTACAATTATGCACTCTCCTGTTATTCTCTAAGGTACCAATGGCTCTACTTAATCCTAAATCTTATCCCAGGATAATGTGGAATAATCTCACTATGATGCATTTTTCCCAGCTCTGCCCAGTCTTCAAAGGTTAACACTTTATTTTCCTAATCCAATAGCAGAATTTAATCTTCTCTGGAGGAAGGAGACAGTTTCCAGACTAATCCATACACACATGATCTAGATTATAATTTCTGAACAACTTCTGCCAAATAGAATCTACAATGAATGTATCAATCAGGTTTTTCCAAAGACATCGAACAAATACTTGTAGGTATGTGGAGAAATCAGAAAGGGGTCATGAGGAGTTGGCTTACATGATTTGGAGTCTGAGTCCCATGATCGGTTATCTGCCGGCTGGAGGCCCAAGAAAGCAAGTGGAGTCCAAATCCTCAAAATTTGGAGCGCTGATGACTGAGGGCAGGAGAATGTGGGGTGTCTCAGTTCAAACAGAGCAAGTTGGCCCTTCTGCCCTCAAAGGATTGGATGATGGCCACCCACACTGGTGAGGGCCATCTTTACTCACTTTCCCAATTCACAGGCTAATCTCTTCTGAAACACCCTCACAGACACGCCCAGATATAACGTGGCTTTTTGTTTTTTAAGATTTATTTTATTTGACAGAAAGAAGGGGAGGGCCCAGAGTAGTCTCCACAGCTGTACATCGTCCTTTTCTATATAGTTTCATTCCACACAGGTGGATGTGAGGCTATGCAGGGCGGGAACCGTGGGAACAGCTGGGGATCTCCCACATGGGAAGCAAGCCCCAGTTCCACCTCTGGGTCCACATGGGCTGGGACAGGGAATCACCCTCAGACCCCAGCTGCAAGAACATGCAACCTGCTGAGCCATTCCAGCCTCCCCCAGAAATAATGTTTTAGCCCTTTGCTCAGTTCAAGTTTATGTGTATATAATTAACCTTCACAACGAGCAAAAGAAAAGCTAAATGCAACTGTATTTTTTAAATAAAGGAATACTCTTTTCTTTAATCCAAAGAGTTTCATTCTTTTTCTTAGTTTCTTCCTCTTGCCCCTCCCATCAGTTGTTATGTAATATCAAATTTGCAATTATGTCAGTACTCAGAATTTAATAGTGAACTATTTTCTTGCGTTTTAATTCAAAGTCCAAGTTTGTCAAATAACATTTTGCTTCTAAAACACAGTCTCCTTAGATAAAACTCCTAGAAGTGATATTTTTATTTACAGAGCCAAAATGTAAGTGGTAATTAGCAACATAAAGTATCGCATGCCTCTGGTGAACAAGACCAAAAGAATAGGGCAAGGTGTCAAGTGGAAAGTGAAGAGTCTCCCCTTTCCCACTCCCACTCCTACGCTCTAGTTTTTTGCATATCCTCCCAGAAATGTCCATATTTTTTAACACATGCAAATTTCACACATAATGCAGAGATGCCATACACCCTTCATCAGTTTCCCTAATGGTAACATCGTGCCTAACTATAGTACAATAACACAACCAGAAATTAACAATGATACAATCTATCAACTTTATTCTGATCATACCAGCTTCACATGAACTCAGTGTGTTTGTATTTAATTTCATATGATTGTATTATCTCTACCCTTGTGTGACCAGCAGCATAGTCAATATACAGAACATTTCCATAATATGGATCCGTCAGGCTACCCTTTCACAGCTACCTCCCTTCCTCCCCACTTCCTTAACCCCTGGTAAGAACTAATCTAGTCTTCATTTAGGTTTGTCTTTCAAGACTGCTATATAAATGAAATCAGATTGGCTTGTTTATACTCAGCATAATTTTCCTGAGGTCCACCCAAGGGGTTGCATGTATCAGTAGTTTGCTCCCTTTTTATTGCTGAGTAGTGTCCTATGGTGTGATGTGCCAGCTTGTTGAACCTTTTTAAGGACATCTGGGTTGTTTCCAGTTTGAGGCTATTACAAATAAAGCTGCTACGAACAACTCATGGACACATTTTCATCTGCACATAAATTTTCATTTCTCCAAAGTGCCCAGGAGTACAACTGCTGGGTCATATGGTAAATGCATGTCTAGTTTCATAAGAAACTGCCATACTTTTCGTGAGTGGCTGTAGCATTTTACCTTCCTACCAGCAATACATGTGTGATCTAGTTTCTCCACATCCTCACCAGCATATGGTGTTATGACTATTATTTATTTTAGCCTTTCAAATACATGTATAGTGACATTTCATTGTGGCTTTAATTTGCATTTCCCTAAGGGCTAATGATGAACATCTTTTTTTGTGTTTATTGCCTATCTGTCCTCTGCACATCCTCTTCATTGAAATATTTATTCATGTTTTTTGCTTATTTTCTAATTAGATTATTTTTATAAATGTCTATACTGTTCTTTAAATATTTTAAAAGAGGGGAAGCTGGGATGGCTCAGCGGGTTGAGCGCTCGCTTTGAAGCCCTGGGGACCGAGGATCAAATCCTGGCCCTGACCCATGTGGACCCATATGCTGAACTGGGGTGTGCCCCCAGTTCAGTTCTTGCCGGGGCCTATGCAGGAGGCTTTTGGCCCAGTTCCTGCCCTGCGCAGCCCCACACCCACCTGTGGAGTGAAACTATATGGAAAACCAATGCTGTCAACTATGGAGACTGCTCTGGGCCGTCCCCCTTCTCTCTGTCTCTCTGTCTCTGTTTCTCTCTGTCTATCAAAAATCAATAAAATAAATCTTTAAAAATATATATATATTTTAAAAGAATGTACAAACTGTAAGAACATATTTTTTTAAGACAATTGGGAGGAGATAACACAGACTGGGTGTTAGGTGATATTAAGGAATGAATGTTAATTTCATTAAGTGTGATAATGGCAGGGTGGCTGTGCACAAAAAGCATTCCCATTAGTTGAAATTACGTTCTGAAATATTTAGGGTAGAACTGGCATGATACCTCTTAAATAAGGTGACCAACTTTTTTCTAATGAAAAGGAGGACAGCTGATCCTGGGTGGTGAGCACATAATGCGAAGCATAGGTGATGTGATGTGGACTTGTACATCCGGAAACTGTCTAATTGTTACCAATTAATGTCACCCAAAAACATTTAACAATTAAAAAAAAAAGAAAGAAAGAAATCGATTGCAGAACCAAAAAAAAAAAACAAAAACAAAAACAGAGGAGGACATCTAGTATTACATATAGAAAAGGAGGACATCTAGGAGGACACTTTTCAAGGGAGTACAGAACTTCCAAAAGGAGGACTGTCCTCCCTAAAGGAGGACGGTTGGTCACCTTATCTTAAAAGATAGGAGAGGTGGAAGGAATAGACAAAACAAGAGTGGAAAATGTTGATCACTGTTGAAGCTGTCTGATGGGTACACAGAGAAATCACTATATTATCTTTTCTTCTTTTATGTGCGTTGGATCACTTTCAAGACTTTTAGAACATCACCCGCACATTGGGCTTCTAGAGCCATTCAGTTAGAAGTGTTACCTTTCATAATCAGTCTCAATGAGCCCATCAATGATAAGCATCCTGCTACAGAGCCTGCGATCTTAATTTCCCAATCTTGCTGTGTAGGTCAATAACCTTATTTTATCTTCTGATATTCTCTTTTGCTGCCTTTGTTGTCTGAAGATCAGCCTTTTCTTAAGATGCCAAACAATGGGAAACTACCATCTAACCAATTCTCCATGTAATACTAATGATCTTTGAATATCATAGGGGTTTTGTTAAATTATCATTATTAGGGCAGCCAAAAAAGAGTGTTTTAGAGAGGGATGGTGGAGTAGTTAAGAGCCAGGGTTCTGGACTGAGATTTTGGGTTCAAATCTTGACCCCACCACCCTTGATTACCTATACATTTTCCTCAAACTTATGACCTCACCCATAAAATGGGCATAATGACAGCAACTATCACTTATTGTACATATTTAAAATTACTTATTTTAAATATTTAGCACAGTGAGCAGTACACACAAAACACTGCACACGTGTTGGCTGTGAGTATAAAGCAGACCCAGATTCAGAAATACAAAACCACAGAAATATAAAAACTTAGAGAAACACTCAGGGGTAGATACCCATTATCCTTCACCAGAAGTCTGTCAGTTATCTCCACGGCTCCCTTTCCCCCTGCCCTCCCATTTCCCTTCACCATCATCCCCATAAATGAGGTGGGCACAGTGGGCCATCTGAGAGGCGTGACCCAACCTTTAGCAAGGTGGTCTGTGGAAGGCAGGCAAGTAGAAAATGGAATGGCAATAAATGGTGCATTCAAATTATGCTAAGGATACTAAGTTGATGGGGGAAAAAAGGAAAGTAAAAGCTTGGGGAAACAATTTGGCCCTATGTATTCAGGGCAATAAAAACTTTCACATTGCTTGTCTCAATAATGACATTTATTAGAATTGAATAGGAGGAAATAATCAAAAAAGAAGGAAAAAATACGTGATCCAAGATGTTGTAGACGAAAAGGGGTCCTATGGAAAGTAACCTCATAGGGTGATCTGATAATAAACTCCCAAGTTAGCAGGTCAGGGTGAGTAGTCATGCCCCAGGCCTATAACTTCTTTAGTGAAAGGTTTTAAGCCCACCTTGTCCATTGCTTTTGTGCACCTATGTTAAACACATGTTTGAAATGCAATAAGTAATACCCCTCAAAGATGTAACCACTCTCAAGAGAGCACATAATCTTAACTATTCAGCAATCCCATCCCCCCTTGCTTTCTCCCACCTCCATGTAAACTTCCTTACATTCTCTCCTTAATTTCAAATGCATAAAAGTAACTGCAAAACTGTTATTATCCAGAGCATTTTAGATCTTGTTTCCTAGCAACTGTTGTCAGTTTTGGCTCAAATAAACTCATAAAAATTCTCTACAGGTTTGGATGTTCTTACCTCGACACTTATTATTAGTACCAACAACTCTTGCCCAATTTCCTCCTATGACCATGTTAGCTTTAGATTAAAATTCTGATACCAGCCACATTTTCCCCATATGAGCTGAAGAGAACGAAAATTGATGGAAACAAAATAACAACCAGCTCTCCTCCCACTCTCCATTCCCACTTCCAATAGAGCCATACCTTGTTTATAGGTGCACAACCACAGCCTTCTTGTTACATTGGCTTACTCTCCTCTCTATTAGTCTGGGACAGACTCATCATGACACCCACCACTATACACACATAAAGGGTGTCCCAAAATTCACGCAAGAAGTAATTTTGATAGGAAACACAGGTTTATAATTAAAAATTGTAAATTTTCATTGCTCAACAATGAAAATGTGTTGTTCTTTCGTGTAGCACTCCATTTTTAATAACCCTGAACTGTCAGCTGTCACGCTGTCTTTTTTGTTGTTGTTGGCAACACTTTACCACACAAATGACGCAAAATTCAAATCTTGCGTGAATTTTGGGACACTCTTTACATACCTTTCTCTCTCTCTCTCTCACACACACACACACACACACACACAAACACGCACACAATCATGCTCATGCTCACACACATCTGTAGCAGTCCTGGCTGACTTGGCCCCACAACCGTCCTTGGGTTTAAAGATTTATTCTGTTTTTGACAGAGACAGACAGAGAGACAGACAGAGAGAAGGGGGAGGGCCCAGAGCAGTCTCCATAGCTGTATGTCATCAGTTTTCAGTCCACACAGGTGGGCAGGGCAAGGGGCTTCCTGCATGGGAGGCATGCCCAGTTCAGCATATGGGTCCACACAGGTCAGGGCCAGGATTCGATCCTTAGTCCCCAGGGCTGCAAAGCAAGCACTTAAGCCTCTGAGACATTCCGTCTTCCCCTGTCCTGGGGTTTAGATTTGAACCATGTTATCTTTCACTTCCCTCCATTTGTCTACTGGTAACACTCTAAAGGCATGGACCCCAGCCTTGTCTATCCTTCTCTGGGTCACAAGGACAGTGTGCCTCCAGTCACTCTGCACCTCCCAGCACCTGCCTCACCCAGATTTACTGCCTGACCCACAACTGAAAAGAGTGAGTCCTAGAACTCCATTTGTGTAGCGAGGCCAGGCAAAATGGTAGCCTTCTAATAAAAGTATTTAACTATGTTTAGTGAGCACCTACCGTGTGTCTGTGATGACCTGAATTAGTTGCAGGAATTCAGAGATGATTGAAACTGATCACTTACCATGAGACGCTCACATGGAAAAAAGGTATATAAACAGAAAAGTACTATATAAACTGGTAAAGGCTGGGACAGATAGGTAGTTACACTGTAGAGATAGTCATCATAGCAGGTGTCACAGCCAACACGGCCAAGAAGCATATGCACAAACTTGTCTTACAGGTCTTCAGAAAACAAGGATTTCATAGAAAAGAAACGGTACTATGACAGCAGAAGCAGAACACACCGTTCCATGCCTACAGCAGTGCTTACAGTATGCAAAGCACTGTGTGATCTAGAGATTAAACCAGCCATGGACTCTGCTGCTAGGCACAAAATATATTCCCTAAATATAAGGCAAACTGCTCAGAATACAACATGCACTAAGAAGGGATAAGGAAAGGTGAATTTAACTCTGGTCCTAAGTACAAAGATCACTGGGCTTGGCAAGGAAGAGTACCTCTCATTCAGGCACTGTAGGGGGTGGATAGAGTGAGGAACAACCAAGGAGGAGCAGTAGGAGGTCAGCCTTAAGAAGAAAAGGGAAGAATGAAGCCGGGGCAGGCACTGAGGGATTGGGACAGAAGAGGGGGTGGGGCCAGTGGGCTCCGCCTCCTCCCCTCCTCCCACTCCCCCCTACAACCTACTTTCTGCGGAGTTTGATCGAGACAGATGAGGAAGGAACGCCTAAGGCTGGTGAGCCCCGCAGGACGGTCTTGGGATTGGGGCTGGGGTGTATGGAGGAGGTCTGGTCCCTTCGTAGTCTGTGAGTCCTTGCTATTCAGAGTTCAGGGAACTCCTGGCAGGCTGGCTCTGGGATATGGCTGCCTCGGTGGTGCTGCTGTGTTGCAAAGGAAAGAAAAGCCTACTCCCCACCAACTTCCCAGCCCCTGTGGTAGCTCCAGGCAGGAAACTAGAAGTCTGGCTTTACTATGTTGGGGCCAATAGAGGGTGGGAGACTCTGGCAGATGCAGGGGTGTAGAGGTCAGGAGTTATCTGGAGGGCTTTGTCTGCAAGATTCTCTCACATAGTTGTGCCCTATGGCCATGTTGGGCCTCTGTGGAGAGAGAAAATATTTTCTCCCTACAACTACAGCATGGACTGATGAGGAAATGGAAAGATGGGGTCAGACAGGGTAAGTGGTGCTCCTCCTCCACTACTCACCCCAACTGGGTCATACTGAAGGTCTCTGACTGAGAAGCTGGGGGTGGGAGGGGGGAGGTCCAGCGACAGCAACAATAAAGGGCAGGACCTGCCCCATCATCTGGATTCCAGAGATGCCAGTGAACCCCAAGGCCCCAGGCCTGCCCAGGACTGGATCCTGGATGGTGTGGAAAGATGTGTAAGGGAGACCACAGGGAAGAAGGAAAGAGGAAGGCAGGGCCATGACACAGTAAACTGGCATGAGGGCTGGGAGCCAGAACTCCTGGGCAGGATTCCTGGCTACTCCACATCTACTGGGACAACAGTGGGATCCTAAAAGGAAATACAGAGCTGGAGAGGACCCTGCTGGGTCATTTGTTTGATTTGAGATTGAAGAACTGGAAATCCCCAAAAGGTGTCTAACATGGTTACTTTGGAATCTGATGCAGCCATGGTGCCCGTTGCTAGTTTAGACACAACAGCTGTGCATCTTTTTGCAGGAGCCTGGGGACGGGCCATGGTGCCCAGCCAGTTGTGGGAAAGACTGGAGAAGCCGCTTCTCTACCTGTGCTGCACCTCCTTCCTCCTGGGACTGGCTTTGCTGGGCATACGGCCGGATATTGCACCTGTTGCTTATTTCTTTCTGACATTGGGTGGCTTCTTCTTGTTTGCCTGCCTCCTGGCCTGTTTTCTGGGATGGGTGTTCCCATCAATGCAGACAGCAAACCCAGAGGCCTCCAGCAATGCAGGGTGAGTTAAGGGGCAGGCAGGATTGGAGTCATACACTGTGGACCCATTCTCCCTGTGTCCTTCTAGTCTCTCAGACATTGTGCTTTCCTCTGTCACTGGTATCAGTGAGAGGAGGGGTCAGGGGCTTGTGGAGGGGCCTTTTGTCACTAATAAGACAGCAGAAAAAGGGCTCCTTTCAACAAGCCACCAATGACCTGATTTCTCCTCCCTCAGGGACAATGAAGACTTTGAGGTGCCAACCTATGAAGAGGCTGTGGTGTTGGAATCACAGTGCCGCCCACAAGAGTTGGATCAACCACCCCCCTATAGCACTGTTGTAATCCCTCTAGGACTTGTAGAGGGACAGGCTAGCCATCCAGAGGGACCCAGGAGAGCCAGACTGGAAAGGCAAGTGGGCTCAGAGGGGTCTATAACACCTGGAAGCCCTGGAAGAACTCCAATCAGCCTTCGGCTTCGGGGACCACGAGTATTGTCCACTGCTCCTGATCTACAGAGCTTGGGGACACTCCCCAAATTGGAGCCTCTTACTCCACCCCCTGCCTATGATGTCAGTTTTGGTCACTCTGATGATGAGGATGTTTTCTATGAAGACAATTGGACACCTCCCTAACAGACTTCCCTGGGATATACCATCTTTCTGTAGCAGACCCACTCATTCATTTGGTAGACATTTCCCAGTTCCTGCCATGTGTCAAGAATTGCACATCACAAATGAGGACTGTAACCCAGAGGGAAGTCGGGCTCAGGTAAGCCCTTCCCAGTTGAAATATGGGTGGCACAACTTGAATTTTCAGAAACCTACCCTATATCCAATATTTCCAGAGTTAGACTGAGGGTGAAATGAGGGTGGTGATCCAGAGAATCTGGAGAATGAAGAGAAGCAACATCCAAGTGACAACTATGTTGCTTCTGTTCCAGGTGCTTTCTTTGCCTCTACTAGATCCCAGCCTTTTGAGATGTTTACCTGCATTTGAAAAATGATAATTTCAAGGGTCAGAGAAGCTGGTTACTTGCACAGGGGCACAATATTATTAAGTAGCATAAAAATGATTTGAACTCTGATTCTTCTGATCCCAAAACCCATGGTGTTCTCAATGCAAGGTAACGGAAGCCAAGCCATCAGCACATCACAATCGCCATCTTAGACAACTGCTAGTGAGAGGTGTTAGCCTTTGTGTAGACAGAATGGGGGATCAGTTGTGTATGCAGACAGGGTGAGCTGAGTGTGACCGGGAGTGTGCCCCCAGCCACCTCGAGGAGAAAAGCTAAAGCTGTGATGGCCCTGGATCTACTGGGGAGCAGTTCCTGCACAGTGGCTGGAGAGCAGTGCCCAGTTCAGGGTCCTCATGCAGCTGGGAAGCAGTGGAGTAAAACTGCCCCTAGGTTAGACTTCCTAGTTTGAGAATGTGTGGATAGGAGGGTCAGAATGGGGTAAAACCTGAGCCTCTTGGCAGGGATGTTGTATTTAGGGATACTCCTGAATCATCCAATGTGAAGCGCTTCAGCCTCCACATCCCCACTCCCCACCTCACTTCCTCAAATCCCAACAAAACACTACATTGTCTGAAATCATGTGCTGTGTCTGGGGTGTAGGTTTTAGCCACTGGGAGCTGCTCAACCCTCGCTGACCCACCATCCTCAAGGGTGTGCTCCCCACTAAGGCTTTCAGTAATTGCGCCGGTGTCCAGGCCCTGTAGCGCCTTCTAGGGCTTTCCACCTCCTCCTTACCCTGTCCCCAATAGTTAAATAAACTGAAAAGTCCGGCCACACCCGTTTCCATAAAGTTCTTGCAATAGGCCAGGAAGGCGGGGTGGGATGGGCCGGGAGCGAGCCTTGATTTCCGCGGGAACCGACGACCAATCGCATTTCCACGCAGGACGAGGCGGCTCCTCGCTCTGTCCCCGCCCCTTCCCTTTCCGCCGAGCGCGCGCTGACCCCATTGGATGGCCAGGCTGTGCGCCTGCGCACGCACCGATAAAGACGGGGCCCGGCCTCTCGTACGGGTGGCGCTAAAAGAGGTACCGCGCAGGCGCTTTGCGCTTCGGGTGAAGTGGGAGGGGTGTTGAGGACGTGAAGGGTTTCGGTTTGTTTAGGTTGTGGGCGGTTCGTGCACAGCCCGGGAAAAGCGAGAAATGGCGACACCGATTGCAGGCTCCCAGCCCACCTTCCAGCAAAAGGGGCTAATAGCCGCTGACAGGGGGTGCAGGTGAGTGGGGCACAGTCCCTAGGGTCCTCACTGGAGCCCAGGAAGAGGAATTGTAGGTCCAAGCATGTGGTCCTGGCGCCCCTCCCCTTGGAGCCCCTTGAAAGCAAGCTTGCTCGCATTTCCGCGCTGCGCCCCCAAGGGGTGTGGGGGGCCGGCAGGCCTTCTCTCGGCCTTGTTCCTCGCGAGCAAATACTGCTCAGCCTCGATTCATCCAACCCAGGGGGGCTCAGAACAAGGAAAACTTACCAGTCCTGCCAAATTCTCGGCTTTCCCTGAAGATTCTCCATCTTTGAGTCTTCAAGAGAATCTTTTCTCTTTTTCCTTTATGAGGAACTAGGTCACCTTAAAAACAAATGAGATCTGCAGACCTCGGTATTCTGCCTAATGTGCATTTGATTTGGATTGAATATTTGATGGCCCTTATTGCTTTGGATTTAATGACCAGATTTTCAAAGAAGTCAACACAGGCTTTGGGGGTTGAGTACTTGGGAAGGACAGGGAGGATCCCGAGGCTCCTAGTGTGTCTCCACCTCTGCCCCTGTTACTATCATTTAATGGCAGATATCACCCATGGTAACATTTAAATGTCTCCTGGTCCAGACCCAGAAGATTGATTTAAAACTTTGGAACTGGAACCTACACTGTACACAGAATCAAGACAAGAACTCCCTTTGTGTCCTTTTCTCCACCTTTTCCCCTTCCAGGTGATTCCTAATTACTAGGACTAGGTGATCTGGTTACTTTTGGAAAGTCCACATTTGAGATTCACCGCTTAATATGGAATTACAGGAAAGAGCAGGGGTGTGCACAATGGATGATAGCTCAGATTAAACCTAAAGAGTTTTTGAATGAAAATTAAAGTCTGGAACTTGAAAGAGTTAAGAACTGGGAATCAATTAGTGAATTGAGTATGAATGAAATACAATAGGGAGGTTTATCCAGGGCAGTCCTCTGGAGGAAATAGGAAAGTGATGGGCAGAGAGAATCTAGAGAGAATGGTGTCTGGGAACCAAGGGAGGAGAAAGTTTGGGGGTTTTTTTTGTTGTTGTTTGTTTGTTTAGGTTTTTATGGCATAGCCTTTTACAAATGGTATTACACTCCAGGCTTTCTCCCAAGAAAATGGCTGTTGCAACAAACTGTAAATATAATTAATAGTCTTTTGCAATAACAAGGGAAGTAAAGTTGAACTAAAAGCACTGCTTTCTCTTAAAACTACGTTACTTACTATACATGAAACAATTTAAAACAAATGACAAAAGTGGAATATTTTAAGTTTAAAATTAGTCTTAGATTTTGTCCTACAAAACATCTGTTCACATTGAAAGGCCCACGCAAAGGGTAAGCTTTCATCCAAGGGGGGGGACAAGAAAACCACTTTTCAAATCAAAACAAGAATTTTAGTCATTTATCTTTGTGCATAGTTTAAGGCAGCTGGAGTAATCTGTTACAGCTTACCTACAAGGAGGAGAAAGTTTTAAGGAAAAGCTACTGGTAAACTAAGGGAAGAAACCAGGGTAAACCTGCTGTGCAATGGGTATATAGCCTAAGGAAATAGCATCCAGCTGCATGTGGTGTTATCTTGTGGTTAACCTAATATCACTTATTTTTACCAGATATCACATATGTCATAATTGTTTCTGCTTTGGTGTGTTCTAAGGTGATTTGTTGTTGTTTTTTTAAGATTTTTATTGTTTTTGACAGAGATACAGAGAGAAGGGGGAGGGCCCAGAGCAGTCTCCATAGTTGCACATCATTGGTTTTTCCACATAGTTTCATTCCACAGGTGGACACAGGGCTGCACAGGGCAGGAACTGGGCCGGGGTCTTATCCCAGTGAGAACCAAACTGGGGGCACTTCCCAGTTCAGCATATGGGTCTGCACGGGATTCGATCCTTGGTCCCTGAGGCTACAAAGTGAGTGCTTAACCCACTGAGCCATCCCGGCTTCCCCTCTAAGGTGATCCTTAAATGGGACTTTTTGATCTCTCTAAATTGTGTTGTTGCAGGTCTTTACTGAAGATTTGGGATAACAAGTTAAAATGGACTTTTATTTTAATACATCATTATTGCAAATCCAAGCTTTAGCCTAAGTTGTCTGCTCCAACCTTGGGAATGTTTTCCTGACCACTTCCTCTGCCTTAGGATCCCACATGCTGTCTCTTCTTGGCTGTCTCTCAGCTCTTCCAAGCTTCTACTTTTCTCTCCTCTAACTATACATCTAACCTAGAGTTAAGCTAAGTACATCCTTTAAATGCATGGTATTTTACTCATTGTAAGATGCACGTTTTAACATCGTTGAAATCAGAATGAATCTTAAATAGGTTTTAAAGTTATAGACTGAAGCTATTACTATATTCATTTCTCATTACCATCAGGTTATCATATATTTGGAAACTAGCCTAGCTGGCTTATGAGCTCTGGATTTATATATAGGCACATACGTGATACACATTGGAAGTGGGGTTCTTTTAGTTCATAAACAGAAACTGATCTTTTCCCAGGCCAACAGCAAAACTGAGGAATCCTTGAAATTAAGACCTCCTTAATAAACTAAATTACCAAAATAATTTAGCCTTTATGTGCATTACCTCGTAAGTGATTTCAAGTTAGGGTGATTGTTTTTTTGTTTGTTAGTTTTAGATTTATTTTTATTGTTTTTCACAGAGAGAGATACAGAGACAAAGAGAAGGAGGAGGGCCCAGAGCAGTCTCCATAGTTGCACATCATTGGTTTTTCCACATAGTTTCATTCCACAGGTGGGCGCGGGGCTGCACCGGGCAGGAACTGGGCCAGGGTCTCACCCCGGTGAGAACTGAACTGGGGGCACTCCCCAGTTCAGCATATGGGTCCGCATGGGCCAGGGCCAGGACTCAATCCTCGGTCCCCGGGGCTGCAAAGTGAGCACTTAACCCACTGAGCCATCCCAGCTTCAAGTTAGGGTGATTGTATTTGTCATTGTTATTTATCTACTGTGACTTTCTGTCATACTTACTATTTAGTTCTTAAAGGATTCTTATCATTTTTAGTGTCATTTTGGCCACTTTAAAATCCATAGTCATAATTGGCATAAGTAGGCTAGACAGAGTGTGTGTGTCTGTATGTCTGTCTCATTTATTTTCCATTAAAGCTGGCCATTGGTTTTGAGTTATTTGCCATTTATCAAATTATTTTATTTCTCACCCAGGATCATTTTAAACATACCACTTTCAGCAGCTAGATAAATAATGTGAAATATTTTCTAGAATACTCTCTTAATTGAAATTGGTCTGTCAGAGGAATATTCCTTCTCATAAATACATCTGTGCTTGCTGGTATCTATATTATTTTTGTTAAGATAAATATTTTCCTCCCCTAGACCATTTATTTCCGATGATGCTCTCAGTTGAACATACTTCATAAAGAATTATATACATCATTTCTTTATGCTCATTTTGTTACTGCTTTGATTTTATAATACTTTGATTTTAACCAGATTCAATAAAATATGCCTGATCTTGGTTATTGTAAGTCTGATTCTTGTTGTTCTTCCTGCCCACACCTCTTCCACTCTACTTTTCTGTACCAGATCTTTTACTTGACAGCCTTTCTCTCTGCCTTTTATCTGTAGGATATCGAGATTTTGTGGCATGCATCCTGATCATCAGGAAACTCTAAAAAAGAACCGAGTGGTGCTGGCCAAACAGCTGCTGCTGAGTGAACTCTTAGAACATCTCCTGGAGAAAGATATCATCACCCTGGAAATGAGGGAGTACATTCAGGTACTTGGAGGCAAAAGAGGAAAGCCAAGTAAACTGGTTATAGAAGTAGCAACAGAGCATGATAAAGAGTGAAAAGGATATAGTGGCTCAGTAGGGAAATGAAAATGCCCTTCTAACTTAGAGCGTTTAACAGAAAAGACATGTCAAGAATAACAGGAATGGGGAAGCCGGGATGGCTCAGTGGGTTAAGCGCTCACTTTGCAGGATCGAATTCCGGCCCCGGACCGTGCGGACCCATATGCTGAACTGGGAGCTCACCCAGTTCAGTTCTCTCTCTGTCTCTGTCTCTGTCTCTCTCTCTGTCAAAAATAAGAATAAATAAAAATATATTTAAAAAAAAGAATAATGGGAAGGATTTTACCCATTCAGGCTTTTCCTATAAAAGGAATTCTTAGATGGATGATGACATTTTTAGGAATCTCATTTGATGAAATAGAATTATAGCTAAATAAGTAAACATAATTTCATGTTTTATTCTTGTGTCATAGGCCAAAGTGGGCAGTTTCAGCCAAAATGTGGAACTGCTGAACTTGCTGCCCAAGAGGGGTCCCCAGGCTTTTGATGCCTTCTGTGTGGCCCTGAGGGAGACCAAGCAGGGTCACCTGGAAGATCTCTTGCTTACAACCCTCTCTGGTCTTCAACATGTACTCCCACCGGTATGGATCCCTAGACTTGTAGTGTGTCAAGATGGGTTTGGTGGGAGTGGCATTTTTGAGACCGGGTGGAGGAGACTAGATTTTTGTTTTATGTGGACTGGACCATCTCCCTAAATCCTGACATGGGGGTCCTGATTTCTTAACAGTTGAGCTGTGACTACGACTTGAATCTGTCTTTCCCGGTGTGTGAGTCCTGTCCCCCCCACAAGCAGATCCGCCTATCTGCAGGTGAGACTCAGGCTAAAAAGGGCCCCACAGATTGGTTTCCCTTTTCTTGACTGGCATGTATCTGACTTTGGTAACATACCTATTTTCATTCATATTGGGAACAATTTCCCCAGTGAACTTGTTAGGGACTAACAGGACAGTTTTGGTGGGGTCTTGATTAGGCCTATTTCCCTTTCATCACAGATGGGTTTTTTTGTTTTGTTTTGTTTTTTTATGGTAATTGGACCCTGGAGCAATTTGTACAGGTAGGAAATTCCTGCACATGATTGGCCTGTTTCCTCTGTAAAGCTGAATTATTTTAGAATGAGAAAGGACTATATTACAGGGCCATAGCCTGCTGATTGAATTGCTTCCTAATTTGAGCAAGGCTTTTATTATCTTTCTCATTCAGTGGGTTGAACACCCACTATATGCAGGCTAGATAAACAATCTCTGCCCTCAAGGATCTTCCATATTTGGGGAGTGAGCAAGACCAGTAATGATTAAAACCCCAGTACAAAAGGGTACCTGAAGTTACAATGAAGCATAGGCTTGATGCATAGATGATATGCTAGTTTTTTGGCTTTCTATGCCACAGATACTGTGGAACACTCCCTAGACAACGGAGATGGTCCTCCCTGCCTTCAGGTGAAGCCTTGCACTCCGGAGTTTTATCAGACACACTGCCAGCTGGTGAGTCTTGTGAGTGGCAAGAGGAAAAGAGTTGGGAAATGAGATGCCCTTCGTGGGCATCTAAGCTTAGTTTGCATATACATTTCCTTCCTGCTTTATTAGTCAGAAGGTCTTTACTGATGAGATGTCTTCTGTGGGCATTTCTCTAATTGGACCTAGTAAGGTTCAGAAGAAGGATATGTGTCTGTTTTCCTTGAAATGTCTCATCTAGTTGGGGAGGCATAATTTCTGTCCTCGGGATGCTCATGGTCTAATTGGCCTCCCCTCCACAGGCCTATAGGTTGCAGTCTCGGCCTCGCGGCCTGGCACTGGTGCTAAGCAACGTGCACTTCACTGGAGAGAAAGACCTGGAATTTCGCTCTGGAGGAGATGTGGACCACAGCACTCTAGTTGCCCTCTTCAAGCTCTTGGGCTACAAAGTCCATGTACTACTTGACCAGACTGCACAGGTACCCGAGGCAGGAAACAACTGCTGTGCAAATTAGAGGGCTGGGCAACAATTTGGGGCCAGAAACATATGCTTCTCTACCTCCTGGAATATGTCTTACTAGAGCTGCTTCTCTCCTTGCCTTTTTGCTCCCTCTGTTCTGCCTCTTACCTTGCAGTCCAGTTTTTTAAAAAAAGAAATACTTGGGAGATAGCTGCTTCAGTGTTGACTTTCAGGGTAGCTGTGCTGTCCCTGAGTAATATAAGTCCAAGGTTGGGTTTACCCTTTTCTGTGTTCAGCAACTTGATTCTCAGTCACTCAGAAAGTGAGGAGACACTGAGATTCACCCATCCAGCTCATAAAGATATTTCTAAGCCAGGACTGCACAAGACATTGACTTCTTGAATAATAGCAGGAGTCCCATTGTAAAGATTACTTTGGCAGATAAAATTCTTGCAAATAAAAGTTTGCTGGAATTGGCTTTGTAAATACCATTTTGTAACAGTGTAATGAATCACCGGTACCATATGGAAAATTTTCTTGTTTTTAATCTATGTGGCCACAAGGGAGATCCTAGTGTAGATTACTTCTGAACTAGATTCCTGCAAATCATTAGCATTTTCTTTATGGGTTATTCCCCCATTAACCTCAGTTACAAAGCTGTGTTACTGACTTCGCTACTTTCAGGTATTTCTGTCTTAAAATTGATGATAGCCTGTTAGTGAAATGACACTAATTCTTCATTTTGATTCCAGAATAATAGTACTTTGCCTAAAATTTCCTTTGGGAATATCAATGCTAAAATTAATGTTTCTCACTTTAATCTAAGGTGGGGGGAGGTCTTTGTTTGGTCTTCATTGTTGTCTGGTTTCTGTTTCTGTTGCTCATCTGTCTTGCTTCTGTGAGAAAATAATGTACTTGCTATACTTTTGGTAAGGCCAGTTTCATCAATAGGTACTCAGCTGTTCTCCTATACGTGCTGTTTTTGCACTTTTCAGTAACAGCCCATGCAAAGAAGTAAACCCACTCTTGCTGCAACGCCATGGCTGAAACAGCTTCTGTAGTCATCAATTGTTTGAGTAGGTTATATTCTTGCCTGAGGCCTGCCTGGCATGAAGAGAATATGGAGAATATGAGTGGGACATCACCATAAGTCCTACAGAGGGAATCCTGTTAGAAATCACTTAAAGCAAATATTACGTATGTTTTCTTACAGGTTTTAGTCTAGTCATTCCTTTTACTAGTAATTTATTATGGCCTGGTTTTCCAAATTATGTGTAGTCAGTGAGGAATCTTACATCCATGATAGCTGATGGACTGAATCGTCAAGTCAGCTGTATATTGTTTTCCCAAGATAGTCAAGAGCCCACTTAACAAACACCATTTTTGTTTATGTTAAGCCTGATGCAGAGTCAAGGTCTTGTTGGACTCTGATTCTCTGCTTACGTTGGTTTGTACCTGGAATTGTAGTAGTATTAAGTTTTGAGTACCTTAGATGGGGAGAACAATGTTAGGTATTAGATTTGAAAAATGTAGCCCTTGAGTTCAGTGGACCTCAGTTAGATAAGGAAGTCTTGACATCAGCAGAAAAGGAGGAATGTCTCCCTATATTCCTAAGGACCAAGCAGGATTAGAGACCATCTCTTCTACAATAGTTAAGAGGAAGGAAGAAGGACCTGGGTAGATATGGTCTAGGATAAATGGAGGATATGAGACTTGAGCTGGCCTTAGAGAATATCTACTAAAGCAGAGAAGAGTGATGAAGAGATCCTAGGCAGGGAGAACACGTGGACAAGAAATGTATGTGATGTTAGGGACCTAGTGGTTAAACCAAATGCCTAGGTCCAAGAAGTGCCAAAAATAAGATTGGAGTTAAAGGGGCCAGAATGCACATGACCTTGAATATCTTCCCAAAGGACTTGGAACAATCCTTGTTTCGACATTAGAACATTATTAGTAATTCTTGAACACAAAAGTGATGCATTTACAGTGATGATTCAGGAAGATTAATATGACACCCTTGTAAAGAATGGAGTAGAGACTAGTAGCAGGGCATCCAGGTTGGAGTTAATATTATAGCCATTATGATGTGGTGAGGGACCAAAAGGAAAAGAACATGTGCTCGGAAACAGTCTACTGGCATGATGTACCTTCAGTGCTTGGTGGCTGAATGGCTGCATATGGAGGAAGATGGGGAAATTAAGTAAGGGGTTGAGGGCCTCAGACGAGGTCAGGGGCAAAGATGTAAATTTTGGGATTACTTGGGTTGGAAGAATATTTAATGAGAGAGTACGAGATCTTTGAGAGAAATTAGAGTAATGGGAGCAAAAGGCTTAAGACTGACCCTTGGAATATAGTCCTCCATGTAGCCTAATCCTAGCTGGGAGATTCAGAAATGAGAGAGGAACACTGCAGAATCTGTTTCTGAGGGTAGCCAATTTGCATTGGGCATCTGTACAGAATACTTTCTTCTTGGTAGGGCCTCTCAAGGAACTTGACTCTTATCGTGTACTTATTTGGTGAGCAAAGGGACAACCAAAAAAAATTAAGACCCTCTTCTTTTTGTCTTCTTGACCTTAGAGATAATTCATGTAAAAATTGGAAATAGTACATAGTCTCAGAAGACCTTCTTCTCTTGGCAGTGCTCTCACTGCTCATGTAGGTTTTAAATTTTCTCACTGTCATCAGTCTTCTCTCATTGTGTCTCCCTCACGAGGTTGCTAGTTATAGAATTGCAATTTATCATGTATGAGGAAACGAAATATGTTTTAAGTGGTAAATTTTCTTTTACTGTGTTTATTGGTTTTTAACTTGTGTTTGGGTCACAGGCTGCTTTGAGAATGTAGGGACAAGCTATGGGTCATTCCAGAAAAATGAGTAACCCATAAAATTTTGCATATAATTTCAGAGGGTTCACCGAATATTCTCTTCTCCTGTGTCCCTCTGCCCCCAGCATCCCCCCACCCCCACCCCCACACACACGTTAAGACAATTTACATAGAAATACTATAATTTTACCAGATGTAAATCTACAGATCCTATTTTAATCTATACTGCCTTTGGAAAAATTTCCCCAAATAACTAATCCCCATTTATTGAAGGATTTAGTCTTAATTCAGTTACAAAGTGTGTTCTCACTTTGGATTTTCTTGTCCTCTACTTACGGACTTAATTAATAATCTCACTGAAGTTCAAAATGCTCGTGAGTGTGCTAAGCATATTTTTATTCCCTTTGAGCGAACTTCAGCTCCTATATGTTAAATTCTGTTATGGTTCTCTTCGGAGAAGCATTCATACTTGTATATTCTCTTGAGGTTATATTTTCTTGAAATAAATGAATTTTTGATATCTTGGATAACCTTAAGATTTCTAATATTGTGTGGTTGGCTTCTGTGTGCCCAGAAAATGTACATACATTTTCAACAAAGCCAATTACTCCATTTCCTGACAAGTTACAGACTGTCAAGGCTTTTTTTTTATAATTAAGCCTCAATTATCTGCAAATAGAAGTACAGTTGACCCTTGAACACCATGGGTTTGAACTACATGTTTTCACTTATATGCAGAATTTTTTCAGTAAATATACAGTTGGCCCTTTGTATCCTCAGGCTTCACATCTGAACATTCATCCAGCCTCGAATTGAAAACAAGAGTTTTGAATCTGCAGTTGAGAATCCGCAGATGAGGAAGGCCAACTATGCATTCTTCTATAACATTTTATACAAGGGCCTTGAGTATCGCAGGGGGTCCTAGAACCCAGTGCCCCGCAGATACTGAGGGAAAAACTGAGTTAAGTTTTTAACAAGTCAAAAGTTATACAGTAGACTCTCAGTTAACCAGCACCCATGGGAATTGGTAGATGCCAGATAAATGTATATAGACTCTCTGCTAATTGGCAGTCGGGCAACCAGCACTCTTAAGCAACTGGCAAAATCTCAAGCAACCAGCAGACTGTTTTGTTCAATGGTCAACTTTATTTCATACAGATAGGTAGTTCTCAAGTTTACATATCAGAATCACTTGGAAGACTTGTTAAAACAGTTTCTGGAGCACAAGTTTTTGCTTACCTTACAAGTTGCCAGGTAATGCTGCTGTTTGAGGGACCACACTTTGAGAACCACTGCAGCATATTATCCAAGTGAGCATTTTCATCAGGGCTGTATATTTGCCTAGATAGTCAGCATATTCATCTTCATTATAGTTTATTCAGATTTATAATAACATAACTTGTTATCTCTGCTCATCTCAGGAGAGATGACCCAGATATCTTGGGTTGTAGAGGGGGAAACAGGTTTAATGATTAGTATCAGATGATTACACTTTTCAATATAGTATAATTTACTGTTGATGGGCCAAATGCCTAAGGTACTCATTTATAGCAATTTAGTCCTAGATAAGCAAGATTCTTAAGTTGGACTGTAGGATTGACCAGTAGTAGGTTTTTTTGGAAAAAATATTTTTACCCTTCATTAGATATGCACATTATAATAATGCAGGCCTTTGCATTATGTACCAGACATAGGTATAAAGTACTTTGTTTTCTTATAAAATGGGTATTAAAACATTGAGGGGCTAAATAAATTATTCCCACTTAAGAAGCCAGGGGTTTCACTTAGTCTGATCCCACAGCTTATGGATGCAGTCACAGCCCTGACAGAATCCTTCACACAGTGTCCTGAACAAGTTGTTTTATACAGACATCATCACAATCTGAGCATTTCAGATCTTAGACAGAACACAGTATAGAAGGACTACTGTTCTCTAGCATCATGATCCTATTAGCCCTTTGTCACAGAGCAGCTTGTTTTCTTGTAGCTGCATAGGTATGTTTCTTACTCCTTCAACGGCTTACCCAGTGGCCTCCCTGTGCCATTAATATACAAAGGCATTTGCTCTAAAGAAAGATCTGGTTGATGGTTGGGGAATAAATGAAGTTAACTAGTTCTTGATTATCTTCATTAGTGACTTGCTTTAATCCAGGAGTTTTTAGCATACCCTAGTCTTACGAATTTTGTGGAGTTATATTCAGAATTCTATGTCTGAAGTCATGCATTTTTCTGGTGAGTCCATAACTTCCTTTAGCCTCTCAAAGGGTCTCTGACTTATTGATCACAGAAATATATAGGAAACCTTTTATCTTCTAATAGCTTAAGGGTTCAGACCTAAGTAAAGCTTATATTGATGCTGACTACAGTGAACAAGGCTAATAGGTGTCTTTTTTCTAGGAAATGCAAGAGAAACTGCAGAAGTTTGCCCAGTTACCCACTCACCGTGTCACCGACTCCTGCATAGTGGCCCTCCTCTCTCACGGCGTGGAGGGCGGCGTCTATGGTGTGGATGGCAAACTGCTTCAGGTGTGTACAGTCTCATGGACAGTGCTGTCAAGGCTTGGGCGTATCACCCCTGGCCTGCCTGGCCTGTGCTGGCTACTATTGTGTATTTAAGACTAGGAGGTCCTACTGACTACTAACCGTCCCTTCTCCCTATTTCTTTGTGGCAGCTACAAGAGGTTTTCCGGCTCTTTGACAACGCCCATTGCCCTAGCCTCCAGAACAAGCCGAAAATGTTCTTCATCCAGGCCTGCCGTGGAGGTGAGTGCCATGGCCAACCAGCACCTGGGTGGTGGCTCCTGGGCAGCCTCCCACCAGCTCTCACTGTCCTGTTTGCTCTCTCAGGTGCTATTGGATCCCTTGGGCACCTCCTTCTGTTCACTGCTGCCACCGCCTCTCTTGCTCTGTAAGTGTCTCCCAATGCATGGGGTGTGCTGGGACTTGGGCAGCCCATGGCTCTCAGGTTGGTCAGCTCTCTGTGCACCACCATGTCTGTTCTCAAGACTCTCTGTCAGTGTTCCTGCCTTCTTTTCTGAGGACTCTACTGTTTTCTGTGCTTATTACTAACCCTGATGCACCTTTTATGTTACTCCTTCCAGTTAAGGATTTTCTAGCTGTCTCTTCTTCCTGTCCTTCTCACTTTATCCACTCCCTTCCTCCATCTCTTCCTTCCTTCGTCTCTGCTCTCCCTTTTCACTTTCTCCTTTTTCTTCTTTTCACCTAGCCTGCCACTCTTGCCTCCATTCTTCTTTTCATCATTCATGTGCCATGCAGGCTAGCAGTACAGAAGCCCCCACTCAGCCCTTGACACTCTTCCTCTTTCATCCATCCTCTGCTTCCATCCTTCTTTCTTACATGCAGTGTTTTACCCCTTGAAGAGCCAGGACTCTGTGACTAGGCACAGAAGACATGTAGGCATGTTTCTCATCCAGAAGGAAACCAATAATAGTTAAAAGATCTAACTTTGCAATCAAATTCTGCCTCTATCACTGACTAGTTATGTTAAGTTAGAGAAGTTACCTGATGTCTTTCCACCTTTGCTTCCTCGACATAAAATGTAGCTAATCATTAGGCCTACCTCATGGGGTTGTTATAATGAGTAAAACAATTAGTACATGTAAAGGGCTTATTTAGCATAGTACCTTGCTCAGTAAATCTAAACAAAAATGCCAGCTATAGTTGTTCTAACATGATCTGTGTCCTCTCAGGGAGTACTTTGGTTTAAAAATTATTTAAAATATTAAAAAAAATTATTTTTTTAATAAAGATTTTATTGTTTTGGGGAGAAAGGTAAGAGAGAGAAGGGGAGGACCCAGAGCAGTCTCCATTGTTGCACGTCATTAGTTGTGACAGTCTCATTCCACACAAGTGGATTTGGGGCCACATGTTGCAGGAACTGAACTGGGGGCCTCCCACACGGGAGGTGAAAACCTTCACCACCACAGTTTAGCATATGGGTTTGCATAAGCTGGGGTGAGGATTCAATCCCTGAATCTCACGGTTGCAAGGCAAGCACTCAATCTGTTGAGCTATCCTGGCATCCCTCAAAAAACATTTTAGACTGTTTTGTATTCAACAAATGTAAATAGTAAATAATGTTTTTATCCTCCTGATATCACCAAAGAATATAACTTATTAAGGTCCTACAACATGACTAGAACTAAGCACTATCACAAAAGAAAATGTGGTATCTCTAAAGAACTTACTTATTAGGAAAATAAAGCAAAAATACATTAAGTAGCTTGAATGTATTTCAAAGGCCAATTAGCAAGGGTGAAATTAGTGAGATACAAAATATCTATGAAGAAGTAAGCAGTAAGGAAGAGTCATTTTAAGTCAACTTAGTGTGAAGAGGATTTGTGGATGAGATGAGGCTTAATTGGGACCCAAAATAAGATTTGCATAGGTGTAGAATAGCAGATAGACCCTTTTTGGAGAAAAGGGGGAGTACAATATAATAAGTCACCAAGAGTTACAGGATCCTGGGATCTTTTGGGGGGCCCTTCATACCCAAAGAAACGGTGTGCTATGCTAGAAATATATCTGAATCTAATTTAAAACCCAAGCACCTAAAAGTAAGATGTGACTGGCCACTTGTGGTAGAGCCAGCTGATTTATAAACCTTTAATCAAGGCTGAGATTTTGGACTTTAGCAAGTAATAGTACAGAGCTGTTGGGAGCTTGAGAAAGAAATACTGTGATCATTTCTTTTCTAGGACTATTACCATGGTGGAGAGCTGCACTAAAAGAGTATAGGAGGACAGAAACTTATTTTTATTTTATTTTTAAGGTTTTTTTTAAAGATTTATTTTACTGTTTTGAGAGAAGGGGGAGGGCCCAGAGTAGTCTCCATAGTTGTACATCATTCATTTTTCGACATAGTTTCATTCCATACAAGTGGACATGGGGACACATGGAGTGGAGCAGAACTAGGGGCCACCACCATCTTAGTGGTTACCAGTTGCACATCACAATTCAGCCTGTGGGTTTGCATGGACTGGGGTCAGGATTCAGTCCCTGGACCTCACATCTGCACGGCAAGCGCTCAACCTATTGAGCTATCACAGCTTCCCCTGGAACTTATTTTATTTTATTTTTTTAATTTTTTGACAGACAGAGAACTGAACTGGGGGAGCTCCCCAATTCAGCATGTGGGTCCGCCTGGGCCGGAGCCAGGATTCGGTCCTCGGGGCTTCAAAGCGAGCACTTAACCCGCTGAGCCATCCCGGCTTTCCCTGGAACTTATTTTTAATAACCTGATTTCTTCCTAGGCCTGGAACACTGCCTGATACATGGTAGCACTTAAATAATGAATGGATGAAATTAACCTGCGTATAAAAATTGTAGCAATAATATAGAAAACAGATAAGAGGATATTGTGAAGAAGCAGCCAAAAACATTGATTAATGGATCTGAGGCTTCAAAGCAAGAGAGGAGTTTCCTTTCTCTTGAGGGACACAGCTTGTCCTGGTTCTTTAGGGAAGTATCACCAGCAAAATAAAACAAAAACATTTGTGATCATTTTCTGCTCTACTCAGAGGTAATTGCAGTACTAGATCTGGGTAAGGAGAAATTGCTCTGTCCTGGGGTAATCAGAACCTTCTCTCTACAATGAAATCCTTCAGGGTAGTGATCAGTAGTGGGCCAGTTGTTCCTTTGAAAACTTGAGCTCACTTGTTTTCTGCTCTATTTAGTTAATATGATTGGCATTTGTAAAAGCACTACCACCGCCCCACTTGACTGACACCTAAGCTGGAGTGTAAGGTCCATGAGGGTGGCACTTTTTCTTCACTATGTCCCTAGGGCTTAAAATAGTGCCTGGCACGTGACAGCCACTTGATATATTATTATTGGATCGATGAATCCCAGTTGTTTTCTTCACTGTTTCGTTCTTCAGGCTTCACCTTCCTTTTAGGCTCTTGAATGTTGCGTGGAGCAGGATGTGTAAAAGAGCTTACTCTTACCTTTGCTGTGATGAACTGTGTGTCTTACCTATCTCTCTATTCCTATAAACAGCACCCCCACTGCCCCCCAAATGAAACATCAAAATAAGAGTATGTCTGGGGGTAGGTAAGACCTGAGTCTAGAGGTTGGGCATGTGCTCAGGTTATGGTGAAGAGCTACTACTAAAATTGAATAATGGTGTTCTTTTCTTTTTTCTTTAAATGTTCATTTTATTGTTTGAGAGAAGGGGAGAGGGCCCAGAATAGTCTCCATGGTTATACATTGTTAGTGGTGACATAGTTTCATTCGACACAGGTGGATGTGAGGCCGTGTGGGGCAGGAACCAAATCGGAGGCCTCCATAGGCAACAAGAACCTCTACCCCTTAGCCATCTTGGCGGTTACCAGTTGCACTGAAGTTTAGCATATGAGTTTGCATAGGCTGGGGCCGGGAATCGAACCCTGGACCTTGCAATTGTAAGGCAGCCGCTTGACCACTCAGCTATGCTGGCATCCCAATAGGGTTCTTTTTTTATTGTATTGGAGAAAATAGTCATATCATTCTAATTTTAAGTTGGTTTTTTTTTAAAGATTTATTTTTATTGTTTTTGATAGAGAAAGGGGAGGGCCCAGAGCAGTCTCCATAGTTATACATTACTCGTTTTCGATATAGTTTCACTTCATAGGTGGGCGCAGGGCTATGCAGGGCAGGAAACAGTCTAGGGCCTTCTACATGGGAAGCTTACCCCGGCGAGAACCAAACTAGGGACACACCCCAGTTCAGCAAATGGGTCTACATGGGCCGGGGCCAGGATACAGTCCTCGGACCCTGGGGCTGATGAGCACTCCACCCACTGAGCCATCTCGGCATCCCCTAATTTAAAATTTTTCTTCTTTTAAATGTGTCTTTAATTTCAGATGCCTGCTACAATTTGGCGTATGACATTAATAAAAAAGTGATTTAAAAATACCAAAAACACCTACAAACCAGCTGGTCATGCTTAGTTTTATAATCTTTTTATTGATACATAGATTTTAGGTTCTGACTTTTATATAGCATACATGTAGTAATCATACTTTGTGCTTATTAACTTGATTTTCCTTTTATAATAAAGTGAATACATCAGTGTTTTGTTGTATATTGCAATAAAAAGCACTGACTTCCAGGAACATTGTTCAGTGAACAAGTAAATAATGGGCATAGGTTTGACTGTTGGATTTAGCACTTCCCCTGTCTTACACAGAATGAACAAAACTCAGACCATGTATGTGTGCATCCCCTAAGTGGCAGATGTGTTCTGGGAGAGGAATGGGAATAATGATTTTTGTTGTTTTTTAATTTGTCAGACACAGGTTGGCGGCAACAGCTGGAAATGGCTCTTCCCAGTCAAGGTTGTAAGCAGCTTGGGCTTACTTATAATGGGCCCAAGAGAAATGGGAGGAAATAATATCTTTATCCATTCTGTTTGCCTCCCTGCAGAAGAAACTGATCGTGGAGTTGACCAGCAAGACGGGAAGAACCATGCCCCGTCCCTGGAGTGTGAGGAGAGTGATGCTGGCAGAGAGGAGTTGCTGAAGGTGCGGCTGCCCACTCGCTCAGACATGATATGTGGCTACGCCTGCCTCAGAGGTATTTGGAGTTCCAGAAGAGTAATGCAAATGATTCCACACTCTTAGGCTTGCACCTTTCATGCAGGGCTCTCTGACTGGGGAGGAGGTTGGGATGTCCAGCAGTGCAAGGGTGTCCCACGACCTTCACACTGGTTACTAGTGTTCTGTTTGCAGGGACAGCTGCCATGCGTAATACCAAACGGGGTTCCTGGTATATCGAGGCCCTCACTCAGGTGTTCTCTCAGAGGGCTTGTGACATGCATGTGGCCGACATGCTTGTGAAGGTAAGTCACTGTCTGGCTCCGTGAGCTTTTGTGGCTCTGTGAGCTTTTATAGCTCCACGGTGTTCCCCCTTCCTCCTCTGCACTGTTTTTCAGCCTCCACCCTTCCTGTTGTGTGACTGGTATGAAAACACCAGGTTCTCAGACTTTGGACCATTCGTTTCTGCCTTTCCAGGTGAATGCACTTATCAAGGAGCGTGAAGGCTACGCCCCTGGTACAGAGTTCCACCGATGCAAGGAGATGTCCGAGTACTGTAGCACTCTGTGCCATCACCTCTATCTGTTCCCCGGACACCCTCCCACGTGATGCCACCTCCCAGTCATTCATGCCAGATTGAGGCCACTGGACCACTGGAGGCGAGATGGGGCCTTTTCAGGATTACGGTTTCTGTTCTTCCCCCTCAGGGACTGGGAGTCTCCCGGGCGTGTGGTTTCACACGCCCGTTGTCTCGTCCTGGGCATGGGACTGCAGGCCAGCTCCCGTGCACACTCTCCCTGTGGAGCGGCCCTGGCTGGACTGGTTGCCAGGAGCGCTTGGCCGCAGTAGAGGAGCCTGGCTGTTGTGAACACGGTGTCTTTTGGGGGAGAGGGCATGTGAGTTTCCTCGAAGTATGCATTTGCTTCCTGCCTCACAGTTTTTGTAGGTGGCCCATGGGTCATTGCTTTTATTACGTTAGTTAAAAGGTCTCATCTCTTACCTTTCCTTTCATATCCCATCCCTGCTTGTCCCAGAGTGGGAGTTTGGAAGATGTGCTAATTTAACATAGGCGTTTTCCATTTGGCTTTGAAAGGGCAGTCGGGAATAGAGCCATGCTGTGCTTCTGAGTGTGGGAAAGGCTTGTGCATTCTTCAGCAGGCCAGGCCTCCCCCTGGAAGGACAGTCTTCTCAGTGCCACACGTGGCTCTTTTGGACTCAGAATCCAAGCTTTCAGCAGAGTTAGGGTTTGGATGCCTGTGTCTGTAACTTGTTGATCTTTGTCCGTGGATGTTCCAAGATCTTTTCATTGGTTCTTCCTCTGAGCTCTTACCGAAATGAGTGGCAGAGCGTGCCAGCAGAGGCAGGTGGGAGTGTTATGCTTCCTCATGCCCTAACCTGTCACCTTGGCTTTTTCTCCCTATGAAATGTTCCTTTGAAATCTGTCTAAAATACTACTTGATTGGATGATTTGGCTGTTCAAGGATGGGGGGTGTACGTATTAACTTGTCCCTGCTTTCTGTTTTAGTATTAAGTCCTCTTCTGATTTTATATGCCCTATTTCCCCTTCCAACTACTGTATTTTCCGGCATATAAGACGACCCCCTAATTTTACAGTTAAAACATAGGTTTAGGCCTATATTCGCTGTATAAGACTACAGCCTCGGAAGTGGGGGTAGTCTTATACAGTGAATATAGGCCTAAACCTATGTTTTAACTGTAAAATTAGGGGGTCGTCTTATACGCCCAGTTGTCTTATACGCCGGAAAATACGGTATGTCTGTTTACCCTAGAAATCTTCCTTATCTGTGCTTGTGTGAAAATTTCCTGTTCCTGAAGGCGTTCTTCCATTCTTGCCTCCTCCAATTGAATGCGTGTAAGACAGCTTTTGGTTTTTCATTTTTAAATATAAGTCTGATCGTGTTATTTCCCTGTTTGGAACCCTTTTGTTTCTTGTTACACCTCAAATAAAATCCAAATTCCTCCCTTGGCCTAAACCTGCCTTTCCACTTAAACCTCACTAAGTGCTGCTTTTCTCAAGTGACAGCCCTAGTGGCTTCTTAGTTTCAAACATGCTGAGCTCTTTTCTGTCCTAAACCATCACAGACTCTTGGGGTCTACTGCACACCACTCCTCACCGCCCTTGATGGCTTCTTTATTCTTCAAGTCTCAGCTTAAAAGCCACTTTGTTCTGGGGGCCTTCCCAAGCCATTCTCTCTCTAAATGGTCTTTTGTGTATCCTGTTCAGTTCCTTCATTGTACTTTCCCATTCTGTCATGATACATTGCTTGCTTCACTTGTTCATTTATCTCTGCTACTAGGTTGTAAGCTGCATGAGGGCCACAACCTTCCCTCTTGTTCACCAATATGTACCCAGTGCCTGGCACCTGGCAGGTCTCCAGTAAATGCTTGTTGAAGGAAGGAAGCAAGCAAGCACCCCTAGCTAGAATACTACTTTCTGACAATACACAGTTTGATATTTGTACTTGTGTTTTTGTTTTATCCATTGGTATTAGCCCCTGAAGACATGTCACATGTGAGACAGCTTCCTCCACATCTCCTATAGTGCCTGGCGCAATGCTCGGCCTGTATACTCAGTAGTTCCGGTGCTCAGTAAATACTTGTTCTGTGAGCCAGGTGGTTCTCCTCCCTTGGGTCAGTATCTCATGGAAGTTTTTGGGTGATCGAACCTTTTCACTTCCCACTGCCAAGACACTGTATTGCCATCAGGTGCCAAATAAATGCTCGTATTTATTAGTGATGTGTGCCTGATGTCTCTGTCTGTAGATAATCTTGTGATTGACATAGTTTATTTTCTTAGCCCTTTACAGCATACCTCACCACCTCACAATCATACCCCTTCTTACTTCGCTGCTGGGTCTTTTTACATGTGCATGTCCACCCCTGAGATAAGCCCATCTTAGTTGTCATGACCACAGGCAACTGCCCAGAATGTGTCCAGCACTGAGATTTCTCAGGTCATAAGAGACAGGAGTCAGCAGCAAGCAGTGTTGGTTTGGATTAAGTTAAGGGATGGAGGTTGGAAAAACACTGGGCTGGAGCAGAGGGTGAGGAAGGTTATAGAATTCCTTACCTCCCATGGTCCAGTTTGGATTTCAGGTTTTCTAGGGAGGGAACAGGTTGTGAGAGAATTCTAGGGCAACCAGGATGGGATTTAAGCAGTGGGCTGCCTAAGTCGTGAAATTCTCAGGGTGTAGTCTAAAGTGCACGTCTGGAGAGGCAGGTGCAGATGGGCTCCTGAGGTCCAGTGAGAGAAGGGACCTTCTGTTGGAGCACTGGTAGGAAGCAGCTGTGGAACCTGGGGGCACATTGAGGAATACACCCACAAAGAGCGAAAAAGCTAACACCAGGCGGAGGGAGGAGAACTGGCTGAGTGCAAAAAGGCATGAAGAGTGGACTGAAACTAGTAGGTTGTGCTATAAGAAAAAGTGGGATAGCCTCAAGGGAGGGACACAAAATCCAAGGTTAAGAAAGTACTGAAGGGGAAGCCAGGATGGTTCAGTGGGTTAAGCACTCACTTTGCAGCGCCGGGGACAAAGGATCGAATCCCGGTCCCAGCC
This sequence comes from Craseonycteris thonglongyai, assembly GCA_004027555.1. Taxonomy (NCBI): domain Eukaryota; kingdom Metazoa; phylum Chordata; class Mammalia; order Chiroptera; family Craseonycteridae; genus Craseonycteris; species Craseonycteris thonglongyai. The sequence goes on from PVKE010000192.1 coordinate 71,987, forward strand.
CGTGCAGACCCATATGCTGAACTTGGGAGTTCCCCCAGTTCTGTATCTCTCTTTCTCTTTCTCTCTCTCTCTCTCTCTCTCTCAAAAACAATAAAAAATTTAAAAAAATTAAGAAAGTACTGAAAAAGGAGTAAAGTACCCACTTTCAGATAGGAAAGCTTTTTGTAAGTGCAATGTTTGGTAATTACATAGCATCTGTCTGAGTTGGATTCCATGTCCTTCCCACCCCTGCCATGGAGTGAGGGTATCAGGTTCAATTTCACAGCTCTGTTCCCTTCCCCCTGCTTACTTCTGCCAAGGATTCTCTTCTAAAATTATCCCCTCCCTGAGCTGGGGGTTGCCCTCCCCCAACCTGTTTCCTCTAATGGGGAAGAAGAGAACAGGAGGAAATGAAACATGGGATGTCAGGCAAGGGGACAGGGTGTTTAGTCTGAGGAGGAAGCCACTGGTAATAGTTACAACTGGGCTGGGTATGTTGCAGGTACTGTGCTTGGAACTTCTCCATCCTCCCTGCAATCCCATGAGGTAGTCATTTTCCCATTTTTTACAGGAGAGGAAAATGAGGCTCAGACTTCAATTTTATATATATATATGTATATATATATATATATATATATATACACATAGACACACACACACATATATATATATATATATATTTTTTTTTTTTTAAGGAAGAAATGAAGCTTAAAGGTCATGGACTTTGAACCAAGTATATTTTGTTTTTGTTTTTTAAATATATTTTTATTTATGACAGAGAGAGGAGAGCGAGCGAGAGAGAGAGATACAGAGAGAGAACTGAACTGGGAGAGCTCCCAGTTCTCAGCATATGGTTCCGCACGGGCCGGGGCGGGATTCAATCCTCGGTCCCCGGCGCTGCAAAGTGAGCGCTTAACCCACTGAGCCATCCCGGCTTCCCCATGAACCAAGTATATTTTGAATGTTAGCCTTTTAAGATATTGGAGAACTTGGCTAAGGTACCTTAACCTCGTGGAACCTCAGTCTCCCCTGTCTAAAACGAGGGAACTTGTCTCTTACCTTAAAAGGTGGAGGATTAAACGTGATGATGCATGGTAAATCCAATGGTGTTATCGCATTAACTCTCACAGAATGAGTTCCTGTTTAATAGAGGAGTTAACATTCATTCAGCGCTTACTGTGGGGCAAACACGGGTAACTGAGTGCATTTTTCTGTATTTCCATAACCCCCATAAGTTACTGCCTTTCTGAGGAAACAGGCCAGGATGTGAAGTAGTCTCACCTTGAGTGTGCACCCTTAACTAACAATATTGTTCCTGTGACTACCTAGCATGAGATTTTTTTCTTCACTTTTTGGGTCTATAGATGTTTCCCACTGAGCTGGGAGAATAAACCTGAGATCAAAGACTTTATTCCATCTTGGCCCTAGTTAGGCAGAGAATGAAGGAAAATTGTATTGTGCTTGGAAAACCAGAAGGGGGAGAGAGAGACCGGGCCAGTGCTATCAGGAGGGCCTCATCTGCAGGCCATGGGAAAGGGCTAAGGGTTTTTAAAAGATCTGGAAGGTAAGGTCCAAGAAGGAGCAGAGGAGAAATGACCACCAGTGAGTACAATTACGAAGAGAAACGGCCGAGGAGGTTGCGGTTGCCGAGGTAGAATTTCAGAAGGTAGGTGGTCGTGGGTTCCACGCTTGTTCACAGAAAGTGACCACTGGAAACCCCCTCACAGAGTTGAATGGTGGATTGTCCAGGGGGTTGGGGAGGCCAGACTTGAAGAGACGGCAGTCTGAAAACGTGTAACCCTGGGAGAAGGTTCATGCTTACATAGATGTGGGGATGCCTGAGGGCTGGCTCATTCACAAGCACTGACACCCGGTACACACTCCCCTGCATGTGTGTCCCATATGCTCACTTAACAACCTTCCTTCAAATCCCAGTTGTTGAGCCTGTAGGTTTTAACCCTTTGGGATCACAGGCCTGAAGAAAATGTGTTTAAAACTCCAGAAGAAGTCAATAAAGCAATATTTGAATGCAACTCCCCCCCCCCCCCAGAAGAATACATACCGTACCCAGCATACAAATCTTACAGGGTACATGCATGCTTAGGAATTTGTTTCCAGATACAGGAGCTTTTCACAGAACTCCCAGAAATCCATCTTTGGCCTTCCAAAGAAGAACCTAAGCACTGTCCCCAGTAGTGGGAGCACAGTTGTATTTTCTTGTTCTCTTACAGGATGTAACCCATGAGATTTTAACTTTCTAATCTCAAATTCAAGGTAATTCCTCTCAAGTTCTTGCACCAGCTGTGGATTTCCTTGACCCTCCTAATTCTAGAATTTGGGTTTTAGAAAGGCAGCTGGTTTGGTCAAGTGAGGGCTTTCTCAACCCCAGTGATCTCTGCTTTCAAATCTTGGAATCCATAACCCGGACATGATTCTCCAGAATGGTGAAGAAATAGTAATTGCCTTAGATACAGTATTTATTTCTTGGAATTATCAAGACCCTGCAGAAACTGACTACCTTCAAGAGAGCCATACTCCACGAACAGCTGAAAACCTTTCCTATTTATGAAGCCCCCCTCCCCCCAAAAAGTATAATTCCACTTTGGCACTCTGTTTTATTTATCAACACACTATTCCTTTCACACCACCCCTGGGACCTCACTTTATGCCTGCAGAGGTGGTGGATGTCACGTAACCCTTTGTCCCTCACATTGGCACACGTTTGTTGTCTTGTGGGTGGATTATAGGTTTCTGAGCTTCTAGGTTTTGTGTTAGAAAAGGTGCTTTCAGTGGTGTCCATCTTCCACCTGCTTTGAACAGTTCCATTTGGTCTAGATCAAAACTTGCTTGTAGATGAGGAGGAGATGTTTGGTGTCCCCACCTTGTCCCAGAACCTGGACAGACTCTGCTTGGTGATGGATCCCAAAGGAAACTGGCTCATATTTATAACTTCTGTAGTGAGTTCACTGGGAATGGAATGCCCTAGGAAATTGGTTAAAAAAAAAAAAAAAATGATGCCACATACAGTAGCTTGTCCTTGGATGAAAATTATTTAGTGACCTAAAAAGGGAACAATAGCAGAGTACTTACTACCCCGTCATTTTTTAGTTTTGTTGGCTCATCATGTGTCCCCTCCCCCTGGCCCATTGTTCCTTCTCTGCTGTATCTGCCCTGATAGACTTAAGTGCATACTTCACAGGCCACATGGAAACTCAGTCCCTCCCTGTAAATCCGGGCTACTGGTAAGGGTGACACATATCCACCTGGGAAGTGGGGAATATGCCAGAACTCAAGGCTCTCACCCCTGCTGCCCACAGCACTCTCTCCCCAGTGGGCAATAAGGCTCAAGGGGATGGCGCCACAGCATTATTAGCGGCCCCTGGCAGACCGAAGGCAGAGCTGGAGGAGAAAACAGAATTGGGTGGGTTGGAAGAGCTGGTCCAACACATGAGGACTAAACCTTGGGGAGATAAGGAGCTGGGAACAACCCGGCAGGGAAAGACAGCAGAGAGGCGGTTACTCTCCCAGGTGAGACCAGGGTTTGCAGGCCTTTGCCTCACCTTTGCACACAGGAGGGGAGAGGTACAGACTTAGCACTCCGAAGTACAGAGGCTCCAGAGCATGCTAAGCAGTTTTGCAGCCAGGTCTGGGGAATGTTTATAGAAGGACCAGTGACAACAGTGCTGCTGGCCCTGCTGAGGGAATTCCCTGTGGGGCTGTCCCTCAGGTTCTCATCCCAACCCCTCCCTGCACTGCTCTCACACCTGCTTCGACCCCAAGCAGATCAGATGTGGCTGGGGGGGGGGGGGGTCATGTGACAGAGCTGGTTATAAATAGCTGGGGGTGGGCATGCTGCCCCAGACGCCTTGGGGACAGGCCGGAGCACAGGCTTAAGGAGCTGTCCTGGGGGGAGGACGGGGGCAAGCAGGCCAAGGCCTGGCCCACGGAGGGTCATGAAGCCATCTGAGTCCCTGAGGCGTGGGGGCGAACAGAGCTGGTGGGGGAGTGCCCCCCAGTATCAGTACATGCCCTTCGAACACTGCACCAGCTACGGACTGCCCACTGAGAATGGGGGACTGCAGCACAGGCTCCGGAGGGACGCTGGCCCCCGTCCCAACACCCACCCCACACAGGTAAAGTCCTCGGGGGCGGGGGCAGCGGTTTCGAGGAGACAGTGGTGTGCTGGATTGGGGGAAATTGGGAACTGGGGGGAAAGAGGGAACAATGCTTTTTCACTGCAAAAGGTACATGGCAATGTGTTCAAAATGTGACAATCCTTCAAAGGGCTGGGCCCACTCCGTGTGCACTGCCAGAGATTCACATGTCCTTTTACATAACCTTTCTGAACACAACCCCGGAATCCTAAGGGGGACAGCAGAGCCGCACATGCGTACAAACTCGTGCTTACATAAGCTGCACGAGTGATTGGCCGAGGAGCCCACGCCTCTGCATGTGCGAGCTCCTCACACCCTCACCCACATGCAGCAGCACCCTACGCACACACACACACACACATGCACACACCCGGGTGTTTCTGTTAACCAGGCCCCAGCTCTACATCCCTCCAGACTGGAGTCCTCCCTCCCCTCCCAGGCCTGTGGTGCTCAGCCCCAAAGCAGCCAGCACAGATTGGGCTGCTCTGGTGTTTCTCAGGCCGGGCTTGGTGTGGAGCAACCCTCTTCTCAAGTCCTCCAGCCTGGGACCCCCGGGAGTACGGCATCCTATGGAAGGGCATGTATGACACACCATTGGTAGTGACCTCTCTGGACTGCCTCTCTCAGTCACTGCTAAGCTCATCCCAGAAGACAAAACACACCGGAGCAGGGCCATTAGTGCGTGCCTGCCCACTACCCCAGCTTCGAGTCTGTGCTTATATTGTGAAATCAGATCTCTTGTACCCAGACTGTCTCAGAACCAGCAACATGGCCTGGCCTGACCCTGGCCCCAGGGGACAGAGTTAGCACGGGGGGGAGGCTAAAAGCAGTTAGAACCCTTGCTCCCTGCACACTGAACTCACCTGCTCTACCTGGGGATGACAGAGGAGTGCTACCAGATCCAAGGGGCACTGTTCTGCCCTCTTCACACTTGTGGGGAGCATTTAATTGCCCCACTCCGGGAAGAAGTGGATTGACTGGCCTCCCGGGACTGGTTCCTGTTTGTGCAGACAAATCCAGGGAGTGACAGATGGGCTTTCTCTGAGTTTGGCAGAGCATCTGCGGGGCCTCCAGGAAGACTAGACACACCAAGGCACAGTGTAACCAAGAGTCACCTGCTGGTCTGTCCTCACCCTGCCCGTGTGAGGATTCCTAGGGGGAAGTCAGTGCAGAGGGTCTGGGGATATTAGCAAGGCTGAGCTACAGTAAGCAGAGTGACACAGAAAACATCTAGAAATACCCAGTCTTCTGCTACAGAGCAGAAACTAGCCTCCTTGATGAAGGCTGCCATCGACCAAGATGCGCACAGATGGCAAGAGACGACAGACAGACGGGGGGAAGAGTGGGACACATGCAGGTGGAGGGTAGGGAGTTGGGGGCAGGGAGGACCACCAAGGGACCCTACGTGAGGCCCTCAATGTCCAGGATTTTATAAAGCTGCTCGTTTTTTTTCTGTCGGTCTATGTGCTTCCCTCTGTCTACTGCATTTGACTCTCCCCAAAGCAGACGTTTCCCATTCTGCCTCTGTCCAGGTTTACGGCCATCACGAAGAGCCATCCTCGGACAAGGAGCAGGACATGGAGATGCCCAAGATGAGCTCCAGTGTTACCATGGACAGCAAGGACGAGGACCACTATTCTAAATGTCAAGGTGACGGGGACTGAGGAGTAAGGAATCTGGAATAGGAGGAGGCACGGGGCTTAGGAGAGTGGTCTGGATGCTCCATCGCATATACCCCCCTCCCCCTCCCCACACACACCCCAAAGCCCTCCTCCCAGTATGAAGCAAAAGCATCTCTCCCCACCTCCTCCTCAAGGCCTGTTCCCCACTTTCCCTCGCACCCAGACCCAAGAAATGAGTTTTAGAAAGGAATTCAGGGATCCACTGGGGAACTGGACTTTGGTGCCTTTGGAAACAGTAGGTAATGCCATACCTGGCCAACAGATAAAGAGAAACTGGGTGAATGTGACAGGTAGGCAAGTCCCTAAGTGAATGAGATGTCTAGACAAGACCTCCCTTGCAGTCCTCAGCTGTGTGCCTGACCAGTGACTGGTTAGCACTCTTCTCTCTCCCTTTCCTTTCCTAGACTGTATCTGCCGCTTGGGAGGCGTGATAAGAAGAAAATTAGGGGAAGACTGGATCTTCCTGGTGCTTCTGGGACTGCTTATGGCTCTGGTTAGCTGGAGCATGGATTATGTCAGCGCCAAAACCCTGCAGGGTAGGTTTCACGGGGCCCTATGCCCTCAGCTTGTCCCTATCCTGGGGCTGTGTCTGGAGTTCCTACCTAGGATAAGCTGCATATATTTGGGGAGGGGGATGTTGCACAAAGGAGGCCAAAGGGCACTGTGGCCCAGAACAAGCCCAGACCAGACTCAGATCCATTTCCCCTGCCCCTCCACCTACCACCAGCCAAACTGTGGGTGCCCCTCTAACACGATGCGCTACTCACCCCAGTTTTTCCAGGACTTTCCCTGTCTGAGCTCTGGTCCTAGGTCCCAGGACCTCCTCATTCCTGAGCAAACCAGGGTAGTGGTCAGCGACATAGCCTCTAACATCATGTCCACAGCCCCAACGTGGACTGTGGTTCGCAACACTGCCAGGGACTCCGCCTCCCACTGGTGGGAACTTGAAGGGGTCAGGCATCTAGGGCCACTCAGGTTCCCCACCGTGCCAAATGATAGCAGTACAATCTCGCGAGGTCAAGCAGGGTAGCCCCGGTGCGCGCATGCTCCTTGCACACTGCCCGGCGCGGCGGCATCGGAGTGGCGGGGACGTCCCATCCGCGCTAGCCTGAGGCCGGGCGCGTGTCTCTGCAGCCTACAAGTGGACCTACTACCAGATGCAGCCCAGCCTGCCCCTGCAGTACCTGGTCTGGGTCTCCTTCCCACTTGTTCTCATCCTCTTCAGTGCCCTCTTCTGCCACCTCATCTCTCCACAGGCTGTTGGTGAGAACCTGCTTGCTCCCATGCCAGGCCATCAGCAGAATCTCCTTGTCCTGTTGACCGTCCCAGCCCCCTTCCTCCCGCACCCAGCCCTACTGACAGCTCTGGCCCCTTCTTGGCCAGTGTCCTGCCCACCACAGCCCTCTCCCTGCCCCCTGCCCCCATGTCCGCTGTCTGGATGTTCATCGCCCTTTAAACCTCTGGTTTGAACCTGCACATAACTCATTTTGTAACCCCTTTAGGTTCTGGGATCCCTGAAATGAAGACCATACTCCGTGGGGTTATCCTGAAAGAATATCTCACCCTCAAGGCCTTCGTGGCCAAGGTTGTGGCCCTGACTGCAGGGCTGGGCAGCGGCATTCCTGTGGGGAAGGAGGTAGGTGGGCAGTCACTGAGGGGTGAGGGGTCGGCCCTGGGAGCTGATGAGGGCAGGCATGGGGACCTGAGCCAGGGCCAGGGGATATAAGGGAAAGGAAATTCAGGGGAAGGGCCTAGTCCTCAGGCAGAATAATAGAACCATCAGGGCTGGCAACGCCCTGATGAGCAGAGTCTCCTGACACAGGTACTGTTGGCATTTTGGGCTGGATAATTCTTGGTTCTGGGGGTGCTGTCTGTGTAGGATGTTTGAAGTGATCCCTGGCCTCTACCCACTAGATGCCAGTAGCAGCCCCCAGTTGTGACAACCAGAACATCTCCAGACATTGCCAAATGTCCATTGGGGGCTCAAATCTCCCCCAGTTAAAGACCACTGTGTTAGAAACACTCCAGACCAGTGGTTTCCAACCGTTTTCCACATGTGTACCCCTTTTAAATCCATTTCTATACATTGTACCCCTTGTTTTTAAAACAGCTGTCTTTAAATACTGACACGTTTGTTCAGTGCCTAGCTTCATGTAAAATAGTGTAAATGAGGTTATAAATTAGGAAAGAAAAAGTACTACACAGAAAGTACAAACCACAGATTTAACTTTACAATATTTGTTACAGATTTAAATATTGTTACTGATTATTTTTCTCGTATCCCTAAATGACTCAGCACGTACCCCTGGGGGTATGCTTACCACCACTTGGGAACTGATGCTCTAGACCAGTGCCCTGTTCTAATGTGCAAAAACCAAGACCTAGGAAGAGGCGTGCTTTCTTTAAGGTTATACTCTCCCACATTCTTGTTCTGCTACAGTCAGTAATCCACACAGCAGCCAGAACCATCATTTCAAAATGGAAGCCACAATGTCTGACCTCTGCTCAAGAACTCCTGATGGCTCTCTATTTTTTTTTTTAAGATTTATTTTTATTGTTTTTTCACAGAGATACAGAGACAGAGAGAAGGGGGAGGGTCCAGAGCAGTCTCCATAGTTGATAGCATTAATTTTCCATATAGTTTCGCTCCACAGGTGGGCACAGGGCTGAGCAGGGCAGGAACTGGACCAGGAGCCTCCTGCATAGGACCCGGCAAGGACTGAACTGGGGACACACCCCAGTTCAGCATATGGGTTCGCATGGGCTGGGGCCAGGATTCGATCCTCGGGCTCCAGGGCTGCAAAGTGAGCGCTTAACCTGCTGAGCCATCCCGGCTTCCCCATCTCTCTAGTCTTAAAATAAAACACAGACTTCTCACTGTGGCCTCGGAGGCTCCTCTCTGTCCCTCTTCCGTCCCACCAGGCTGCCCCTCGCGCACTGCTTGCGTGACAAGGCCTTTTTCCTGTCCTTCAACCACACAATCTCGTCCGCCTCTCAGGGCTCCATCACTTGTACCCTCAGCCGAGAACATTCTTCCTCCTGACCTACACATGGCTCTGCCCTCATTTCAATAAGGCACTGCTTTCCGAGCACCTTCTCCAAATGCATAACCATCCCACCCTCGGCTATCCTGTCTCTCTCCGCCCATCCCCCCCCCCATTTCTCCCTAGCCCTTAGAATTTTCTGCAATGCTAAAATGCCAGTGGACCACCTCCCTTTCTCTCTGGGCTGAAGCTCCACAGGGCAGAACTATTTCACTTCTGTGATTCCAATGCCTCGTGCAGTGCCTGGTGCAATAGGTGTTGGTCTGTGGAATGCCCGTCGGGACCCCACTCCTGACCCCCCTGCTCTCTCCCAGGGCCCTTTTGTCCACATTGCCAGCATCTGCGCTGCTGTCCTCAGCAAGTTTATGTCGGTGTTCTGTGGGGTATATGAGGTAAGGCTGCGAAAGGCAGAGGAGGTGGGCTGTGTGTGCTCCACCGAGGGCTGCCTCTGCTCCACCGAGGGCTGCCTCTGCTCCATGCTGCTTGCGATGTGGAAATGGGCATGGCGCGAATCCGTGCTCCCCTCCTCCCGCCTCCCCACCGGCGCCTAGCCTCACCAGCTGATGCCTCTGTTCAGCCTGTGTCTGTGCAGTCCCACCCTCTCCTTCTTGCTCTGCACCCCTCATCGGGGCTGCACATGACCCCCTCCTCTGCTAACCTGCCAGTCCACATGGCCCCCAGGAGTTCCCCCCCACAGCTCCATCCTGTGCTGCCTGGTCCCTTGGTTGTTCCTGATGGCCTGCCCCAGCCCTCTGCCCACCACGGGCCGTGGGCTCCTCTGTTGCAGGCCGTGCCTGGGCAGCTTGACCGGCTGGTGTCGGCCTGCGTGGTGGGCATGGGATGCTGCTTGGCAGCCCCTATCGGAGGCAAGTCCCACTTCCTCCCCGTCCCGGTTGCCTGATTACGATTTGGAAGTGGGGTCTGGGGGCTGCCACAGGCTTTGGGGTGGAGGATGGTGCTCACTGAAGGGGCTGGTGGGTGGGCATTCAGGGAAGGACTGGGACCCCAGCTGCTGGTCTTCTGGCGCCCATACTTTTCTACCAAAGGGCTGTGTGTGCTTCTGAGGCTGGTAGCTATGTCATGCCGGCGTTAACGGTAATACTGTTTGTTTGCAGTCCTTTCCTGTTTCTCTTGCTGTCGACACCTCTCCCTGATTGTCCCCACCTCCAGCCCACTCTGGTGACCATTTATTTGCTTACCTGGCCACCATGTATTTGCCTAATTTCTATTTCATTTTCTATGTTGGCCTTGGGCTATGAGGTCACTCCTGTTTGCCAAACTCACTGAGTTTCTCTTGGCCTGGGAATTGCAGGGGCGATGAGATCACTGATTCCCTGGGACTTAAGCCTGCCTTTCTCCCTCATACCCCAACCCCTGCTTGTTTTCCCTTCCTGCCCCCCCACTTCCCCACCCCGCCCGCCTGTCTCTTGGTCTGTCTCTCCCCTAGTAGCAGCCATACTATTACACGGATATGCTGACAGTGGGCTGTGCTGTCGGAGTCGGCTGTTGCTTTGGGACACCACTTGGAGGCAAGTGATTTGCTGCTGCATTAGTCCACTTGCCTAATCTTGCTCCCCAAACAGTTGTCAGCCTCCCTAAGCATAGGTATTATCAGTTCAAACAAGGGTAGAACAAGAATAGCTAACTTTTAGTGAGCATTTACTGTGTGCAGGCAACAGTTTAAGTACTTTACATTTGTTCCTGACAAAAGCTGTGTGAGACAGAGATTATAGAGAGGAAAGGAGAGAACTGGTTACAGAGAGAACAAGGGATTCGAGCAAAGTTAGGTAAGTGGTAGAGCTAGGATTTAAAACCAAGTCAGGGCCCCAGTTCCCCTACATACATTAAACCTTTTTTTGTATCATTGGATATTTTTGCCTCCCACTCATTATGTCTTCTCACAGGGGAATCTTCTCCAACAGAAAACTTACATTTTGTTATGTGTTATGCATGACACAGGAGTTTAGGTAGAGCTTACTTAGATTAACGGTCAGCTTTAAGCAAGGACTGTTGTTCCTTGATTGCAATTTGAAGTTGAGTTTATCTGTTTCTACACGTGTGAGACAAAGGGCGACCTTTTAGATTACTGTCCTTGTCTTGGATGACTGACAAGTGGGCCTGGTCAGAGAAAGCAGTTGTGTGTGTTTGTTTACCCATTAGTATCCATGGTAACCAGATGAACAGAGCTGGGTTTATATGGGCCAGTCACTGGATTTATTGGTGATAAAAATGACATCAAATTGACAACGGGAGAAACGAATTTCAGGAAATACAAATGCTTCTTTATTTTTATTATTATTTTTTTTAAACAAGATTTATTTTATTGATTTTTGACAGAGAGAAACAGAGACAGAGAGAAGGGGGAGGGCCCAGAGCAGTCTCCATAGCTGACAGCATTAGTTTTCCATATAGTTTCACTCCACAGGTGGGCACAGGGCTGCGCAGGGCAGGAACTGGGCCGGGAGCCTCCCACATAGGTCCCGGCAAGAACTGAACTGGGGGCACACCCCAGTTCAGCATATGAGTTCACATGGACCGGGGCCAGGATTTGATCCTCGGTCCTGGGGCTTCAAAGCGAGCACTTAACCTGCTGAGCCATCCCAGCTCTCCCTACAAATGCTTCTTAAACACACTAACTGTTCGAGGTGTCTTTTCAGTTACGAAAATGTGACTGGCCCTTTCATAGAGGAGTCCTCAGGCAGCTGCGGTAGCTTGGCTTAGGAAGGATTTATGGGTAAACTCTTAGAGTGGATGGAAGTGAATCACATTCTCTTGTCCTGACACCACGCCATTGCACACAGCATAAGATGAGGAGCAAACATGCCAGCTCACACCCTGCTTGCACTTCTGTTGTCCAACTCTTGTCATTAGAGTCATTGTCCCCATCAGCGAAGAGTAGTGTGTTTGAATTTCTACACTTACATGTTCACACTTCCATTTTTACTTACTTTTGCCTTTATTTACTTTTTTACCAAACATACAGAAGATCTAAAAAGAACATTTTTGACAGGTAGAGATTTTGTTGTTGTTGTTTATAATCAGATTCTTTTAAAGCATAGAGGATCCGAATTTTCTGCCTCAAGCATGACTCTTCACACAGAAAATGTTAAACATTGAAAATTGAAAGTGCCATTTTCAGCATGTTTGTATTAAGTGGCAAACACTAAATGTACTTGCAAATAACAATACTTGACTGGCTTTAAAACATAGACTAATCCTGAAAGAAAAAAATTAGTGTTAAGATCATTGATTCACTGTCTAGTGAATGCTTCACTCCTTACATGGATGAAAGAAAGACTTGAGCTCACCACCGAAGTGACACCTACCTTCCTGCTTCCCTTACGTGCTCTCTGGGCACCGTGCTCTCCAGGTGCTGACTTTGAAAAAGGAGACAGGCAGGCAGGAGACCAGCACTCACAGAAGTACCTCCATGGCCACATGGGCGAGTGCAGGGGCCCCTCCAGCTAAGCTGCCTACGTGGGGGTGGGGCGGGGCGCTTTACAAAAGAAATAGTGTTGGTGACAAGTAGGAACTTGCAAGGAAGACAGTGAGGCGGGATCTTCTGGAGAGAACAAATAGCATTGTAAGATCTGAGGATTCATTACAGTCGCTGAATATTGCTAGAGGATGCCGGGAAAGGAATGATAGGAAATGAGTCTGGACAGGTAAATGGCTAAATCATGAAGATCCTTGTAGGCTGTGTGCAAGAATGTAGATTTCATTGTCTGGCTAGAATTCATCCAAATGTGTTTTTACAGAACACAGTTCTTCAGGTTGTTAATAGATGCACTGTGTAAAAAGGGTCCTAAAATCAAATAACTTGAAAAAGGTTGTGGTAAACAGAGGGATTTTTAGTTTTTTATTTTAATGGGAAAATTACTAGTATGTTTGCTATGCTGACATGCCTTGTGACTGTCCAATGTGTGGCTTGCATTCAGCATCTCCCACAAACCCCTTTTGTAAGGACTTTCTCATGGGACGCAGCATTGGACAGACCTGACTTTGGGAAAGGCTGTCATGCGTGCAGGGGAGCCCAGGAAGAATTTTGAGCAAGGCACTGACATGGCCAGCTTCACACAGCCGTCCAGTCCCTTTGCCATAGGTGTGCAGGGTAGAACTGGGCTGTGGACTACCAGGACGAATCCAAGATGAGCAAGATCATCGTCATAGTCCTGATGCTACATGACGAGAGCCTGAACTAGGCCAAGGCAGAAAAGATAGAGAAGGGCATGAAATACATGGGCGATAGAAAGTAAAATTGACGTGAATGGTGATTGGTTTTGTGTAGGGTTATGAAGAGTAAGGAAGAAGGAAGGATCCAGGCTAATTCCCATGTTTATAACAAGGAAATTTCAGAGGATAGTGGTGCTGGTAACCAAGAGAGGAATGTAGGAAGTGAAACAGGTCTGGGGAGTTGATAACTTCCACTTTGAATGTGTGGAATTTGAAGTTCCTGTGGCATATCCAAGTGATAACTGGTAGTGAGTCCGAAGTTCAAGAAATGGGCTGATAAACATAATTTTGTTAACCAGTATCCTGTAGGCGATAGTTGAATCCATGGGCATAAATGAACTTGAGAGAGAAAGTATACCTGGGAGTAGCAAGAATAGGAGACCAGGGGAAGCCGGGATGGCTCAGTGGGTTAAGCGCTCGCTTTGCAGCCCCAGGACTGAGGATCGAATCCCGGCCCTGCATGTGTAGACCCATATGCTGAACTGGGGTGTGCTTCCCATACAGGAAGCCCCCAGCTTGCTTCTTGCCCCCCCCGCCACTTTGGCCCCTGGCTCAAGGGGGCTTGCCTTCCATGCAGGAGGTCCCCAGCCCAGGTTCTGCCCCGCACAGGCCCCGCCCATCTGTGTGGAACAAAACCATGTCAAAAATTGATGATGCACAACTATGGAGACTGCTCTGGGCCCTCCCCCTTCTCTCTGTCTCTGTCAAAAACAATAAAATAAATCTTTAAAAAAAAAAAGAATAGGAGACCAAGGACAAGGCCCTGGGTTGGGCAGAGGCAACCGAATCAGAGACAACCAGGGTGGGAGAAAAGAGCAATTACAGAGCCTAAGAGATCAGAGAGTTTCCAGAAGCTGTTTGCGTTTTCAAGGCCTTGTTTCCTTTCAGCAGCACATTTTCTGTTTGGCTCTGGCTAATATTAAAATTAGTTCTCATTCCTGAGTACACAATAACAGACTGTTAGGGGAAGTGGCCCAGAACCACATCGTGGGAGAGAAAATCTAGCCTCGGATTTGGAAAAATGGTGGTAAACTATTCATAAATAGGATAGTTTACACCAAGACAAATCAAAGCTGACTTTGGTTCTGCTATTGATAAAGAAAAGGAGAGACACTTTCTCCACCTGGTTCTCTACTGTCAAGTCCTCCTTTTAGGGCAAAGAGGCAGTTGCCTTACCTGATGTGATTTGAGGAGCCGGGGCAGAAGGGTGGTTGGCAAAGCTCTGTCTGCCCCAGATTCCCCATTCCCTCACTTCGTTTTCTGAGATTCCACCCATCCTAGTCTATTCTTTGCTCTTCCTTCCTTCCTTTCTTCCTTCCTTCCTTCCTTCCTTCTCCCCTCCCCACCGCTCTCCCCTCTCTCCCCTTTCCTCTCCTCTTCCCTCTCCTCTCCTCTCCCCACCTCTCCTTTCCTTTCTCATCCCCTCTTGTCCTCTCCTCTCCCTCCCTCCCCTCCCCTATCCTTTCTTCCTCTCCTCCTCTCCCTCTCCCGTCCCCTCTCATCTATAGAACAGGCATTGAGCCCTGATTACATACCAGGCACTGTATTAGGTATTGGAGTCCTGAGACTTTTCAGTCCTGGGCGGAACTCAGAGATACAAACAGCCGCATCTGAAGGTGGGAAGTTGCTCTGATAGTACAAACCTGTGAGAGAACAAGCTGAGGGAGGGACTGTTTCTACCTGAGGAGGGGGATTGGGGACAGCTTCCTAGAGAAGGTGACATTTGAGCTGACCTCCAGGAGTCCTCTGCCAAATGCTGCAGCTATCCCATGAGGGCCTAACCCTCAGGCCACCCTCCCAGTAACTGTGTACTGTCACCTATGGGAGAGAGGGGCGGGTGTCCTGACTGAAGAGATGTGGCTTTGAATAGAGAACAGGGTGAAGATAGTGGCTAGGGTGGGAGATGCTCCCTGGAGAGGGAAGCAGGTGGCTTTATAAGCAGCACCATTTACCACAGAGAGAAAGGAAGGGACCAGCCTTACCTATTTCATGGTCTTTCTTGGGGCCAGGCCTCCTCTCCATGCACCTCATTATGTGCTCCATTTCCCTAGCTTTTTGATAAAGATGAAGGCTTCACTAGGTTGTACATAATTTTGTCATCAACTTTTACTTTATATCTAATCAAAGTCTGCTCCCTTATTCTTAATATGTTTCAAGGTTATTTTCTTTGCATCTCTTGAATTTTGTTTTCTATGTCCTCATTGGTGTTAACTTTGTTCCTACCAACTCTTGCTATTGTTCTATAAATCTACCTCCTCATTTTCTACACCAGTACCTACTCTCAGAAACAGTACTACTCAGGGCATTAGTTTTCTTCCTACCTAACCCATCCTTCTTCCGCATAATTGCTTTTTACTTCTTCTAGCCTCTGGGCATTTCCACTTGCTTTGGTTCTTTTAAGTCTAGTTTTTATTTTTATTTATCTATTTTTAAAGATTTATTTTTATTGCTCTTGACAGAGAGAAAGACAAAGAGAAGGAAGAGGGCCCAGAGCAGTCTCCATAGTCGTTAGTCTTCGAGATAGTTGCACTCCACAGGTGGGCCTGGGTCCCCACAGGACAGGAACCAGGACAGGGGCTCCCACATGGGAGGCATGCCCCTGAGAACTGGGGCCTCCTACACAGGAAGCATGCCCAGGGTGGGAGCTGAACCAGGGGCCTCCCACCTGGGAAGCTCGTCCCTGCGAGAACCGAACTGGGGGCATACCCTAGTTCAGCCTATGGGTCGCACAGGCCAGGGCCGGGATCTGATCCTTGGACCCCGGAGCTGCAAGGTGAGCGCTCAACCTGCTAAGCCATCCCCGCTTCCCCTAAATTAAGTTTTTAATATTAATTTTTTATATTATAAATGTAGATGACTCCTCTACTTTCTTTCCTTGGAATGTTGAGTGCTGTCAGTTCTTGCGATGCCCTTTTCTGTTGATTTTTCTTATTTCTTACTATAAAGCTGCCCTGGGGAATGTGGTGCATGGGAGGCGGGGAGAAGATTGGAGGGGATACTAAGGAGAGTCCCAGTAAGTCTTGAGCACGGCTTAGCAACTCTGATAAGCACCTGCTTTGGATGTTCTCTCTCACAACTTTCCTGCCCAAAATGTTCAATATCCCTTAAATCCCTGTGAATCTCTGACAATTGTGGCTCCCAGCCAGCCCCACTTTCTAAGAGATGGAGAGGGCAAGGTCACCTGATCCTCATGTGCTGTGGGTTTAGAGTTCCCCATTCCCCATCCTTTCTGGATCTTGTTGAGCCATACCTCTGGCCTGCAAAAAGCTGCTACCAAGAGCAGGTGTATGGTTTGCAGGGGTGTCCAATATTGGCTTCCCTGGGCCACACTGGAAGAGGAAGCGTTGTCTTGGGCCACACATAAAGCACACTAAAGCTAATGATAGCCGATGAGATTAAAAATAAAAAATCTTAGGTTTGAAGGAAGTTGATGAATTTGTGTTGGGCCTCATTTAAAGCTATCGTGGGCTGCATTTGGCCTGCGGGCTGTGGTTTGGACAAGCTTTAAAGCATATGGACTCTAAGAGATCATTGCTTGCCCTCATGACTTAAATTTCAGGGAAAGTGCCTCAGGTCCATGGGGTGGGAGTGTGGGAGCCAGCCTTTTAGATTTGTCTCCCCTCCCCTACTTCTCCGCCCCTGCAGGAGTGCTCTTCAGCATAGAGGTCACCTCTACCTACTTCGCTGTGCACAACTACTGGCGAGGGTTTTTTGCAGCCACATTCAGTGCCTTCGTTTTCCGTGTGCTGGCGGTGTGGAACAAGGATGCTGGTAACAGGGGAGCCCTGGGCTGGAGGTGTGGGAAATAGGGAGGCTTGTAAAGGGGTGTGGAGGGAAGCTCTGTGGGGCAGGAAAGGCATGGATGGCTTCATTTGCAAAGTAGGACCAAGACCCAAGGATATAGACCATGGAGTAAAGGAGTATTGGTTGTATATAGAAAAAGGAAATTCAGTAGAGGAGGAGAGATTGGGCTTGGAGGGAGGAGTTGATCCTTAAAGCTGATGACCTCTGGTTCCCTCTTGGTGGGTTTCTGTGACAATCGTTGGCCTTCCTGTCCTATAGACACTATCACTGCTCTCTTCAGAACCAATTTCCGCATGGATTTCCCCTTTGACCTGCAGGAACTCCCAGCCTTTGCTGTCATCGGGTCAGTGGGGCCGCCTGCTCTGGCAGTGCTTAGCTGGGGGTGTGGCTTGGGATCAGAAGGGACTCAAGCTGAAGAAGGTGGGGCAGCATGGGTAAAGTGTCACTAGTTTGGGAAGGTGGGGAGAAAGGAAAGGCGGGTGCCTGGTATTTGTTACCCCAAGGCTAGGTCCAAGGGATGCGGGTTTCATTTCTATATAACTTCCACCCTCAGGATTTGCTGTGGGTTCCTGGGAGCTGTATTTGTGTATCTGCATCGCCAAGTCATGCTCGGCGTCCGAAAGCACAAGGCCCTCAGCCAGTTTCTTGCTAAGCAGTGAGTCACTGCCCTTCCTTTGCCCTCCCCACTTACTTTCTGGTTTCCCCTAGCATTCCTCTTTTTTAATCTTTGTGGGAGGCATTAAATGCCGTTCATTGACTTGTGATAAAATCCAGAAACCCTGATGCCCTGTGTAGAGAGCGAGTGGTGTTTCCCCTTTAAAGATGGCGTTTTAGAGAGACTGCGCTGTGTTTAAAGAATTGAGACTACATTGGACCACAGGAAACTTCAGCTTGCCAGGGTTCAGTGTGGTGTCCAATGTGGCTGGGCTAAATTTGGGGGATGATTTATTTTGTTTCTTTTTCAGCCGCCTGTTGTATCCTGGAATCATCACGTTTGTCATCGCCTCGTTCACTTTTCCACCAGGAATGGGTCAATTCATGGCTGGAGAGGTCAGCTCCAATGCGGGCTGAGGGTGGGGGTCACGTCACTGAGCACGTGAGGGAACTAAGCCAGGACTGGGCCACATGCAAACGGGGCAACAGCCCAGATGTCTCTCAAGCTTCTGAGCACGCATACTTTGGCCCAAGTGTAGAATCTGACCCCAAGAGAAGACCTTTGGAAAATGAAACTGGGAATTAGTTTTGTAAAATGGAGAAGTATGGAGCATCCTTGGAGAACTGCCCACTTTTGCTTTCTCCTCTAACAGTTGATGCCTCGTGAAGCCATCAGCACCCTCTTTGACAACAATACGTGGGTAAAATACATAGGCGACCCTGAAAGCCTGGGCCGGTCAGCGGTGTGGATCCACCCACAGGTCAACGTTGTCATCATCATCTTCCTCTTTTTTATCATGAAGGTACCTTTCCCAACATTTGACCCCCTAAGCTTCTGTTTTCAGGGTTTACATGGGATTAGAGAGGATTAATCTTCATCTTGTCTTTATTGATCTTAAAAAGAAATAGCTTGGAAACCACTGCATAAATAAGTTGCTCATGTATATAAGGGAGCCAATATCTAGGTTCATAGTTCCTTTCATGTCAACTTAGTGATGTTGCCATAATTACTATAGCCTCTCCATCGGTTCTACTTGCTAAATTATTGACATCACACCAGCCAAGTAAACAAGAACAAGATGGAGTTGAGTAATATAGATAATTGTGTAAAAAACTTCAGCTAAATTAACCAAATGCCCCATTCATATTAAATAATTAGGTACTTCATTCTCCATGTATCTGGTTATCCATTTTAGATAATTTGCATATCCCTCCCCCGCTCCCAGTCTAGTATGTACTCTTTTGTAGATTTGCAAAAGAGATAAAATATTTAAATCATTTCTATTAGTGACTAAAAATAATTTTTATAAATGTTGTCCTTCTCTACTTAGGTAGTGAGACTGTGAGGATTTTGCTATTTTCAAACCACTTTCTTCTAACTCCAGTTCAGAAACAAAAGCTGATCTCTTTCTACATCAGTTCGTTTTCATATCTGCCCGTCAAGGATCATGTATTTATAGACTTCTCAGTTATTGCCTTATACAAAGATACTTTTATTTCTACTCCTGGTTGTGGCATCTATAGCAATTGCCAATTGCATTTTTTTCCCTTTTATGATTGCCTTGTTAGTAATAGTATGTCTTGCCTGAATAATTCAACATCTTTCTCTATATATTTGGGCTCTCATTTAAAAGCCTGTCCCCACTGAACTTTCATGCTTTTGAACACCTTGCTATTAACTTTTTCATGATACGTTTTATGAATCTATATTTCCCCAGGATATGAGTCACTAAGTGATATTTATGTTGTACTAGCTATAGTGGGTTCATTTATTCAATAAGTGTTATTATACACCTTCTGGGTGCCAAATATGTAATACTTAATATTGATATTTGGCAAATCTTATGCTTATGGTTAAAAAATTTATTTTAAATTTTCTTCTTTTTTGTTGCCGCTCACTTAATTTACTTGCCATTGATCTTATGGTTAAAGATACCAGGTGCTTGATGTACCAGCTTCCAGCACTGTAATTTACATTCTCAGGCTTTGCTGTGGGTTTCTAGAAGCTGTATTTGTGTATGTTTTTCCTTGTTTCACTTCAGGTGGGTTAACTGGGTCTATATCGTCCACATTTTGCACACCCACTTTATTAATTAGACCGTTTTGATGTCTGCCTTTAAAAGATACGATATTTTTATCATAAATAAGTTTCTCAGTGTCTTGTTGGGACTTTTTTTGGACTTTCATTATAGAGTTCATCTTCCCTAATTTATAAATCCCAACTGCCTGTATTTGGTTGTTGAGTGTACAAACCCACCTACAGTAACCAAGTTCAAGTTTTGATAGCATTTCAGAATTTTATTGTTGACTAAGAGAATAAAAATTGTTTCTTTCTGACATTATTAGAATGAGCCATCTGGTAACTTTGAGGTCATATGTACTTTTAAAATGTCAAGCTTTTGAAAATTTTTTGAGAAACAAAATACTGTATATTTTTAAATATTTTATCCATACCTCACCTCACCTCCTAGGATTCCCAAGTATATACCTACATTCTACTTCATGGATTAAAGTTTACTCTAAGAAACCTACTGGATTGTAAAGAAAGACTCAATTGTATTTTCTTGTACTTGTCACTATTAATTTCTCAATGAATTATATCCTTGATAATGTTTACATCATGAGTATATCAAGAAAAGAAATTTACACACTTCCTTGGGTTATATTTCAAGCCCAACAGTTTATAGCAGACCTATAGTATTTTAAACATAAAACCATTCATTGCTATACACCCATGATATTACTTAGTTATCACTGCTTCTAGCATTTTTCACTGTCCTATCATTGGACACACAATCATACCCTTGCTTTTTCCAGAGTGTGCACAATGAGTGACATCGCCAAACTAACATGTAAAAGTGACTAGACTATTTTTCCACAATCTGACTTAAATTTATGTGATAGTTGTACTCACAGTATCAGTGCAGGCACATATGCATCTCAGTTCAGATCTTTTATAATATTGACAAAGGAAACTTTCATCTTCTTTAATCTTAAGACATGCAGAGTATCACGTTGTGAGTCAGCTTTTACAATGAGTATGAATATAATTGGACTTTCTCAGTTTCCCTTTCTGTAGTCTTAACATGATTCCCTAGTATCTTGGAGTTCTCAGTACAGCCTGAGGCTCTGTAGAATTCTTTTTGTCTGATCTTTATATTGCTCCTTCTTGTGAAAAGTCTAAATAAAGTGGAATCTATGATCATGGGTCTCTAGTTTCCCAGTTCTCTAGAACTAGGTGTTTAAATTCTTGGGAGTTGTGCTTCACGTCACTTACATTGCTTCTGGTCTTTCCTTGCAAGAGCTAATAGCTCAAAAGTCAGCTAATCTTGTATCATTCTTGATGTTATTGGAATTGATATTTCAGTGTTCTCTAATACTTCATTGTCCTCTGATCCTGATCTTAGAGGCTAATCTAAAGTTCATCCTCTAAAGTCAGACCTACCGGCCACCTATTATCTATATTACTGGAGCTTTCAGATTGACCTGAGCCTATAAAATCCCTTAGGGCTTTTCAGAATCCCTTATGTTGTCCAAAGAGATGGTAAAGAATAGTTCAAGGAGTCTCAATATGTTATAGATCAGAATCGCTTAAGAATCATAAACTGTAAGTGCCTAGAACTATGTCTCCAGATGTGGAGCTTCCAGTAGTGCCGGGTCATCTGTAGTTTAAACAAATTTCCTGTGAGCATTTCTGTAGGATGTTTCAGCAAATTTTAGCTCTGAGAAGCCTTTTCTGCTTTGCATCAATACTATTTGACCAAGCTCTCTTTTTTCTTTCCTTCTTTCCCCCCTCCCTCCCTCCTACCTACATTTCCTAAGCCTTGTGTCCATGCAGAGAAAGGAGAGATAACAAGATACACTCATGTTATACACTCAAGGACTTCTCAGTCTACATTCTCTTCATTTGTACATTTATCTGTTCAGTTCTCAACTGTTTTATTTTTATTTTTTTTTATTGTTTTATTTTTTTTGTTTTTTGTTTTTATGACAGAGAGAGAGAGAGAGAGAGAGAGAGAGAGAGAGAGAGAGAGAGAGAGAGAGAGAGAGAGAGAGAGAGAGAGAACTGACCTGGGGGAACTCCTCAGTTCAGCATATGGGTCCGCACGGGCGGGCAGGGGCCGGGATTCGATCCTAGGTCCTCGGTCCTCGGCACTGCAAAGTGAGCACTTAACCCACTGAGCCATCCCGGCTTCCCCTCTCAACTGTTTTTAGACAGTGATATTCTGACATGAAGAAGTATGTATTTTGCCTTATTTCAGAGTTTCCTGGGATGAAACCTTCTCAAAGGCTTTGCCACTGCCTCTTGAGGTCTGCCCTAGCTCAAGGGAATTCTTTCTAAGATTCAGGAAGTGAAGAAATTTGTTTTTCATTAGTTTACAATGCAATTACTTTTTAAATTGTAAATATTTTGATTCTGGCAATTTGTTTTGGCCTTTAGCTGCTACTGTCTTTCACCAAATTAGTTTGAGATCCTTTTCCAAGACTGACTTACTTATTCTGGAAGTGATATATATGTAAATCTACTGCTTATTATGTCTTCTACTTTTATTTCCTCTACAGATATTTCAAAAGTTCAACCACTATTCCTTTTCTCACTCTATTTCTCAATTCTTTAGCATTCTTTGCTATAAACTGCACCTATTTCTTTTTCTAAAATTATCCCAGTCTCTGTTGAAATACTACCTAACAAAGTTGGCCTTGGAGATCTTTTTTATTACATTGGCTGAGTCACCTGAATTTCTCAATGTGCCCTTCCAGCTTGATCAGGACAGATCTAATTTTCTGATCCTTTGTTTAAAGTGATTTGATGTCACAGGAAATGACTCAGGCAGGGTGGTCTCTACAGCAGGTTCCTGTGAGGTTTGCCCTATAAATGGCTTTGTAAACGACCATTTCAAAGCTCAGTTAGTCACATAGTAAGTCACTAAGACTTTAAGGTGTCTGCCATCTAGAACTGGGGATCTTTTTCACAAGCATAATCCAACTAAGAAAAGGTACTTTTCAGCTTCAACAGTTTCAGGCTGCTTTGCTGAGGTGACCTTCTGAAGCTAGGAGGGTACAGTGGACAGTGACAGGAGAACTCTGGGGTTTCAGTTCTTGGATTGCCTCAGGGAAAATATAGTCACTCCAAGTAGCAGGGTTTGGGGTTAACCACTTGGAGGAACTTTCTTACAGTGTTGTCTTTGGTGATTGCTTAGCCTGAAAGCTCCATGTGCTTTTTGTTGTTGTTGTTGTTGTTGTTGTTGTTGTTGTTGGGTTTTTTTGGTTCTGGAGGAAGGGGGATAGACAAGATGGCTTCCAGAAGGATGAGCCATCTGAGGATTTCTGTGACTCTTGAAGCAGGAAGGAGGAAAGTGGGAGGGGGTTGAGTGTGCATGTATGTGTTGGGTAGAGTTGAGAAGGTGTCCTAATGTCTCTTTTTACCCCAGTTCTGGATGTCCATCGTGTCCACCACTATGCCTATACCCTGTGGAGGCTTCATGCCTGTGTTTGTGCTCGGTAAGTTCTGATGGTGAGCCCAGGATCATACTGATAGCTGCATTTTAGGGCACTGGGGCAATTAAGAAAGGCCTGGAATGTTGAAGGCTTGTATTTGGTCATAGCACCCAAGAAGGGACTGGCTCTGAAAATACGGGGGAGAAGGAACTTGAATCTCTCAGCACCTTCCTTCCTTTTGTCTTTCTGCTAGGAGCTGCTTTTGGAAGGCTGGTAGGAGAGATCATGGCCATGATATTCCCTGATGGTATCTTATTTGATGGCATCATCTATAAGATCCTACCTGGAGGCTACGCAGTAATTGGTGAGACACATTCCACCCTCCTGTAACTAAATATGGAGTCCCTCAAATGTCCACAGTCAAACTCTCCCATGACATTGTCACTCCAGGCTACACAATATGCTTTTAATTTAATGCTATTTAATTCGGCTTCTATTCAAATAATCAACCCTTGGTTCTGACTGTCATTAACATTTATTGAACATCTATGAGACCTGGCTAGTTTATGTAGAAAGGGATTATGGGGATGAAATGAAGTAATAGGGATGAAAGCACCTAGAATCTTGTCTCAGTGTCTGGTAAGGGTTTATTTTTTTGTTTTTGTTTTTTTTCTTTTTTCTTTTCAAAGAATCATGGAAACAACAATACATGTGACTGTCTGGGCCACTTCTACCCTAGCAGATGTGGTAATATTGACAGGACTTAAGAACACATAACTAAGAGCTAAGAAGCATGGGCTCTGGACCCATTCCTGCCACTGGCACCTGGATGACCATGGACAAGTTATCTGCTTTTCTAAGCTTCAGTATCTTTATTCTAAAGTGACTTCTGAGAGATCTTACAGCCTTGACATTCTTAGAGTCTTTGATTCTTCATTAAATCTATTATCCTACCCAACCAGAAACCATATTTAACACAGTGACCAATATAGTCCCCAGAGTTATTATGCCATCCTCTCCCTCCTGCCTTCACTGAAATCCCATAACATCTAAGGCCATACCTCCCCTAGATATAGGAGCTCTAACCAGATTTATTGCTCATATGATGATCTTACTCTCCCATTAATTGTTGGCTCAAAACCTGAGGCCCAGAGTAGAATGCTATAAAATGGGTTTTAAAGGGCTCAGTTAAGAATGACCCAAACTTTCAAAAACAAGGAATAGCTAGGAACTCGCCATCTTAATTTTATAAATGCAAATTTGAGCATACACAAGGATTTTATAACTTGTCAAAGGTCATAAAATGAAATCAGAATGATTTTCTAACAGTTCAGCATTCTAGCCCCAACTCTTGACAAATGGTTACCTCAAGAAAGTTGGCATTGACGAGGGTCATGTCTTCCCACTCCGTGTCACTCCCATCACATCCCCATGTGCCACCCCCCCCCCCAAGGCCAAGAATGGCAGCTCTAACCCACCAGGACATTCTTGTGTGTCATTCTAGGAGCAGCAGCGCTGACTGGAGCAGTGTCGCACACAGTTTCCACAGCTGTGATTTGCTTCGAGCTAACGGGTCAGATTGCTCACATCCTTCCCATGATG
Organism: Craseonycteris thonglongyai; assembly: GCA_004027555.1. Lineage (NCBI taxonomy): Eukaryota > Metazoa > Chordata > Mammalia > Chiroptera > Craseonycteridae > Craseonycteris > Craseonycteris thonglongyai. The sequence goes on from PVKE010000192.1 coordinate 96,578, forward strand.
GTGGCTGTTATCTTGGCCAACATGGTGGCTCAGAGCCTTCAGCCTTCCCTCTATGACAGCATCATCCAGGTCAAGAAGCTACCCTACTTGCCTGACCTTGGTTGGAACCAGCTCAGGTCAGGGGCACCAGCTGGAATTAGTTCAGCTTTGATGGGGTGGAGGTTGGAGATTCTAAGGTTGAGACTGAGGCTAGGGTCAGTGTTTAGAAGCACTGCTTTGTACTTATTTTTATATCCCCACGTACTTAATAAGTATTGTGAGTGATCCAATGCATGACAAACCTCGTGGGATGAATGGAAGGGACAGCAGAGGGACAGGCATGTGGTGGGGCTAACCACCCCCATGCTTTCTCCCTCTGTAGCAAATTTACAATCTTTGTTGAAGACATCATGGTACGTGACGTGAAGTTTGTTTCAGCTAATTGCACATACGGGGAGTTGCAAGCCCTGCTCCAGTCCACCACCGTCAAGACTTTACCACTGGTTGACTCAGCAGGTCAGTGGGAAGGAAGGCAGCTCACTCCTGAGCTAGTGACCTGAACCTAGATTCCAGAGGTGGAGGGGCACTGAGGTGTGGGCTTATTCTTAGGGGCCACCCAGTCTGCTACAGGGGATCCAGCTGGGCTCCTTAGGGAACATGCTTACCCTCAAAGAAAGGAAAATACAGCTGGAACATAAGAACAAGAGGACAGTTAAAACCCAACTACAGAAATACAGTCAGGTCTCATTATTCATTATAGTTATGTTCTATGAAGTTGCCATGAACACTGAATTAGGAATATTATACTAACCCATTGATCCTGGAGTTAGGTTTCTCAGGCCTCCGGTCACAACACTCTCTTCAACTAATCAGTGCATAAACTCATCTATGTGTGTTTCTCTTAAAAGACCAGTTATTTAATATGTAGTAAACGGATTCATTAACACTGAACTCACAGCCAAAAGCACGGTAGGTCATGCCTCAACACAGCTTTCCTCACACAAGTATTTTTCTCCATAAGGCACATCACCACCCTGAAGGGACACCGGTGGGGGGCAATTTCAGATTGTAAAATCACCAACTCAAAACACAGCAATGCAAAAAATGTCACATTAAATGGACCCCGGGAAGAATACCGGTACTTGTTTGGAATAAGAGAGCTGGAAGTCAGAAAGGCAGGACGTCACTTTGTTCAGCCTCCTCTGGGATGTGGGCGTGGGGAGACTCAGGTTGTTGGCTGTTCTGCACATGTCTGTGAATGACGATGGAAACACCACTAGTAGTGATTGGGAGTTACATGTACAAATGTTGTTATGGCCTGAAGACAAATTCGCAAATAGGGAATTCGCAGAAAATGAGGCTTCATAGGACATCTTACAGTCCCTTACATTGTTCTCTTTGCTGCTTAGTTAAATGATAGCTGTTTTTTAATATCCACCTTGAGGAGCTGATGAAACTGCTCCATATGAAGGAGTGGATGGTTTTAGTAAGCAGCAGTTTCATAATTCACTTTCTTCACCAGCCTTTCTGCCCACCATTGACACTCAATCCTGCTCTGTATTATCTCCTATTCCTATTATTTATATATCTCTGTCTGATCTTCCTCACTAGATTGGGTATTCCTGGAGACTATAACTTCTATCTCCCTCAGACTGCCTCCTTAGAGGCATTTACTGAATATTAAGTAACTGCTTGTCTACTCTTTGAATTCATGTGATGGAGAAGAATTATAGAGGGCCATTTGGAACCCTTAAAATGGTTAGTTCTGATTTCAGATAATCAGAGTCTCTGAATTGGTTGAGTTACATTAGTTCTAATATTTCCCCACATCCCAGATACCCTCTAAGTGGCTTTTCACTGGAGCAGGGTTGTAGCCAGTAAGGTCCCGGGTTTTCACAATAATGACCAAACTTAACAGTAAGATGTATCTCAATACCACTGCCACAATTTTATGGCCTTTACACTTAGTGAAAGCAATAATTATAGTAGAATTTTGATAAATATATGAAAGAACTTCTCAGAAAAAAATAGGCGTGCTGTTTATACTGTAGAAGGACACAGGGTCTTTAAATGATTAAATATCAGATATCCTCATAGACTTCTTTTAAAATATATTCACATCGAGGCCTACCTGAACAGCTTTTGATGTTTTTCTTTTTGGAGATAGGGTTGATTAGTCCCTTGTAATACCAAGTTCACCTATTTGCAAACAGGCTATCTCAACCTAAGTACACGCTAGCACCAATTATTATACTGTCAGTTGGGTCTCTGAGTGCTAAATGGGTGAAATAAAAAGAGTGAGTGAGGTCTATCTTGAGAGATTTTTAAAACGAGTTTTTAGGAGAGAAGGTACAAGCTGAGAGAAGAAGGGAGGGGCGCTGGTGCCTGTCCCTGGCTGCATCCTGCTGAGCTGGGCGAAGTTGGGGAGGCTTGGAATGACCAGGTCCTCAGGCTGAGCGCGGATGGCCCCCAGATTCAATGATCCTGCTGGGCTCCGTGGAGCGGTCAGAGCTGCAGCGACTCCTGCAGCGCCACCTGTGTCCTGAGCGGAGGTTGCGGGAAGCCCAGGACCTGGTCAGGAAGCTGTCGGAGCTGCCTTATGACGGGAAGACACGGCAGGCTGGGCCAGGGTCCCACGGCTTCTCGCCCCCGGGCCGACCTGAGTCGTTCGCCTTTGTGGATGAAGATGAGGAGGAGGACTTCGCTGGGAAGCCTGAGGTGACTGAGCCGGGGGAGGGCAGAGGAAGAAGGAAAAACTGGGGCAAAGGAAAGCAAGAAAAGGGAGCGGAGGTGCTGATCCCTGAGAAAGTCAGAGACCAGTGCCCCTGGGTCCAATGGACTGAAGGATATTAGGTTGCAGATGGTGGTACCAGTGAGAATTCAAAGGGATATAGGAATTCTGAACCGGGAAGAAAAGAATGAGATAGATTTCCCAGGACATCAACTGGTAAAGGCAGGAAGCACCAGGCAACCTCTTCTCTGAGACAGAATTATTACTGTTCCTTGTAGATGCCTCCTCTTCCTCCTCCTCCTCACTCCTTCCCTACTGTTCCACTGCCCCCTGAAGAGCCCAATGGGCCCCTGCCCTGCCACAAACAGGAGCCAGAAGCGCCGGAGCCTGCAGGTGAAGATTCTCCCATCATGCACCTTCACGCAACCCAAGGGCGCTACTCCAAGGAGGGGAGGGGCTCGGGTGATGGGAGCGGGTTCTTACTCATTGAGTCTCCATGTTACTACCCCCAAGGAGTGGGGCAAGGGCTGAGTTACAGAGTAGAAGAGAGGGTGTCTATGGTATGAGACACCTGGGAAAGACAGACTTCTGTGACAAACTGTCAGGGGACTCGGGAGTCCCTGGCCATTTCTTCCCAGGACAAGTATTACTTTGTTTCCATTCCCATCTGCTCCCCACTCACCTCAGGTCAAAGACCCTCCATCATTCGGTCCCTGCTGCGCTGCTTGCTGGGCAAATCTCGCCCCCCAAAGAAGAAGACAAGTCAGGTGAGAGATGTGGTGTGGAGGGGGCGGGGGAAAGGGGCGCGTCTTTGAGGAGTGAGGAGCCCATGGTTCTCAGATCAGGAGGGAAGGGGTCCCCCATGGGGAAGTTTCAGCACATGGAAGGGGTGATGAGTTGCAGAGCAGGCATGTGTGGCCCTAGCCCTGGCGATGTGGCCAGGGTTCCATTAGGAAAGAACTTGGACCTCTGTCTTTCTTCTCTAGGATTCAACGGATTTAGTGGATAACATGTCACCTGAAGAGGTACGTAAGGGAAAAAGCAAGCTGAGGTGATATTGCTCATCTTTTTCTACCTTCTTCATTGTATTGTTGTAGGACTAAGGTGTGAGTCTAGGTGGGAAAGCATTCTGAGACAGGAAAGGAGGTACGGTTATGGGGAGAGTGATGGGCCCGTTGCTCAGAGGTCGGGGAGACCTAGTGGTGTTCTCAGACAGACGGTGGTCATTTCAGAAGAGGGCAGTTTTGAGTCTCCGTGTGCAGATGGGACCGTGGTGCTAAGACGAGCCGCAGAGCTTTTAGACATTAGGTATGTTCTGGACCAGGCAGGACGGCTGAGCTTTACCTGAATAAAACGGTTCCAGCCCGTACACATACCTGTGCAGAGGGACAGCAATGGAACTAAAAAGAGGAAGTCAGTGCCTGGTGGAGGTTACTTGGCTGTTTGCTCAGGGCCCTGAGACAGTGAACAACTGGAAAATGCCAGGAAGAAAGACTGGGAAGAACCACAGACAGGACACATCCTGAATGTGCTGCCTGTGCCTATTTCCCAAAAGAGTTCCTTATCAGGCCATGCGAGAGAAGGTGAGCACACAGGGTGGGCCTGGTTGTGAGGAGTGAATGTGCAGCAGTGACAGGAGCACCACCGATGGGACACCCTCCGGCCATCCAGACACATCAAAATCCATTAGCAGCCATGCCGTTTAGCAAGGGGAACGCCCGCTCGCTGAGAAAGCGGAGCTTTGTAGCTGATGAAACCACAATGGATGTTATTTTATAATAAACATCTCATTGGACGTCCAGAGTAAGAAGTGTTGAAAATTAAAAGCACTGCAGCGTTGGAGGAAGGGGTGGGAGGTGACAAGAGAGAAAGAAAACCTCCCCCTTCTCCCCACATTACCCCTCAAAACTCATACACTTCTGCTAAATGACATATGGAAAAATCAAATACATGATCACAGAAGAAAAACAAAAACCATCCCTTCTGCCCACAAGCAGGAATCAGATGGGTCATAACTACAATTCAGAAGTATGTTGCTAGGGTGCTAAAACCAAAAATAGTAATTTTTTTAAAAATACACTAAAGAGAGAATGCCAGCTAGTTGATCAGTAAGGCTATTTATGATTGCTGGGAATAAAGTGCAGCCAGGGATAAAAAGAAGACACATCAGACATTTTTAGTTTATATTTACCAGCTTCCAGTGACATTTCAGAGAGATAAGATTCAATATGAGCCCAAATTCAGATTATTTTGAACATGGTTTTCCCACTAGATCAAGGTGTCACTTTTGGCAATATCAAAATGATACCTACTGGAATATTGAATATCGCCAGAAGTCCCTGCTATGACTTAATTCTGCTACATTGCTAGGAGCATACACAATTGGAACCCCGGTTTTCAAGTTCAGAGCCAAGAGCAGACATCGTCCTCCCCTTGCACAAGAGCGGGGGATCCCTGGAGCACTGTCAGCACAGGGCTCCGCCTCTACGTAATGCTGGGCAAACGACTTAGCACTCGGTGCCTGTCTCCTCCACTGTCAAATGGGTAGAGCCATAGGGCTGCTGGAGAGGATCAAATGAGTGAAGCTGTGTAGAGCGCTTTGAATACTGCTTGGCACAGAGGAAGTGTTTGTGCATATGAGCTGGAAATGGTTCTGTTGTTGTTCTTTAAGGGAAGGCAAGAACAGAACTAGAACAGGCCAGGAATGGTCCCTAAAAGGCCCTGAAGTACAGGACCAGCCAAGCCAGAGTTGACAAGCGTCGAGTCCCCTGTCCTGTAAATAAATTGCGTCTACAGCATACCTGCTACGTGGTCACCATCCTGTGCTGTGAGAGCTGGCCCGACTCCCTGTGAACTTGTAGTCAGGGCAGGCGAGCGTTTCGGAAGGTTTTAGATTTATTTGTGAAAGCCAGAGCTACACTAGATTTTTTGAGAGCTTGGGCGCTTGGGCATCCTATCAAAGATCAAGAGGGGAGTTGGCCTTTGTGCTTTAATGTTTCTGTCATAAGCAAAACAAAACAAAAAATAGCTTTGCTCAGATCAACTAAGCGCATGTGACTCAGTACAACTTCAAATCCAACATGAGCTGCATAAAAGGCAAAGGTGCTGGTATTTTCACGATGAGCAGCCCTCGATACCAGGAACACACTCAGGGAGTTCCTGGCCTGTGGGCAGAGGTTAGACGATGCCAATATGAGAGTGAGCACGGTCCATGCCACTGGGGAAGCGCAGAGACCAGCAGAGTGCAGCAGGAGTTGAAAAGGGGGCAAAGCCAGGGCCTGGGAGCGGCAGGTGAGCAGAATGCAGCCCACTCATCCCTTAGCCGGAAGCCATATCCCAGGAACGGAAAGCAGTCGTTTCACTGGGACAGTGAATATCACGAAAGTAGGGCGAAGACTGGAAAGATGTGCTGGACGCAGCCACAGTACGGGGTCCCGGGGGGCTGACCAAGGGACAGGTGTTTCAGTGCCTGAGGCTGAAGGGTGATTTGGGGCCTGCTGGGGCAGGAAAGGGAGGGCTGCCCCTGGTCAGAAGGGAGAGTCTAGTGATCTGGAAGGTGTGTGCTAGTTCAATGCATTCAGGATTCCGGCCCGGGGCTGAGAGGGCTGCTTGGGGCAGGGGACTCCTGGGATCCTGGGTGACTGCCCTGCTCTGCCCGGCAGGTTGCGGCCTGGGAGCAAGAGCAGCTGGGCCAGCCTGTCTGCTTTGACTGCTGCTGTATTGACCAGTCCCCTTTCCAGCTGGTGGAGCAGACGTCCCTGCACAAGGCCAGTCCTCGCCCAGCGCCCGGGGCCGCGGGGAGGGCGCGGGCAGTGTGGGCTGGCCTTGCGCTGACCCGCTGCTCGTTCCACGCAGACTCACACGCTGTTCTCACTGCTTGGCCTCCACCTTGCCTACGTGACCAGTACGGGGAAGCTCCGGGGTGTGCTGGCATTGGAGGAGGTAACAGCTACGTGTCCCAGACCTGTCCCAGACCTGTCCCATGTGAGCCGCAGGAGGAGCAGGGGGACACAGACGTGGAGGATGGCTTTACCCCTCCCCCATTTCCCTCTCCAATCTCAGGAGGGGGGAGGGGGAGGAATAGAGAGGACTGCAGAGCCTATTATGACCACAGTCCTGAAAAGGACATAGAGCTCCACCCCAGATGTCACCCATGGGGAGGGCCACGGAAAGAGGGAAGAGATGAGATGTGGCTGAAGGGGGCCTCAGTGTCACTAGGAAGGGGGCCAAAGGAGGACCTGGGTCAGGAGACTTTGAGTCACTGCTCTGCAGGTGAGGCTTTGTGTCATGCCCCTTTCTTTCCCTTTTTCTGTCTTTTTTTTTTTAAGATTTATTTTTATTGTTTTTGACAGAGAGACAGAGAAGGGGGTAGGGCCCAGAGCAGTCTCCATAGTTGACATTAGTTTTCCATATAGTTTCACTCCACAGTTGGGCACAGGGCTGCGCAGGGCAGGAACTTGGCCAGGAGCCTCCTATATAGGCCCTGACAAGAACTGAACCCAGTTCAGCATTTTTCTGTCTTTGATCTGTCCACGTTGTCCATCTTTCTTGCCACTCTACCCTTTCCCATTCCTTTTTCCTTTTATTGTATCTGCTCTTCTGCCGTTTGTCTCTCTCACGCTGCCTCATCTTTCTCTTCCCAATCCTGTGCCCTCTTTCCCTTTCCCTCTGATCCCCAGCTGCAGAAGGCTATCGAGGGGCACACCAAGTCAGGGGTGCAGCTCCGCCCTCCCCTGGCCAGCTTCCGGAACACGACTTCAACTCGAAAGACGCCTGGGGGCCCGCTCCCCCCCGCAGAGCCCTGGCCCCTGCCTGAGGATGCAATGGGCACTGCTGGGCCAGAGGATGGGGCCCCTGCCTTGCCAGAGACCCCCGAGCCAGCCCCCTGCCCAGACCAACCTCTGTCTCAGGCTGCAGCCAAGGCGGAAGCCGAGCTGGAAGAGCTGGAGCTGGCGGAGAGCCCGGGGCTGGAGGAGCTGGCTGACATCCTGCAGGGCCCCAGCCTGCGGTCCACTGATGAGGAGGACGAGGATGAACTGATCCTCTGACCGCCTCCCAGCACCACCTCATGAGACGTGCATGGCGCAGGCCAGAGGGTGCGAGTGTGTGGGAGAGGCCGTGTCCTAAAGCTGGAGAGAGCACGCCAGTGTCCCGGCCCCTCCTGGGACTCAAGATGTGACCAGGATAATCTTAGAGGAGTCCGAATCTGGGCAGAGAGTAGCCTTGGCCAATGATTTAGGCCATTTCCCCCCTTCCCAGGCATCCCAGTGAAGGGTCCCTGATGTCCCCTGGGGCCTCCTGAGTTTTCCTGGTGTGGGGGTGGGGAGCTCCCTGCCTCCCCTCTTCCCCCACAATTCCCCAGTGTCCTTGTCCCTGCACTGTCCGTCTGTCCTTCAGTCTCCAGGTGAGGGGAGTAGGGGAGGCGCAGGATGACTGTGGCCCTGTAAGTGCTATATGGGAGGAGGAAGATGGGACCACTCCATGGACTGATGGCCCCTGCTCCACTCGCACCATCCCCAGCCACTTGGCCACATCCACTCTTCTGAATTTGCCTCCAGACTCCATCTTGTTCCCACTAGCAGTCCCCAAGCAGGGGCCATTACTAGGGCCATGAACGGGCAAGCTCATTCCCCCTCCTTTGTACCCAGTTAAGCAGTGAAATGTGGATAAAGAGATGATCGGGGGAGCCGCCTAGAAGAGCTTCCACACTTGGCGAGTCCGAACCGTATCCTCCTGCATCGGCAGCCGGGAGCCTGCCTTCCCTGTGCGCGGCCCCAGGGCTGCCAGCACCCAGACACCCGTGCTTTGCACCCAACACCTTTCTGCCCCTCTCGGCGCCCTTTAGCTGTGTCTGCTCTCGAATGCGATGCTCTGCTTCCCCTCCCCCGGGCAGTCTCCATCATCCCCCAAAGAAGACACTAGTCAGAGCAGGCCACCACGTTCTTTTTAGTGCCATTGAATACACAGCCTGGAGCCCTCTCCAGCGTTACACCCCTGCCCCTTCCTCAGGCCAAGAGAGAGGCTGCGGCCTGGGGAGGGGGCTGGCAACGGGCCTCCGAGCCCACGCCCATGTGTATATCATCTATAATATTTATATATATTTATATATAATTCTCTCTGTAATATATGTCATAGACTCTCTCTTGGGCCTGGGGTGGGGACGTCATATTAAGAAAACATGCTAAGACTGGCCATAAAAATGGCTGTTCCCCAGACCTGGAAGACAAGTATGGGCTGAAGGGTGGGGCAGGAAGAAGGTCGTACACTCATTCACCAAGATTCCCCCCTTAACAGGGAATAAGGAAGGGGGTGCTGGTGGAAGGGGTGGCATGGAATATTTGGGTTTTCCTTTAATAAACGGAATTGAAAATAAAAGTGAACCCCCCTCCCCATAAGAAAATTATTTAGCAAGAGCAGTTTCATTCACAATAATATAAAAACAGCCCCGTCCCCATACTGTTGTAAATCGTGCTGCACAGCCTTTAACCCCAAAGGAAAAGCGACCCTCCCCCACCCCCAACAGCCTCTACCTGCACATGCCCCCCCCCCCCCCCCCCCCCCAAAGGCTATAAGCAAACCCCATGCACCCTGCCCCCAGCACCAGAGGCAGTTCCTCCTTCCAGAAGAGTCCACAGAGGGGTCCAGGCCAGCTCCCTGGGTCTTCCCTCTCTTCAGTGGGAGGGAGGCGCCTTGCAAATGCAGCTGCTCAGCTGCCCTCTGCTCTGCACAGAAGCCGGGCACCAGCACTGGGGACGTGAGGCCCTGCTGGTGTCTTAACTGCTCCATTGCTTCCCAGTGCAGTCACCCGTGGGCAGGGACTGAAGGAAGGCTTACTTGAGGAAGGGAAGGAGGAAAGGGCTGTCACCTCCCTCCCCTAATTCCCAGGGCCCTGAGCAAAGAGCAACTGTGATGAATGAGCCCGCTTGCTGGAGTGGGTGTCCACTGCGGTCGGGGCATGATGGCATGGGACGGAGGAAAAGATGGTACCTGGGACAGCAAGTTGCTCCAGGCGGGGAAACAGGGACCCCTCCACCTGACCCCAGGGAGGAGGAATCCCTGAGCATGCAAAACCCCAAGACCTTTTGGCAGGAGTGCAGGACCAGGATGCAAGGCCACTCCCCAGAGCTCCTGGGCAGGAGGGCCTGGTACCTCCTGTGGTCAGGTCACATGATCAAACACAAGCCACAGCTTTAGCAGAGGGAAGCAATTCTTCAACCACCGGCGTCATCACACCTCCTTCTGGTTACTTCATGAACTGACCGTCCCCTCCCCTGAAGACATGGCAGCCCGGCCTTGGTTGCATTTCGTGTGCACGTGCATATGAAAGGGTGAACTCAAGGGGGCCAGGGTCTTAGATGGACAGAAACACCCCAACTCTCAACTTCCTCATGCCCAACAAATAGACCCCTGGGGGTGGTGGGTGTAGTTGGTGCCCAGGGTCTGACAGAGGTGACCCAGGGTCCTGGCAGAGGACTCAAGCAGTACGACCCCTGAGGAAGTCTGGGTAAGACAGGACTTGGAGCTGGAGACAGGCAGGAAGGGGGGAAGGCAGGCAATGAACGTCTAGCTTCTCACTGCTGCTCGCATTCTCCTGCCAGGAGCTAGGGACTGGGCACCCACCGCAGCCTGTCCCTGCCGGCAGGGTCCCTGATGGAAGTGTTGGGGCTTCACGTGCTGCATGGAAGTCCCCGTTGGAATGGAACCAGTGTGGAAGAGCAAGCAGTTTCAGGGGCAGATGTATCACTGTAAACCCATCAGGGGAGGGGGCATGCCTGTGAGGCGCTCCCAGGGGTCCTGAGAGGAGCTGAAGGAGTGGGGAGAGGAGCCAGTGCGCACACCTGGCAAGGGAGCCCAACAGCACCGGCCCCGCCCTCCCCTCCACCCCACCCGAGTCCCCACGAAGTTATAAAAATGTAGAAAAGGCAAAGAGAAAAGTGTAAACAGCTCCAGAGAATTAGGGGGTGGATGGAGGGAGGCACAGTCCTCATGCTTCCCTGCCTGGCAGGACACCTGCATTCTGTGTCACCCCCTAGGTGGGGTCTCCCAGAACAGGGGGTGGAAGAAGGCAGACCGAGGAAGCCAGAGCTGGAGCAGCCAGCTCACCGGGTCCTTTCTCAGACCCTGAGGAGCCTCTGCTCAGCCACTGGATATTCCAGACCCCAGAACAGGTGCCTGTGTTGGTTCTTGGTCCTGTCAGTGACTCTGGTCTCTGGGTGGGCACTGTATTATATAAAGAATCGCTTGTGCCCCTGTTTATCCCAGCTTCCGTGCCCACCTTCCCCGTGACTCCTGATTGCAGAAGCCACGTTACCCACCAAGGGCAGACTCACCACCCTGTAAGGAGATGTGGCCTCCTTGTGCCCATCGAGCCACCTGATTACAGCCCCTGAGGTCTGTTCCTCATAGTCAGGTCAAGCTGGGGCCACCACCAGAGAAAACACAGAGTTGGAAAAAGCAAGAGTGATGTGGAGAAAGGAGGTGTTCAGACAGCCACAGTCAAGGTCCTAGAAGATGAGGAGCGAAAAACTGAGATGAAGTCGATGGCCGCAGGCTGTTCTGTGCTCCTGTCGCCAGGATACACACTGGAGCCTCATCATCACAGACCCAGAAGCCCGCAGCCAAGCCAAGTTCACAGCCATCTGCTTGCCTGGGCCTCAGTCCCTGGGCCTGCGGTTTCTGAAGCCCAGGCCCGGATAAAATCCCATGCTGGTCTTCCAGGTTCCTGGCGAGGACCGGACAGCTCGCGGGTTCCTCGCGCTCTTTTGCCTGGGTTTCAGCTGTCCTGCTGGGGAAGGGAGGGTACTGTGGCAGCCATGCCCCTCAGGTGGGAGTGCAAGGCAGGGTATGGAGTGGGAAGAAGCTAGTTGTTAGCTTCACCCTCTTCTTCATCAAAGGACTGTACGCCCGAGGATGTGACGTCAGACACCTTCCGGCTGAGAGCAGTGGACATCTCGGGGTCCTCTCGTGGGGAAAGTGACTCCAGGTCCCGGCATCCTGCATCCTCTTCCTCCTCCGGGGCCAGTGGCCTCTTCTCCTCCTCAGCAGGGCCCCTTGCCAGCTCCACCCCGCCCACCCCCGGAGCCCAGTCCGTGTCTGTCCCCAGCAAGGGAGGGGGCTCATGAGCAGGCTGGGAAGGCCCCATTTCGTGCAAGCTTGGCTGTGAGTCATCAAATGCAGGCCCAAGGTAGGATCCTGTGGCCGGAGAGGCAATGAGGGACTGGTCACTGGCTTCCCAGGCATCCGATGACCCCAGGCAGTACATGCCCTGTGACACATAGGAATGAGGCCATCCATCCATGGGGGCTTGAGTCAGGGCATCTGTAAGGGGAATCACGGGGGTCAGTTGGGGCACAGACTATCAACAGCAGTAACAACAGTACACAGAACTGAGTGGGACACACTGAGGAAGATGAACAGAAAGTCTTAGAAAAGCAGATGAACAAAGGTAGCCTCGGTAGTTGGGGAGGCCTTGTAGGCCTCAGGGGTTGAATTCTGGAACCATTCCTCACCCTGACTCTCCATTAACTCCTGGTAGTTGTCACTGTAGTTGCAGCCCAATGGCTCCTGGGCAGAGTTGACACTCATGTCCTCACCATCCATGGATGACCAGGCCATGAGTGTGGCCTCGGAGATGGCAAATTGTTCCATGACACCTGGGAGAACCAATTTAATTAGCACAAGGTACCTCTGAGAATGCTTAAGTACATGCATGGGGCAAGGGACTTAAGTGCAGCGCTCTTCAATAGAAAGGCAATGCAAGCCACTTATGTAACTTAAAATGTTTGGGGTGCTGGGACAGCTCAACTGGGAACTATGGCGAAGGTTCTCGCCTCCCATGCAGGAGGCCCCAGTTCAGTTCCCACCCTGCGCAGCCCCACATCCACCTGTGCGGAATGAAACCATGTCACAACTAATGATGTGCAAGCTGTGGACTCGGACTAGTCACATTTCAAATTCTCAATAGCCACATGTGGCCAGGGGCTACTATCCCAGACAGTACAGTCTTTGTCTATGCCCCGAAACAGGGCAAGATCGTGGGGGACTTCCCAGACAGTCAAATTTAGGATTTCTAGGGCAAAGAGTTAGGGGTCTTCTGGTGAGATGCACTAAGGGATTGAAAGCAGGGACTTCCAGAAGTTTATCTTTGGAAGTTTTTAGGCATGGCAGCTAGTATTAGGTAGTCAAGGACAGAGGAATCTAGATGCTGGGGTGGGGGTGGGGCTTAAGATCACCAGAGAATTCCCAAGAAAGCATCGTGGGATTGTAGGTCCACAGTGATATCAAGTGGAAAGTTCAAGGGGTTGGAAGGAGAAGGGAGGGAGAAGAGAAGAGTGAGGGCCGAGAGACTTGGGGGTTCCTATTCTAGTCAAAGCCATGAAGAAGTTGAAGCTTATATCACCAGCTGCCCTCCACCACCCTCTACCCCTGCATGTTTGTCTCTTCTCACTGATTTCTTCCACCACCCATACCACCAACACAAAGTCACCTCCCTTCTCTGTCATTCTTTGTAGGTATCCTATCGAGACCCGCCACTAGGGCTCAGGCACCATGGTGGGTGCACTATATGCCTGTTTCCTATTGACACTGCTTTCCTGGAGTGAAGCCTCTTCTGTATAATTCCCTCTCCTCACCCAGGTCTCTTGCTCTTCTAGTGGCTGCCACAGTAATGAGCCCAGTATGGGAATCCATGACTGCAATACGCTGATGGACAAAGGTTAGAAAACATCCCCAAGGACTTCCTTTCTTTCTCCTCAAGAAATAGGAGAAGCAGAGCTTTTGGAAGTTCATGGTCACTGCCTTTGTTTTCCCTGCGAGAGTCCAGTTTGCTAGTCCCTCCATGTAGGAGAGAAGGCATCAGGAGGACCACAGTCTCATGTTAACCCCCCTCAGAAATGATAAAATATAAAAAATGAACATCCCTTCCGAGATGATAAAATTGCACCTTTCAGAATGAACAAGTCAAAGTATCTGAAGTTAGAGCTGGTTGGGAAATGGAGTGCTGTTGTTACATTGACAGCCCATCTTCACAAGGGGTGGGGTTTCAGGCTTAGTCTCTGGCCACGCCCACCTGTGCCTCCCCAGGGGTGGGGCACAAGTACCTGCTAGGAAGCGGGCCTCCTTCTCGCCGTCGCTGAGGTCCGAGTAGGCGTCCGTATCCCTGCGCACGGCCTCGTGGCTGTGTTGCGGCTGGATGGCTGGTGCCTTCCCCCAGCCCTGCCACTCAATCATGTGGGCCACGCGGCCTTGCCCCATGGCAGTGGGCTTTGTCACATGGTCCTTCATGCTTCTTGAAATCCCTGAGGGGCCAAACATTCCCCACATCCTCCAGAATACCACACGATACCCCCATGAGATGGTCCTCATTATCCCCACCCCAGTCCTGGGGCTGCCATTCCCCGGGGGCGGGGTGTGGAGGAGGCAGGTTCCCCAGCTCTCAGCCTGGAGGATGAAAGAGGCTGGACCAAAACGGCAAATAGGTCAGGGGGAGAGAGATGAGGGTCCTCTTCAGGCCTGAAGGAGCAGGGAGCCTGAGACCAGGAGCCTGGGAGGATGTCCTTCCTGTCTAGCTGAGTCCCCAGGTAAGGAGTCTCACCTGAGAACGACGACTTGGCCAGGGCCCCAATGCCATAGGCGTTAGAGTTTCGCTTCAGCTTCGGAAGGATGGACGTGGTATCCTCCATAGAGAGCTGGAATTGGGAATGTAGGAAGAGAGGCAGGGAAATAAGAGGGTGGATGGGGTGCATTACATGTGGAGGAAAGTTGGTAGTTTCCAGGTGGAAGGATCTGAGCTATGGCAGGTGATAAAGAAAACCATTATACCAAGGGGTCCTAAGCATGCATGTCCCCCACCTGCCCTTAAGACGTGGGGAGAGGTACAGAGTGGGACGTCTCAGTGCCTGCTGCCCTGAGGGAGCACTGCGTGCTAAGGAAGGCGGAAGGGAGGAGAAAAGCAGGAGGGGGAATGAGGCTGGACTGGGGAAGGCTGGGGGCCAGGAAGCTGCACTCACGTTGATGCCATCCCAGGAGAAGTCCGTTCGGGTTTGCTGTGAGGAGAGAGGAAAGGAAGTGGGGATCCCAGGCCCTCCCAGGAAGGCAAGTCACCCCCCTTCCTCAGAGGGACTCCCAGAAGTGGGTGAGAAAGGAGAGCTGTCCTGAGATTAGCACAGGGAATTAGGATCTCCGCGTGGAACATTTGGCTTGGGTTTTGAGGAAGGTAGGAGAATGCTCTGTAGAAGCGGCAGCCTGCATTGTTTAGGATGTTGCCTTGGAATTCAGAACGAGAATTCCAGGATCAGGCAGCGGGGAGGCTTTGTGGGTAGTGGTTGCTGGGGTCCTTGGGGTGGGGCCGCTGGCGGGGGGGGCTGGGGGATCAATGGGGGGGGCTCACCTCAGTAGATGGCCGGTGAAGGCTGCTCCCGTGCAGCGAGCTGGTGCTGTCCATATTGATTTGGTCGACATCCTTCAGGCCCTTCCAGTCCACGGCAATCACCTCGTTGCCTGAAGTGGCCAGAGCGTTGGGTGGTTAGGTGCGCCTGACCCCAAGACCCCTGCCTGGTCTAAGAGGACAGAGGCCACACACGGAGGCAGCCCCTCCAGAGCCCTGCTTCCTCCAGCTCCTACTTCTTCCCATTGCTGGCTCCTTTTACATCCCTACTGTCCCCAACTTGGGGGTGGGAGGGAGAAATCCTAATGCTGAACCAAAATGTTCAGTTTGAGTTCAACCAAGAGTAGCGCACAGAGAAAGTGGTACAAGGCCTGATGTTTAACTGGAGGGGCCTTTGGATGGCTTTTAGCAGCAAAGCGGGGCTGTTCTGTCCTGAGGAATCTCTGAGGGTTTCTACGTGTGTGTACTCGGGGGCTGTGCCTTTCATCTATTATGTTTCTATAAATAAGGGTGGGACTTCTGTATGTGCAGGCTTTATTATCTGTGAGGTGGAAGGAACGCCGTGGACCCTCCGCAGGAGTCAGTGAATTTGTCCGACAGGAAAGAGACCTGATGAATTTGTCTGACAAGAAGGATTTGGTGGGGCTAGAGGTCAGAGTTGGGTATGTTCACCCAGAAACAGTGAGAGCAGGGAAAGCAGAGTGAGAGGGAATGAGTTTACCTGACTGCTGGGAGACAAGTGATGGATTAAAGAAGTGTGGAGGGGGACAGTGGGAGGAGAAGGGAACTTTTTAAAACAGGAACGGAAAGATGAGGAATTCAAGTCAAAGAGAAGAGAGAAGATATTGGGAGGGGTTGGACAGAGCTTGAGGGAGGGCTGAGGAGGATGGTCATTGTGGAGGTGAGGCCAGAGCTCTGGGGAAGGGACAGATGGCCCTAGGGCGGGGTGGCGCCCCCTGGAAGGCTGGGGAAGAACCACTTGGTAGTCGTAACAAGACTCAAGCCTCAGATGGCTGCTGAACCATCTGACTGTACAGATCCTTTCTACACATGCAGTGTTATGATTCTGAATTTAGGATTAGGGGTCCACTCTTGAGAAGGGGTGAACTGAATGGGATCTGGGGCCTGTGGAGACACTTAGCATAGCGAGTGCAAACGGAAGGGTCCTGGTGAAGGGGTCTGAGGGAAGCAGGACCCCTCCAAAGTGGGTCTGCTCTCCCTTGGGGCTACTGGGGTGTGGTCAGACCAGAGGCTGTGGCTTAGGCGTCAGAGGAATGATGGACATCGGGCAGCGTGAGGATGGAGCAGGCAGAAAACAATCCCTGACAAGAAAGGCGTTGGAGAGGGCAGAGTGGGAGAGGGGATGGGGAGGTGGCCTCTGTGGAGGAGGGAGAGCTGAGTCAGAGCTCTGCTGGGGGGCAGGGAGGGGGAGGGAGACAACCCGAAGAAGAGGTGAAAGCAGAGGAGGAAGGGGTATCCATGGAAATAAATCAGGTCTCAGAGAAATCAGACTTTCTGCGAGTGAGTTTGTTTGCAATAATATTAGGAATTATTCTCTCAGCCTGAGGTCACTGGGGGGTGTAGGCGGGAGAAATGGGAGTTGGAATGGGGAAAACGGAGGGGCTGGGGAAGGGGTTGGGTTAATTTGCTGAGCTGAGCGAGTGCAGCGGGTGCAGGATGTGGGGGGTCAGGCGGCGGCAAAAGCTGAGGAGGTTAGACGAGTTCCGAGGCGCTTGTCTTCCCTCCCCCAGTCAAAGGTAAATAAGGGGCTGGCCCGGCGCCGCCAGCCCCCGCTGACAGGTGCAGTCCGGTCCCCGGGTTCCTCCACGGGGCCAGCCCCACCCTGCTGGGAGCCAGCTCGCGACCCCTCCCGGTCCCTGCACGCCTCTGCCTCCGCGCCGCGTCCACCGGCTTTCCCCACCACCCCAGCCTGGCGGGAGCCCATGCCCTCGGGCGTGGAACCCATTCCCTCCCGGAGGCCCCGGGCGCATCCCGCCCCCGCCCAGAGGGAAAATGCACGTGAACAAAGCAAATCGGGGGAGGCAGGAACGACAGAAAAAGGCAACAGAGAGGGAAGGAGACGGGGGCAAAACACCCAAGGCCGAATTGGGGGTGGGGGTGCGAAAGAGACTCTGGGGTTCTTAGAAGGGGGCGCCTCAAGAATTGGAGATGGGGGCCAGGGCGCTAGGAAGGCAGTCGAGGTGGATGGCTTGGAGGGGGTGGGTGAGGGGACAGTAAAGGAGGGGACAGAAACCGCGCGCGCGCGCGAGAGAGGAAGCTGATGGAGAGAGGATGGAGAGGGACCGCGCCTGGGGGAGGCGATGGAAGAAAGCCGAGCGCCAAGGGATGCAAGCCCTGGGGGCGCGAGGAGAGCGGAGGGAAAGTGAGGCAGCCAAGCCGGGCTGGGAGGCCCGGCGCGCGGTACCCGGAGGGGCGCGGAGGGGGTGGGGGAGGGGGCCGGAGGACCGCGCCCGCCCCGCCGCGGTACCCACCCACGGTCCGGGAGCCGATGCAGCCCATGGCGCGAGGCCTCCGGGGCCGGGCCCTCGCCGACGCGGGGCGGGCGCGGGGGGAGCACCGGGAGCCGCGCCGCCGCCCCAGCCTCTCTGCAGCGCCGCGGCTGTCTCCGCTCGGCTCCGCTCCCCCCGCCCCTCTCCATCCCTCCCCGCGGCAGCCGCCGTCGCCGCCGCCGCCGCCGCCTGGCTCCCCCGCCCGGGATCTGCTCGCGGCCGGGGAGGGGGTGGCCCGGGGATTGGCTGCGCCCGGCGCCTCCCAGCCCCGGACCCGCCGCCGCGCTCCCTCGGGGGCCGGGCTGTCTGCGGGGCTCGCGCCGCGCCCTCCGCCTGCCCTTCCCCAGCCCCACGCGGGCCTCCTCGCGGGTCCCGCCTGGGCTCGCACCCGGGGGGGCCTGTGGAGCCCCGGAGAGTGCCCGCCTTAGGTCTCCGGGGCCGGGTAAAAGGCCCCCACCCTTAGGTTCTGGTGGGTTGATTTGCAGGGTCTGCTCAGAGAGAAAGTGGGGAGGAGATGAAAAGGCAGCCTGGCTCAAGGGCCTTGGCCTGCAAGTCCCGCAAACACTTGTTTTCTTCCTGGGGTGGCATCTGGGGCACAAAGAGAACTGTGATTGGATGCAGGTTAGGAGGCTCTGTGTTTCCGCGTTTCCTGGGCACAGTTTGTCCTCCCCTCGAGACCGCGAAGTCCCTGCGTAGACTTCCCTGTGCCTGGCGCTCGCTGGAAATTCAGGGATGGGGATGTATGATGCAGATCATCTCATTCCTGGCCTGACTGGGGATGGGGGAGCAGAATGAAGCTATTTCAATCTCAACTAGAGTGAAATAAAAAATGTCAAACCCCAAGGCTGGCTAGAAGACAGTTTTAAATCCAATTTAACTTTTCGGAGCCTTGGTCTTCTCTGACAAATGAGAGCATGGGTGCAAGAAACAGTCAACAGATGGGAGGGTTGCCGTCTAGCGAGTAGGGAGGATCTGGGAGGTACCAAGGGTCTCCTGGGTAAGAGATTGAGACAGATAGAGATTTCGGTGGCATGGGTCAAGTGGGCACTATGGTTACAGCCAGCAAAAAGCTTTGTCCAAAAAAGTCACCTGAGAAAGGGAAGATGACTCTTGTCTGGGCAGTACCCAGGAAACCAAAGTCTGAAAGAGTAGACGAGGTTAGCACAAAAGACCCAAAGCGAACGCTAAGGGATCTGTTTGCTCTCCACCTGCTTTTCTGTCCCTCCTGAGGCTGAACAGGGAGTAGAGCAGTGGGCTAGGGCGTCCCTGGTGTGCGCGTGTAACAGGGAGAGAGAGTGGATCTTATGAGTACAACTCTAACCTTTAGATTATGATTGGAGAGTTAAACTTTAGGGTGATGACGACTACATTCTGGGGAATCCCACATGAGAAATATGAGATGATGCTAATAGTCTAATGCAGATCTGGCGGATGGAATTATGCAGAGAGAACTGTTCTTTGGACTCTGCGTGAAGAACTTAACCAAATCTACCTCTATAAAACCATGAGGGAGAAGACAGAATCGTTAGCTGTAGGTCTGCTTAGATTTTAATTGTCCAGTATAATTTGTGGCAGGATCTCAATCCTTTATTTGACAGTGGAGAGAAATAGAAAGTATTTTTCCTGTATCTACTGTTGTTACTTATACAAAAGAAGTATCAAATGGTTTCTGCCCTCCTGGAATACATTGTCCAGCTGCAAAGGAGAGAAAATGAGAGATGGTCAAAAGAAAAGAAGCAGCAGCCTCCATTACTATAGCAGTGCCATCCAACCCCCTAAGGTTTGAGCAGAGAAATCACTGCCAGGGGAATTTCCAGGTCAGGAGTCATGGGCCAAGTGGCCAGCTCTGTGCATGCCTTTCCCCCTGAAAATGTTCTGATGCCACAATTTCCACTATTACTCTGGTCCAAACATGGACATAAACCCCTCCCATGCTCCCCTTAGTGCAGCTATATAAGGCTGGCTTTATCCCAATGATTTAAATTAAGGTCAACAACAGGGATTCCGGGTCTTGAAGACTCAGTCACATTCCACATTCTATTTTAAAAGTTTTTTTATTTTTTGTTTCTTTGCACCAGAGAAAAGTAGAATATCATGGGTACAACCTTGGTCAGCTTCCTTCCTGCATCTTGTAAAGGATCCTCTTCCTTCTCACCATTTTGAGGCATTTTCCCAATCTCTTTGTCATCTTCTGAGCCAAGGTCAATGATTCCAGTGCTGGTCTGAGCGAGAACTTCTCCGGAGGACAATCTGACAGTACTGATGAAAAACATCTTTACAATATGCATTGATGTTGTTGCTGCTTGTGACACAGCTGTTCCATTTATAGAAATTTTCTAAGGAAATAAAAATAGAATGTGAACAAAGGTTTAATCTGAAGGATAATGAAAGGCTGTATACAAGCCACATGTTCAAACCTGAGGGTTAATTAAATAAATTATAGTATATGTCTGTAATAGGATACGATAGGGCCATTAATAATATTTTATAATTGTATTGGTTCACAGAAAACTATGGTATATTGTGGTATTTTAAAAATAAGTCTGTAAGAATTATATCAATTTTTGTCTTAAAAATTACATGCGCCTGTGCGTGTTTGTATGTGTGTGTGCTCATGCACACACACATTCTTCTCCTGCCTTTTGTGGGGCTTTCCATCCCAAGTGATTTATGGGTTTCCCTGGGGAAAGACTATGTTTAACAAACGTCCAATCCCTCTCATTGGTTACAGTTTGATACTCTATATTAACCAGTCTACTTCCAAAGTCTAGAAATATAACATTTGGGCAGAATGCACTAGCATGATGTTGGCACTTCCAAACTGGTCCCCTTTGGGACATACCCACAAGGTGAAATCATGCTTCCATCTCCTCTCTGGTTGCTGTTTCACACTCCTAAACTCCTATGGCTAGCTCTTGAATAGAAGGAAGAAACCAAGTTCAGAGACAGTACTGTCTAAAATCAGGGACTCCTGTCCCAGAATCTGTGGACAGAATCCAGAGTCCATAACCTTGGAGGGAAAATTAACACCTTTATGTTCACTAACTTTTAACTGAAATTCCCCATGCACTTTAGTTAGCCATCTAGGTAGCAAACCACAGCAGTTTTAGAGATACTGTACTGTGTCTTTATTACCCATAAAAACCACAGACATATCTATTATACAACAGTTGCTGCAGAGTTTTTACAATAGTCTTTATGTTCATCACTACCTTGAAATTATGGTAGTATTAGACTTACCTCAATATTTTATTATTTAATACTTTTATGAAGAAGCAGCTATAGTACTATGTCAGAATTTTATAATTATAATATTTACATTTGATATAAAATTGTTCCCCTTTATAATCCTATGGTATTATTAGGGGTCCAGGGCACAAAATGTTTAAGAACCCCTGGTCTCTAAATATATACTGAGGGGGATTCTCTAATTCTTCAGGGGCTTTATATTCCTTTTAATAGTATAAACTTAAATGACCAAGGAAGACACTTAACATTCCATTTTGAAACCTGGGCCCCCAGGAAAAAAGATACGACCCCTTTACTTTCAAGATGGCAAGAGCCACACCAAAGCTTCATGGCTGCCCCCAACAAATGAAGAGGCAACTCTAAATCACAACAGCTTAATAAAGCATTTCTTTTGTTCTAATGGGAGACACTAGGTCACAGTTAAGGACCTATGAAAAGATCCAACTGAGAGAAGAACATTCAAAACTCATTGGAGAAGATTACTCAACACTGAGGGTAGATTCCGAAGGCAGACGCCAGGGATGGGTGCAAAGCTCAGTATGTGGAATTAGACTCAAATAAAAGCACTCAGCTCTTGTATTTTAGCAGAAAGAAGGACGGAGCAGATGCCAGTAGGCTGCACATTTGGTGTCCGGAGGATGAGGGATTCCTGTCTGATGGCGTCTATTTTCTCTGAGAAGTGGGAAGCAAGATCATCTACTAACAGTCTGGGAATGGGAGAGATGGAGAATAAAATAATAAAAAATAATATGCCAATATCACTTTACAGCTGACAAAGAGTTTTCAGTCTCTTCTTACAACAACCCAATAAGGAAGTCATTACATTTGCACTGCAATTCAGAAAACTGGGGTTAGAGACTGATTAACTTTCTGTTCTCCAAAATTACCCAGCTGGAAAGAGGACCTAGGGCTTCAGCTCAGCCTCTCAGATGGAAAATTAATCCTGGATGCTGTAGGAAAAAGCTCTTCTGATGTGCTTGTTCATTTGTTCTTTAAATATTAGAGTTACTTGGTTCAGACATTTTATTTGACATGCATACTTTTACTGCTATCTTTAAGATGGGAGCAGAAGCAGAAGAGAGGGATGAATCTATCTACATTTTTCAGTTTTGAAAATGGAAAAGCAATGATCTTTTCTCAGGGGGACTCCCAAGCTCTGGTACAGGTCTTTGGTGTTCTCATAAAGTACTGATGACAAGAATGTCTCAGTTGGGGATGCTGGGATGGCTCAGTTCGTTCTCGCTGGGGCGAGTTTCCCATGTGGAAGTTCCCTCGTTTGGTTACTGCCCTGGGAGTGCTTCCCACATGGGAGGCCCCTAGCCCAGTTTCTGCCCTGCGCAGCCCTGTGCCCACCTATGAAATGAAACTATGTCAAAAACTAATGATGTACAACTCTGAAGACTGCTCTAGACCCTCCCTCTTCTCTGTCTCTTTCTCTCTCTCTGTCAAAAACAATAAAAATAAATCTTAAAAAAAAAAAAAAAAAGAATGTCTCAGTTGCTACTTGTCAAAGTCTATGCATTGTATCAGTATTTCTGTGTCTTGGGGGTGACAGGAGGGGACTTGGGCTACTCCCGAGCTTAGTCAGCTTTGGGGCAGCTCGTCCTGTCCCACGGGAGGCACTGGGTGCTTAAGGAACCGGAAGTGGGTATGCTGATACTAGAGAACCTTGGGGAAGGGCTGGAGGAGATTCGGCAAAGGCATACTGGAACTAGCATGGAGGTCTAGGTGGAAATCAGAAGCATCCGAGAAGGAGGTGATAATGGGGGTCTGTATTCTTTTAAATAGGAGTAATTTTCTTAATAGTGAACAAGGAGGCAAAGAATGGGGTTTGGGAATTAGGTTGCTGATACATGGGGCAGGTCCATAGCTAAGTCATGGATGGGTGGGGGTGTTGGTAGTGTGTAAATTGGTTTTCCACAGAGCAGGAGGTGCCACAAAATGTGCTGGTGGTCAAGGAGTTCTGTTCCTCACACCACCCCAACCTTCAGATGGATTCCCCGAGTAATCAGTAGATGAGGTTCCTGGCCATTCCGTTGAGGCAGAGGCTTTCCTGGACAGAACAAGTGTGCTGAGGGAGGAAGGACATCTCAGGGCAGCTGCTCATATAGCAAGACATTCTATGGTAGAAGTTGTCTGGTTTCAGTGTTGGTGCTGAGGACAAAAAGGCCTCATTTGACTAGTCTCTGATCTGTTGGACACTGTGGAAGATAAGACCTTTGAAACTAGCATAGGTCATTGGTTCTATGACTTTTAGGTGAAGTTTGAAACCTTTGCAAAATACTAGGACTCTAAGGTGAGCTCATTCCAAATTGTAGTGAAATAAGAAAGCTTGACAGGGGGAAGTCAGGATGGCTCAGTGGGTTAAGCGCTCGCTTTGCAGCCCCGGGGACCGAGAATCAAATCCCAGCCCTGGCCTGTGTGGACCCATATGCTGAACTGGGGAGTGCCCCCAGTTTGGTGCTCACCAGAGTGAGACCCCGGCCCAGTTCCTGCCCTGTGCAGCCCCTCCCACCTGTGGAATGAAACTATGTGGAAAAACCAATGATGTGCAACTATGAAGACTGCTCTGGGCCCTCCCCCTTCTCTCTGTCTCTGTATCTCTCTCTCTCTCTGTCAAAAACAATAAAAATAAATCTTTAAAAAAAAAAAAGAAAACTTGACAGGATGGGCAATGGTGGTGTACTGCCCACTCACTCCCCAGTCTTGACCCCCCGTTGGTGCAGACCCCAGAACACATCTCCATGCATGCGGGCCTCTGGCTGATGGGCAGGTCAGCATCACTGAATCCACATTGCAGGACTCTGAGGCACCATTCAGCAGAGCAGAGTGCCCAAATAAATGTGTCCCTGGTGGCTCTGATAGAGTCTCTTGTTTAGCTTATCAAGGGAATGCATTTGCCCTGTCTTTTCTTTTTTTCTTCTTTCAGTTTCAGGTGTACAAAACAACATAATAACATTAGACATTTATACCTCTCACAAAACGATAACCCCAACAAGCCTACTACCCATTTGACACCTACATAGCTATTACCATGCCATTGACTATAATACTATAATTCCTGTGCTATACTTTACATCCCGTGATTATATATATATATATATATATATATATATATATATATATATAAACAGTCGACTTTCAATGTTGTTTCATATTAGTTTCAGGTGTACAACTCAGTGGTTAGGCATTTATATAATGCATGAAGTGATCCCCTAATAAGTCAATCTACTACTCACCTGACACCATACATAGTCTTTATGGCATTAGTGACTATATTCCCCACACTACATTTCACATCTCTGTAACTATTTTTTTTAAGATTTTTTTTTTTTTTTTTTACAGAGACAGAGAGAGACACAGAGAAGGGGGAAGGCCCAGAGCAGTCTCCATAGTTGTATGTCTTCAGTTTTCAACATGGTTCCATTCTACACAGGTGGGCGGGGGCTGCACAGGGCAAAAGCCAGGCTGGGAGCCTCCCACATGGGAGGCACCCCCCCTTGAGCCAGGGGCCAAACCAGGGGGCAAGAACTAAACTGGGGGCCTCCCACATGGCAAGCACATCCCAGTTCAGCATATGGATCCACATGGGCCGGGGCCGGGATTCAATCCTTGGTCCCCAGGGCTGCAAAGCGAGTGCTTAAACTGCTGAGCCATCCTGGCTTCCCCTAAAGATTTATTTTGTTTGAGAGAGACAGAGAGAAGGGGGAGGGCCCAGAGCAGTCTCCATAGTTGCACATCATTAGTTTAGGCATAGTTTTATTCCATACAGGTGGATGTGGGGCTGTGCAGGGAGGGAATTGAACTGGGGGCCTCCCACATGGAGGCCTCCAGCATATGGGTTTGCATGGGCTGGGTTCGGGATTCCATCTCCAGACCTCATGGTTGCAAGGCAAGAGTCCAACCTGAGCTATCTCGGCATCCCCCTGTGACTATTTTGTGACTACCAATTTGTATTTCCTAATCCCTTCACCTTTCTCCCCCATCCCCCAACCCCTTTCCCATCTAGCAACCAGCAGTTTGTTCTCTGTATCTCTGCCCTGTCTTTTCTTTGAGCAGGTGTTTGGGAAAGCCTGAAAGAAAATCACTGAGATTTGGAGGTTCCATCTGAACATTCTGATGAAAAAGGCCAGGCCAGGGGTTGTGGGCTAATGGGATCCCACATCCTTTACAAAGAAGAGGAGGGTTGGGTCAAGTGGGCCTGGAACTATGTTCTAGTCAGGCCTGAAAGCATAGTCAGGGCCCGGGGGTGCCATCATTATGTCCAGGTCACAGGCAGCTGAGGCTCAGGCAGGATGCCAGGACCACGGAAGCAGGCCTGGGCCACCATGAGTCAGAGGCCAGGTAAGCAATAAAAGTGGAGTTCATCAACCCCAGAGAGCTGGAGCAGATGGCATCTTCGGAGGCCAAGTGAGCACTCAGCATTCACAAATCCCAGAGCCACTGATGGAGACAGGGAAGAATCAAGAAGTAACGCCAGGCAGTTGCTTCTTCCAGCCTCAGTGACCCCACCTGCCAGTTATACTCCTGCTGCCAGGAGGGCCAGTGAGAACCTGGAATCGGAAGGCTTATGCCTGAGCATCACAGTAGCTGCCTGGATAGTATCAGGGAAGTGAAGCAGCTGATGTCACCTGACCTCTGGGGCTTTCTTACTGTCCCTGATGAGACTGATTGCACCACCTTTATGCCCAGCTCCTCCAGGAGAGATATCCTGCCTTGTGCTTACAAGGTGCTGTCACTGAATCACAGCCTGGTGGCTGAGGCTCCATTACTACCTGCCAGACTTCTCTGTCACCAGATGATGACTGACAGTCCACCTCCCAAATTCCTGAATATATCCACCATCCTGCCTTCTCTACCTTTTGGATATTCTGCAACCTCAGCTTGAATTTTTCTTGTAAATGCTTTCTTTCTTAAAAAAAAAAAAAGATTTATTTTATTGTTTTTGACAGAGACAGAGAGAGACAGAGACAGAGAGTGACAGAGAGAGACAGAGAGAAGGGGGAGGGCCCAGAGCGGCTTCCATAGTTGTAGGTCATCAGTTTCAACATGGTTTCATTCTACACAGGTGGGAGGGGGCTGCACAGGGCAGGAACTGGGCTGGGGACCTCCTGCTTTGGAGGCATGCTCCCTTGAGTGAGGGTCCAAATGGGGAGAGGGGTCTAGAACTGAACTGGGGGCCTCCTGCGTGGGAAACATACCCCAGTTCAGCATATGGGGCGGGGGGGGGGGGCAGGATTCGATCCTTGATCCCCAGGGCTGCAAAGCAAGCACTTAACCCGCTGAGCCATTGCGTCTTCCCCTATAAATGCTTTCTTGAATGAGGATCTGTTTTTGCTGCAAAGTCTTACTCCTTGGGACCTTTTCTCCTTTCTTGCAATTGATCCTGATCTTAAATAGTGTTAATACATAGTGGGGTCGGTCTCTAAGTCTCAGCCCTTCCCAGTCGGCTGTCTTTAAGTAAAGTTGACTAAGACCTGAGAGGTCAGCAGAGGCATTTTCCTGACAATGAAAGGGTAGAGGATATACAGGGCACTCCATACAGATCATTGAATGTTAGAATGGAAAAAAACAGATCTCGAATTCCTTGCTTTACTTTCACAGAAACAAACAAACAAACAAAAACATTCGTCTCAGATTTTTACACACAGCCAGTAAGTGGCTGAAGTGCAACCAAAATTCAGGTTTTCTAACTCATTTCTAGCATTCTTTTTCCTATCCTATGACGCCTCCTTATATTTATGTTGAATTATTTTCCTGAGTTTTATTATAACACTATATACTGTTGAAAAATGCCCAGGCCCCATTTTATTGTGTAGAACGATAAAATGAGGTAAAAAAGAACATTGTTCTAAGAACGTAGGTTGCATGTTAACTGCTTTTACCACAGAAAAAGGAAAAGAACGTTGTTCTAACTTAGGAGTTTCAGAGATAACTATTCTCTTTTTTGTGTTTAAGAGTGGGTGTGTAATCCTTGTGTATATGTTCAGGTTA
The DNA here is from genome assembly GCA_004027555.1 of Craseonycteris thonglongyai. NCBI lineage: Eukaryota > Metazoa > Chordata > Mammalia > Chiroptera > Craseonycteridae > Craseonycteris > Craseonycteris thonglongyai. The sequence goes on from PVKE010000192.1 coordinate 123,426, forward strand.
TTGTTCGGTTAAGATTTTTTTTTTCACAGTGATAAGCTGACAGGGGACAAAGCTTTTACTCTCCTGGGTGGTGGTGAGCAGTTGGTACACTTGAGGGCTACTCATGCATTGAGTCAATCATGCAAGTGAGCAGTGGACGCCCCAAGGTGGGAAAGGCCAATAGAGATTTGAAACTTTGAACTCTAAGTGGTATGTATGTGTTGCTTTCAAGTAATATGTACCCATTTTAGAAAAGTTAAAAAATGCATACAAGCAAAACTTCAGATATATACAATGAGATGGCTAGAGTTAGCAGAATTGAGCGTCATTCCTGTTGGTGGCAAATTGTGTTGAGGGAGGGGCTAGAAGCAATTTCTCCATTCTAGGGTGGGAGCTGGAATTCGCCACTTGGTCTTGAAAATATTAGTTACATGTTGGAATGATAAAGTTTTGAATATAGTGGGTGAAAGTATGTTATTAAAATAAAGGCCCCTGTTTCTTTTAAAATTTATTTTTAAATTATGTATGTGGCTCACATCCTATTTTTATTGGTCAGTGTTGGTGTGGTTTAAGGCATGGGGGTGTCCAACCTTTTCGCTTCCCTGGACCACATTGGAAGAAGAATTGTCTTGGGCCACAACATAAAATACATTAACACTAATGATAGCTGATGTATTTTTTAAAAATTGCAAAAAAAAAAAAAATCTCATAATGATTTAAGGAAGTTTACAAATTTGAGTTGGGCCGCATTCAAAGCATCCTGGGCCTTATGGTGAAGTTTGGTTTAGGGTATCATCATGGGGATAGTGGCTGAAGTCAGGCAAAGCCATGGGAAAGAGAGAAGTTCAAGAAACAGAGAGGTAGGGGGAAGGCTCACCCATGTGGAATTGGAATCACCCAGAATTAATAGCAAAATCATTTGGGAGGGAGTGCCAGTGAGCTAAGACACAACAATGCCTGAGAAATGAGGAGGAATGACTCAGGGCAATAAATGGCTAACATGGATGGGGCAGCAGCTGGTATAGTTTGATGGCAGGATATTCAAAGCTGGAGGATTTTAGAGAGGAAGGAAGTAGAATTAGGTGGCAGTAGTAACAAGGATTGAAAAGGATATCTCTTCCACCTCCAGGGCTTGGGGTTAGAAGGCTCTGGGGGAAGGTGGGGGGGGGGGATCGTTACTACCACTTGAGAGGATGGCAGAGGGAGGCATGTCCCAGAGGTGAGGCATGTGAGAGCAGCGGGGCCGAGAATGCTGGAAGAAGAGGGACATTTGCTGACAGTGGTCTATGGCTTCCAGAGGGCACCCTGCATTGGTTTCAGGAGTTGGTCAGGGGAGCAAGGCCTGGGGTGAACTGTGAATCTGCGGCTACTTAAGGATATGCTGACATATCCGGGTTACCAGAAGAAAACAATGAGTCCTAGTGCTCTAGGGTGAAGATGGTGAATATAGGAGGATTAGGGGCAGGAAGTGTCCTTGCTTCATTCCTTCAGGAGGAGACATGGAGGCCCAGGGCCTCCGGACTTCAAGGGCCACAACACTCTCCCAACTGTCCATGAAATGCTGTAAACCAGCGGTCCTCAACCTGTGTGGCACCATGGACCAGTTCTGTGGAAGACAATTGTTCCACAGATGGGGTGGGGGGTGAGGGTGATGAAATGCGGACGTGCAATTCACAGCAGGGTTTGTGCTCCTACGAGAATCTAGTGCTGCTGATGATCTGACAGGAGGCGGAGCTCAGGCCATAGTGCAAGCGATGGGGAGCAGCTACAGAGACAGATAAAGCTTTGCTGGCGTGCCTGCCCCTTCCCTCCTGCTGTGTGGCCTGGTTCCTCACAGGCCACAGTCAAGGGTTGGGGACTCCTGCTCTAATCTACCAAAGTCCACTGTAGGTCCTCTCAATGTCCCAGGCAATACTCGTTAGGTTACCCTCCCCCCCGCAAGCAAATAACAGTTTCAAATGACTACTTGGAGGCCCATGTCTTCTGGTAGCATCTCACACTTGAGTGCAAAGGCTTGGCTCCAGCACGTTGAGAAGTCTAAATAGGAAGATATTTGTTCTTCTGAGTGAACCCCCTTCTCTCTTTCAGAGACTGCAAGTCCATTCGCCACATTCACGGCATCACTGCCTAGCAGATGAATAGCAACAGCCGCGGGGTGGGGTGCGGGGGCAAGCTCTGAGGGTCTGCTCAGAAGCACCCACTTCCTGTGTCAGGTGATCCTGGTGGGTTCCTTCATAGTAAACCCACCTTATCAAAGGGAGTGGAGGTGGTAGGACCCACTAGAGACACCTCCATGCTTCGAATCTCAAGCAGCTCGCTTATCTCTCCATCCTGAACCGCCCACTCCCTGAACTGCTTACATACCCTAGTGACTCAGTTGGCTATTTTCAGTACAAACATTCAAGCTTCTAGCCAGGCTCACACTGAGTGTGGCTTCCCCTGGGTTCTGGGAGAAGGAAGACCAAAGGCAGCAGATGCTCCACGATGGCGGCCTGGGTGCCAGCACCCTGCTTGTGCTGTTGCTGCTGCCCTGGGGCTCTTCCTGCCTGCCCTTCCCTGCTCCCTCGGCTGCTGAGTCATCTGCCGAGCTCTGCACCCCCGCGGCCACCACACATCCTTCCTTGCTGCTGCTCTCATGCCTTTGGGTGCCCAGCTGGCTCAGACCTGGGGAGATATGCCCCCCTCCCCTTCTACTGCTCCTTCGACCTCGGCTTCCCGGAAGCCCTGTGCAGGATCTGCTCACTGCTGCCTGGACCTGGTGGGACAGTAATAATAAGGGGAGAAGGCCACCCTACTGTCATTCGTGTAGCCACACCAAGCAAGCATTATTGGGTGGGTGAAACTTTTTTTCTAATCTTCACCTTTACCTTATTGTACTAAAATATCAACTTAAATGTTTTTTCCTCTAGATCAAGCTTGTCCAGCTTGTGGCCTGCCAGCCACATGCAGTCCAGGATGGCTTTGAATGTGGCCCAATGCAAATTCGTAAGCTTCCTTAAAACATTATGAGATGTTTTCGCAATTTTTTTTAGCTCATTAGCTATCATTAGTGTTAATGCATTTTACGTGTGGCTCAAAATAATTCTTCTAACGTGGCCCAGGGAAGCCACAAGGTTGGACACCTCTGCTGTGGGTGGAGAGTTTCTTTTCTTTTCTTTTTAAAGGTTTATTTTTATTGTTTTTGACAGAGAGAGAGAGAGAGAGAGAGAGAGAGAGAGAGAGAGAGAGAGAGAGAGATACAGAGACAGAGAGAAAGGGGAGGGCCCCGAACAGTCTCCATAGTTGTACATCATTGGTTTTTCCACATAGTTTCATTGTACAGGTGGGTACGAGGCTGCCCAGGGCAGGAACTGGGCCAGGGTCTCGCCCAGGTGAGAACTGAACTGGGGGCACTCCCCAGTTCAGCATATGGGTCCACACGGGCCAGGGCTGAGATTCGATCCTCGGTCCCTGGGGCTGCAAAGTGAGCGCTTAACCCACTGAGCCATCCTGGCTTCCCCCTTTTTTTTTAAAGATATATTTTTTATTGTTTCGGGACAGAGAGAGACAGACAGAGAGAGAGAGAGAGAGAGAGAGAGTTTCTTAAAGGCAAGAACTGGGCTTACTTCTCTTCATAGCCAGAGTGCCTGGAATATATGTTATTGGTTAATAGTGGTTGAGCAGAAGTTGGGAAGAGAGCAGTGAGCAGAGGATGATGTTCTGATGTCTGCCCACGAGGCTGGCCTTGGAAGGAGGAAAACGGGGCCTTCGTGGTTGCCAGTCCACCCTTTCTGTAGGAGTGGCCCCTGCGGCAGCAAGAACGCCTGCGTGTTGCTGGATGCTTCCCCTCCCTCATCTCCATTCCCACCTCACCTGTCCATGTGTCTGCAGTCCCATAGCTGACAGAGTTTTTTGTCTTGACAATAAACGCCAGTGGGACTAGAAGGGAAATCAATTTGGGAGAAAGTGGTGAAGCTCCAGAACTTGTGCACCTAGCGCTCCGTGCCAGAAAACACTCTGCTATACGGAAAGAGAGATGATGGCCTTGTCACTTTTCTTTCTTTTCCTTTTTAAAATTACAAAAGTAATACACGTTCATGGAGAAAAAGACAACAGTTACAAAAGCTTTCTACCCCCAGTTTTATATCCTAATACCAACCGCTGTTAACTGTTCTTGGAGAAAGTTCTATTGTACAAGAGCATCTCTATCTCTGTCTCTACACACATGCAGATGGACAGATAAGGAGACAGATGGGTAGAATTTGATGGTGTCATGTGATGGAAAAAGAAAATGATGGTCCAACCACTTAAACTGGGAGATGGAGTTAGAGGCACGCCTGGAGAGGTTGTACCAGGCAGGGGTTCCTGAAGGGGAGAAGCTAATGGACGGCCAGGATGTAAGTGGGGGGCAGGGTGCCTTCAAATAAAATATTTTGGAAGTGAAAAGTGCAACACCTAGTTCGCCCCAGTTTCTTTAACTGAAAAAATGGGATAATTACACTCCTGACAAGTTCAGTGCGACGATTAAAAGGGGGTAATGTATTTAAAGTGTTCAGTACTGTGCCTAGCGCCATGTACTAAGCTTTATCTAAGTGTGCATTGTTATGAGTGTTGTGGTGGGCCTTTTTGGTGTGGCTAGCATGCCCAGCACTGTGCCCGGCTCATAACTGACCCTCTGGCCACCTGCAGCCCACGTACAGAGACAACGTCGTGATAGCATCCCTCTTGTCATTTCAGAATTCTTTTTTTTTTTGCTACTATCCTTGTTCCTTTTTATTTTTTAAAGATTTATTTTTTGTTTTGTTGTGTTTTGTTTTTTAAGAAAGAGAGAAGGGGGAGGGCCCAGAGCAATCTCCAAGGTTGTAAGTCATCAGTTTTTGACATTCTTTTATTCCACACAGGTGGGCGGGGGGCTGTGCAGGGCGGGAACTGGGTTGTGGGCTTCCCACATGGGTAGCATGCCCCTGGCTCAGGGGCCTCCCACATGGGAAGCTCACCCCAGTTCAGCATGAGTCTGCATTGGCTGGGCTGGGACCAGCCCCCAGGGCTGAAAGGCAAATGAACACTTAAGCCTTCAAGCCATCCCAGCATCCCCCTTTTTTTTATTTTTAACCGCTTCTAACTTTTTTTTGAGGAGAAAGAGAAGGGGGGAGGGCCCAGAGCAATCTCCATAGTTGTACACCATTAGCTGTGACATGGTTTCATTCTACACAGGTGGATGTGGGGCTGCAGAGGGTGGGAACCAAACTGGGGGCCTCCCACATGGGAGGGGAGGATCTTTGCTGCTATGTCTTCCCGGCAGTTACCAGCTGCACTGCAGCCCAGCATATGGGTTTGCATGGGCTGGGGCCAAGAATTGAACCCCGGACCTCACGATTATGAGGCAAGCAATCAACTGCTGAGTCATCCCAGCACCCTCCTAACTTCTAACTTTAGGTTGTGCGCTCTTGGGGGGTGGGGGGAACTTTCTGGTACCTGGTGGAGAGGAACCTTTGGAAGGGTGTAGGGATCTTTTAGGTAACAAAGATCCCTGCCCATTTTCTTATTTCCTCTCTAGCCTGGCAGCAAGCTGTTGGAAACAATTAGGTGAGAACACCTATGTACTTGCTACCCTTACACATACTACTGAGGTCAATTAGAATTGTTTACTTAAGAAAGTTCCTAAGAATTACTAGGGCCACTCCTGTTCATCATATGCATTTTAACAGTATTGACCCTGCAGCGCCACTGGGGACATCCTGGCCTAGTGAACCTGTCTTTCTGGGGCACCTGGTGTGTTTTTCCTTGTATGCGGAATGGCTGGCTGAAAACTCTTAGTTTTAATATTCTGCAGCCCAAATGCTCTTATTTGTTAGTAAAACTAAGCCTGCCTACGCACTCTTCTATTCTGGATTTATAAATAGGTTCAGCTGCCTAACTAACAATTAAGCATACTATATTTTGCACAGGCACATTCCTTAATGAGACATTTATTTAGACTGTAGATGGCTTTTCCTCTTGTGACACTATCTAGAAACTAGCTTCCTAACTTGTTTTCTCCAAGTGGATATCTTTTAAAGGCTGGGCACTGAGACTTTTGGTCTGTAAAGCCCAATACACAACTTTCAACACACACAGGAAATCCAGTATCAAATTTCTAGCAGGTCTTCACAGGGACAGGCCCAGGACCAGCTTATACCTGTCCGAGAAGCTCTGAACAGCATGCTTTATATGACTAGCACACCCGGCGACATGTGCTTGTGGTTCTGAGGAACACCTGCGAGCAAGACAAGACACCAGAAGAAAGTTCAGTGGGGTCTGAGATGAAGACGTGGTATTAGGCATGATTATTTGATAAGGTTGAAGGAAGGACAGGCATTGCATACCCCAAGGCCTGTAAGATCTGCTTGGCAACTCAGAAGGGGACACAGGGTGGGGGTCGGGGGACGGCCTTTGGTTAACGTGTCAGGATCTTCATTTTGAGCAGAACTGGGACTTGAATAATATCAAGTATTATAGAGCATTTTCAGATATGAAGTTTCATTTATTTCTCCATATAATGCAATAAGATAGGTAGATTAGATGTCATCACTATTTGACACAGAAAATGGAGAGAATGAAGAGACTTGTCACTTAGTTTGGACACCAGCCTAGTTTCTGTACCCTGACTTCACCCTGCTCCTGGTTTCCAGGTTGCTTCACCTGATGCCCAGGTACAGGGGAGTGAGCTCTGACAGGAGCCCTGAAGATGTCCAGTTCTAGCCTAGACTTTGTGGCCAACTCCCCACCTGCTTTCTCATGGTAAATGTCAGGGACGAGCATGGTTGAGCTCTAGAGCACAGTGTCGGTCCTTGTTGATAGGAGCCTGTAGCCAATTTGGAAGACCAGGGACTGGAAATACTCAGCAGGGTATGCACCAAGGGGACTGCCTTAGATGGCAGAGAAGGCTGCCAGACCCCTGAGGGTGACATACTAGACTTACCGGTATAGACTGAAAGGCCATATGACTTAAGAGCTTGTAGGTTGCGTGCGTGCAAGAATTCAAGGGACAATTTGGTAAGTTTTCATGTTCAATAAGAAAAGAAAAGATAAAAGAACCAAGGTCTGTCTGACCCTTTCGCGTAGCCGGGGGCAGAGTTCAAGGCTGAGGAATCCGGTCGGGCCAGTGGAGGGCTCCACAGAGCGCAGTCTCGGAATCCCCTGAGAGCCGCTCCACCGCTCAAAGGCGCCTTGAGGGTGGGTCACCGTGGGCATCGAATAACTGTAGATGAGCTGTCTGCGTCCACGCACGTCCTCCCTGGTCCCAAGTCTGCGGGCCGCCCTCGCCTCCGCCCTGCCTCCCACCTCTCCCTCCGGCAAATCTTAACTGATCTACTGGCGGGGGAGTGGATGATGTGAATTCCTAGAAGCCTGAAGAGGCTGCCCAGGATTTGAAGTTAAGATCCCCCAAGAACCCTTGAGGTTTGTGTTCACATAACGCCCCTCCCCCCCCATCCAAGTCACGGAAAGACCTAGGGGGGCGTGGGCAGGGAGAACGCCCCACTCACCATCCCCGTCCACCATCCCGGAGCCCAGTTCCATCCCAGTCGGGCCGGGCAGGAGGGAGCTGGGAGCGCGGGGGCGGCGGCTGGCTGGGAAGGCAGAGGCGCTGCTGGGGGTGGCGGCGGCGGCAGGTAACTGCAGGCCCGCAGAGGAGGGGGCTGGGCGGGGCGGAGGCTCAAAGCAGCTGCCTGGGCTCCTCGGGGGAACCCGCACGACCTCCGCGGGCTTAGCTCCGAGTGGCGACGTGAGTCAGACCTCGGGCACCCGCCGGTCGGGCGTGGAGGGGGGCAAATCAGGAAATGACATCAGAGGCCTGTGCTCGGGGAGGGGTGGTCCGCGCCGGGCCGGGGCAGCGGGGGTGGGGGTAGGAGGACCTTGGCCGTGCCTCGGGCCCCGGGGCAGGACCAGGGCCCCTTCCTGGGGGAGTTTCCTGCCCCGACCGCCCTCCCCCCCTCTCCCCGCCCCCTCTCCGGGCCGCTCCTTGTATGGTCTTGGCGCCGCGCTCTCCCCGCCCCCTCCCTCCTCCTCCTGCCCTGCGTCCCTCCCCCGCTAGGCTGGAGGCAGCTCGCGACCCGGCAGAGTCCGCAGACCGGGTGCCCAGGCGGCCACCGGAGACGCGGCGCGCACGCTGCGGGCCGAGGTGAGGCTCAGGGAGCCGCCCACGGGGAGCGGACGCCTTGGGGATCCGGGCCAGCCAGAGGGTCCTGCGCCGGGCTCGGCGCGCGTAACCCGGCCACCCACCTCCAGCAGCCCGGCCTGGCCATGGCGGCCCCCCGCCCGTCTCCCGCGATCTCCGTCTCGGTCTCGGCTCCAGCTTTCTACGCCCCGCAGAAGAAGTTCGGCCCGGTGGTGGCCCCAAAGCCCAAAGTGAATCCTTTCCGGCCCGGGGACAGCGAGTCTCTCCCGGCCGCCGGGGCCCAGCGCGCACAGATGGGCCGGGTGGGCGAGATCCCCCTGCCGCCTCCCGAAGGTATGTGGCCGGGCTGGGGGGCTGGACTCCGGCGGGCGCTGGGGCAGTGGTGTCGAGAATTTGGGGGTGTCTGGAAAGCTTGCAGCCGAGGGGGTTGGGCGCAGCCACCGTCCCGAGCAGATGTTCTTACCTCATCGTGCTCATGGCTTGGAGCCAGGGCTCCTGGGACCGGTCCAAGTCCCTCGCCTGGGGGTGGGAGGCGGGAATGTGGGGCATGAATCTTCCCCTCCGGGTCCGTTTTCCAAAGTGTAACGGGAGCTGCACCATTCCTGCGCCGAGCACCCCGCTGTACCTGACCCAGCGCTCCCAGGCTGTCTTGCATCCTCCTTTCTTACCCGTACTCTCCGGGACCCCCAAGAGAGTTCTTGGGCTGAGGGTGAGAGTTCTCCGGGGGGGAGGGGGTAGAGGGGCCCCTGCTGACTGCCCTCTTTTCTCCTTACCCTAGACCTTCCCTTACCGCCCCCTCCCCCCCTTGGGGACGGCGACGATGCGGAGAGCACCCTGGGAGGTGCCTTCCCACCTCCCCCTCCCCCGATCGAGGAACCATTTCCCCCGGCACCTCTGGAGGAGGAGATCTTTCCTTCCCCGCCGCCTCCGCTGGAGGAGGAGGGCGGGCATGAGGTCCCCATCCCTCTCCCACCACAGGTATGGAAGCCTGGCAGGGGCAGCTGTTCAGGGACACCCCCAAGGGAAGGAGAGGAGGGTCTTTCCCTCTGACCCCACTCTTCACCTCTATCCTGATGGGGTGTGTGTGTGTGGGGGGGGGGGATGGAGGACTGGGATGGGTCCTCTGACCCCTGACCCTCTAGCCCAGGGAGAAGGTGAGCAGTATTGATCTGGAGATAGACTCTTTGTCCTCACTGCTGGATGACATGACCAGGAATGATCCCTTCAAAGCCCGGGTAAGGACAGGAGAGGAGGAAAGGAGTGGGGACAGAACTGGAGAGGGCGGCCCCCCTCTAACTGCACTTCCCTCCCTTCTGCCTCCCTTTGCAGGTGCCATCTGGATATGTACCCCCACCGGTCACCACTCCATTCATTTCCAAGACCAGTACTAAGTCTGCAACTGCGGGCACGGCACCCCTGCCTCCTTGGAAGGCTCCCTCCAGCTCCCAGCCTGTGCCCCAGGCTCAGCCTCCTAGCCAGGCCCAGTTCCATGTGCAGCCCCAGCCCCAGCCTGTGCCTTTGGCTAGTAGTCAGCCTCGAGTTCCCCCAGCCCCATCTCCAGCCCCTAAGTTTTCTCCAGTGACTCCCAAATTTAGTCCTGTGGCTTCCAAGTTCAGCCCTGGAGCCCCAGGTGGACCCGGGTCACAGCCCAGTCAAAAGCTGGGGTCCCCTCCAGCTCCCTCTTCCACTGGAACAGGCTCCCCTCAGCCCCCCAGCTTCACCTATGCTCAGCAGAGGGAGAAGCCCCGAGTGCAGGAGAAACAGCATCCAGTGCCTCCACCGGCTCAAAACCAGGTGAGGGGGTGGGGGTGGGGGGCAGGCTGAGACCTGGGGGCTGGGCACCAGAGAATGAGGAGGAAGATGAGTGAGGTGGGGTGGTGGGGTAGGATAGGATTGGACCAGTAGGATGATGGTAAGAGGTAGCTCTTCTGGAGGAGGTCTGGCTGGCAGGGTCGGGGGTGGGTGGGGCTGGAGCGGGAGAGCCCCACAGGCTCTGAATTAGGACAAAGATTGGTGAACCTTCCCTAGCGTCTTGACCCAGAATGTTAAAGGTGAGGGATGAGATCATCACCAGTGTAACCTTGGTTCTTCCCTGTTCTTGGGTTCTTGAGTTAATCTCTGCTCCTCTGTGCGCTCTCACCGCCCAACGGCCCATCTGGTGGTAAGAGTCACTGCATTCGTAAACACTGGCTGAGCCAGCTTCTGCTGAGTGCCAGGCACTGTACTCTGTGCTTGGATGGAAGGGATCTCTCAAAGAGCTGAAGCCTGAGGGAGTCTAGTGGACTTGGGGTAGAATTCCCAGCTCCCCATCTCACAGGACCCTAGGCAAGTGAGGTGAACGTTGAGCTTCAGCCTCCCCATCTTTCAAATAACACTATCCTCTCCATGCAATGGTTGTGAAGATTAAGGAGCTAACGCATCGAAAGTGCTGAGGTTGATACCTCGCACCCAAATGCCCAAAATAGAAAAGTTCTCATTCCTGCCTGACTATTCCTGCCTTCTAGTTCAGAAGAATGTCCAAATTGAAGGGACCTCGATGGTTATCTAGTCCAGCCAGCTGAGGAGGAAGCTGACGGCAGGAATGTCTGTCTCTGTGTGGGCAGGCACAGGACAGGAGGAGATGCCAAATGCCAATGAACTCTGTGGAATCCTGTGTTCCCAGAGCTCCAAACAGGGCGTCCACATGGGACTGGCAAAGTTAGGAAAGGAAAGCATCATGGCGCCGGTGTGCTTTAAAGGATGGTGGGGTTTAAGAATCCAGAGAGGAGAGGGAAGAGCGTTGCATGAGCAAAACTCCAGGGCACAAATACACTAGGGTGCTTGGACAATAGTAAGTTGGAGGTCACCCTGGGAAATTATAGCGCTATAGAAATGCTGATGAGGGCTCGAGGGAGGAGAAAATGAAATTGTGCCCCGAGGGAACCTGTGGGTCTTGGTGAGCCCTTCAGGGTCTTTGCGTAGGTGTGTGGCTGAGTCAGAGAACTGATGACAACCATGGTCTTGGAAACTTCCCAGCTGAGATGTGGACTAGAGGTGTGTGGTCAGTGACCTGTGGGGGTTCACACCTGGACCCAGATAAGAGTAAAGGAAGTGCCTCCAGGATCTGGTCACTTATCAGCAGTTGAAAGAGGAGGGGAGGGGTAAGAAAGTCCTGCGTGTGTTGTAGAATGATGTATTGCTGACCAAATAGAGAAGTCCAAAAGGGGAAATGGTTTGGACCGGAAGAGGAGGAGGGGTCCAGCTGTCAGCCTGTTGAGCAACAGGTTGCAGGAGGGCTTTCCTTCAGCTGGAACTGTCATTCAGTTAGAAATGGAGGACCGGGTTTTAGGAGGGGTCCCTGGACTTGAGGTTGCCGCGGGCCTGGTGCTCAGGCCACCAGGGCTGTGAGGTGGTCCAGGGGGTACTTCCGCAGGAGGAGCTGAGGGTGGGGGCCAACCTTGGGTGAGGCTCACATGGGTCAGGTGGGAGGGAGAAGAATGGCGGAAGCAGGAGGGCATCATGGGTCAGGGAGGAGAGAATGTGATTGTCAAGCTGTCCAGTGGGTTGGAGGAGGATGAGGACTAAAAGAAGGCCGGAGCTTTTGACCATTTGGAAGTCACTGATGACCATGGGGTGGTCCATTGGTGCCCTGTGGACAGTGAAAGGAGTTGAGGACTGAGTGGCAGGGAGATAAATGGAGTTGCCAGACTAGCTTACTCTCAGAGGTTGCAGGGAAGGGAAGGGAGTGTGTGTGTGCTTTTCAAGTTAGGGGAGGAGGGCTCAGGTGTGTGTGTGAACCGGGAGGAAGGAGCAGATAGAGGGGTTAGAGATGCCCACGAGCAGGGGCTGCAGCTGGGATGGAGTCCCACAGGAGAGGTGGGGACAGCCGTTCTCAGAGAGAAAAAAGTGTCACCACAGTGTTTTGGTGGAGAGGAGGACCGATGATGAGGGAACTGGAGCTGGCTGGCTTCCATCTTCTCAGTCATGTCGGAGGTGAGGTCATCGCTGAGAGCGAGTGAGAGGCGAAGCAGTTGGGGCTTGAGATGGAAAGGTTTGGAACACCTGCCGTGGGGAAGGTGACTGGGAACCCAAACAGGGAGCAGGAGCCAAAAGCCAGATGCCGAGCAGGGGCTGGAGGGCACAGAGGTGCCTGCAGTGTTTAGTGACCTCTTTACATACTTTCTGCAGCGCAGAGGCAGAAACAAGAAGTGGCAGGGGCGTGACCTGTGCTTCAAATTGGACCAGATAAGGGATGGTGGCTAAGGGTGGCAAAGGAGAGCCTTGTCGAAATAGATGGTCACGGGCCGAGCTGGGGTAGCGGGGAGGCACATGGAGAGGGTTGAGAGGCCAGGAACAAAAGCCTTTCTGACTAGGCTCCTTCAGTGGGTATGAATGGGGAAGGGGGAGGAGTTATGTTTGAAGGGGTCAAGTCCTGGGTCTTGGAGGTAAAAAGAACTGTGTACCTCAGGTCCAAGGTGACCTATGGTGGAAGGTGCCTGAGGTGGAGGGATGTTTGGAGCCATTGGGGTCTGAGTGCCATGAGTGTTGAAGCTGTGACATCGATGATGGCAGGCAGAGGGAAAAGTTAATTGGCTGAGTGTGTCCTGAAGAAGCATGGAACCCATAGGGGGCTGATGTGTATGAATACTTCCAAAGAATGAAACAGTCATTTCAAGTGGCACCAGAGAGCAAGGGCTGGCTGTCCTTGTCCTCTGTCCCCAAGATGCCAGGAAGGGAAAATTGGGAGAGACAAAAGTGAAGCTTCCTCTGCAGAGGGGACTCATAGGGGACACAGTAGGTTAAGGATAGGAAGTGGCAGGAGTCTGGGGAAAATGGCCAAGAGCTGGAGGCTTCTGTGTGTCTGTGCTTCCCAGGGCAGATGCAGGTCTGGGTGCAGGCAGGGTGAGTGGTGGGCCCAGGCTGAAGGCAAGGTGGCTGTGGGACGACGTAGCTGGGAGACTGAGGCTGCGTGTGTTAGGAGAGAAGGCATTCAGCGGCCACAGTCCTGGGGGGACTTACCCCGTAGTAGAGAACACCAGCCAGTCCTGTTGGAGCATCTCATGGCACTGTGGGTGCAGGTCAGACAGCCCATGTTCACCTCCTGGTACTTCTCAAGGTTCCTGCAGTGCCCTTAACCTCGCCCCACCCCCATCACTAACTCTCAGGATCCCCTGGGAGAGGGGTGAGCTGGCCTAGCATAGTCCCTGCCCAGAGGCCTACTGGGGTGGAAGTGAGGTCATGTAGTCCCAGAACCCTTCTCAGGAGGAACCCCAGAACCTCTGTGTGGGGGGCTGGACGGCTGTAGACGGCTCTGAGGGGTTAACCTGTGATTCCCGCCTGTGTTGTGTCCTCACGCTGACAGGGCTGCTCTGCAGCAGGCGGGACGGGTAGGTGTGTGCGTGCTGGGAGCGCACGCCGTCGCGGGCCGACCTCTTCCATGGGGGGCCATGTCTGAGCATGCTCTGTGGAGTTGATGCGTGGCCTGGTGTGTTCGGTGCTTCAGTGACCTGAGCTGCTGTATGTGTGGCCTCTGTCTGCTCAGTCATTCTGGCCTGTCTGTGGCTGCCCTCGGGGGTTTGGGCAATGTGGGTGGAAGGGTCATCATCCCCTTCCCCTTATTTCTGTTGTGCTGGGGTCCGGGAGGGAGAATGAAGAACTTTCAGGGTCAAGCCTGAGCGACTGGGAAATGGGAGTGGGGTTGGCTCTTCTTGGGAGAAAGGGGATAAGCTGTCTGGGTGATGTTCGGAGGGAGTGACCCTTGAAAGAGTGTGAAGGAAGTGCTGGGGTTTCAGGTGCGCTCCCCAGGAGCCCCAGGACCTCTGACTCTGAAGGAGGTAGAAGAGCTGGAACAGCTGACCCAGCAGCTGATGCAGGACATGGAACACCCTCAGCGGCAGAACGAGGCTGTCAATGGTGAGCCCACTGCCCCCCTGCTGGGACATGTCCCCCTCCACCACCCTGTTGGCAGGTGCCTTTGGCTCTACTCCCTGTCCAAGCCAGCCGATCCTTTGCAAGCTGACGCCCTTCCTCCTATTTATTTCTACCTTCCCTGGCTTCCTCAGAGTCCTGTGGCCGGTGTCACCAGCCCCTGGCACGCGCGCAGCCCGCAGTGCGCGCTCTGGGGCAGCTCTTCCACATCACCTGCTTTACCTGTCACCACTGTGAGCAGCAGCTGCAGGGACAGCAGTTCTACAGCTTGGAAGGGGCGCCATACTGTGAGGGCTGCTATACTGTGAGTCAGGCTGGGGTTCAGGCAGCACTTGGGGTGGATGTGGGGCAGATCCATCTTGGCAGCAGACAGTTGGGTGCCAGTGCCCTGCCAACCTTCTACTTCTACCTCCTCAGGACACCCTGGAGAAGTGCAACACCTGTGGGCAGCCCATCACTGACCGCATGCTGAGAGCCACGGGCAAAGCCTACCACCCGCAGTGCTTCACCTGTGTGGTCTGTGCCTGCCCCCTGGAGGGCACCTCCTTCATTGTCGACCAGGCCAACCGGCCCCACTGCGTCCCTGACTACCACAAGTGAGGACCCACTGCCACCGTTTGGGCTCTGCTTTGGGGCTAGTCGTGCTTTGTCTGGGAGCCAGGCTGCTACCCAGGCCCCAAGACAGCTCCACACCCTGGCCCCACAACCTATCTGTAGCCAGCAGAGAGCAGGTCACCTGGACTTAGTTGTACAGTGTCCTTAGACGTGAGTAGCATGGTTTGCTACTGGCCAGTCCCCCTGCCCTTGGCTGGTCCAGGCTTCTTTTGGGTGTGGCCTTGTGTTCAGCAATGTGTGCTGGAGTGACATTATTTCACACACTGGCCAGGTTCTAAAAGTTCCTTTGGAGTTGGGAACTCTGGTTTCCCCCTAGAAACAGTGTTTACAAGGTGACTCCATTCTCGGGCCAACAACAGAATCCATAATGTGGCTAAAAGACAATAGAAGGAAACTGCAGAATCTGACTTCCACCTCTGTTTGAGGTGTGTGTTTTCAGGTTCCTCCTTGGGCAGCCAGGATTTTGTGTCCCTCCGTACCCCCCAGCAGTCGGGCAGAGGCACCCGAGTGGCATGGGGGGTAGACTAGGTTCAGGGCTCCAGAGATGGGATGGGAGGGGCGCCTCTGGAGTGGGCTTTCTGCATGAGCAGTGTGGGTGTGGTGGTGGTGGTGGGGTATTGGGTGGGTGGGGCTCTGGGAAGGGGAGGGGAGAGGTGGAACATTCCCCTTGGCAAGGGCCGTTATGGTGGCCTATCTCAGGCCTTTCTGCTGGGCTTCCTCCACCTCAAGATGTGGAGCAAGAAGGGCAAAGAAGTCTGCCCACTGCCAGGCCACTGCCATCTCCCCTCCCTACGCTCCAGTGAAAGGCGGGTGACCTTCACCCCATCCTGACTTGTGCCCCCCGCTGCCCCCCAGGCAGTACGCGCCTCGGTGCTCCGTCTGTGCGGAGCCCATCATGCCTGAGCCTGGCCGCGAGGAGACCGTGCGAGTGGTCGCTCTGGACAAGAATTTCCACATGAAGTGCTACAAGTGTGAGGTCCGTGCCCCTGTGGCCCCAGGGCTGGGAGGTGGTGGGACATTGCTCACTGACCAGGTGGTAGACAGTGCCAGCCTGGAGATTCATGCTATAGTTTTGAGGGTGACCAGTGGCTGTGCCCAGGCCTGCCCAGCCCAGATGCTCAATCGCTGCAGGAGAGCGGGGTGGGGTTTCTGTGGTCATTGAGTTGAGGATAAACCAAGGAAGGGGTCTGACCAGTGGGATGGAGGCAGCCGAGCTGTGTTGGGGAAGGGCTGGGGTCTGGGTGAGGTTAGGGAGTCAGAATGGGGTTGAGACAGGCGGGAGGCCCCACGTCCTTTGTTGGGGTGGACACCTTGGGAGCTGCTCTTATCTCCTATGGGAAGCCTAGGGGACAAAAGTGAAAGTGGGCAATAGAAGTGGGGATAGGACTGGAGGCATAGTGTGACCAGGGGAGGGGAGGGCTGTGTCAGATAATGAGGACACCAGCTCTGAGCCATTCATTGAAAAGCATTTGGCCTTCCTAATGTAAAAACGGGGTTGTGTGGGTGCATCGGGGCCTTTCCCACCAGTGCGTTCTTCCTTTTCCCAGGACTGTGGGAAGGCGCTGTCCATTGAGGCCGACGACAACGGCTGCTTCCCCCTGGATGGCCACGTGCTCTGCCGGAAGTGCCACACTGCCAGAGCCCAGACCTGAGTGAGGATTGGCCCCCTTCCCCACTGCAGTCCATTCCCCATCAGCAGACCACCCACGCCCAGACCACCTGCCTCTTCACTTTCCTGTCCCCTCCATTATGTTTGATGTCTAGCCCTTCCCTCCATTCCAAACCCCACCCACTATTCCAAGGGCCCCAGTGGGCCTAGACTGCAGTCCTAACCCCGGGTTTCCAGTCCTCCCCACCGTCCTCCAGGTACCCCACCGAGGGGTCGCCAGGTTGAGCGCTGCTGCTTTCACTGCTGCACCAATGTCCCCAACGGGCCCCTGAGCAGCCTCTTCTCTGCGTGCTTAGGGCCAGGAGGCACCCTGACCCTCCGGGAGGCTGGGCTGGGCTGACTGGCCTGGAACTTTCCCACCCGCCCCCCATGCTGCCAGGTTGTGGCTGTAGCTGCAAATAAAAAAACTGTTTTCCAGAATTCTTAGCAGTTGACTCTTTTGTGCTTCTGCTCTCAAGGGTGGGATGGAGGAGACAGGGATAAAAAGCCATGAGTAAAGGTGAAAACTCAGCTCCTGTTTATTTACAAAAATATATACGTATATGTGTGTGTGTGTGTGTGTATATATATATATATATATATATATTAAACCCTCCCCCAGTTCTCTCCCACACTTAAATCTTACTTCTACCCTCACTTCCCTTTTTAAAATAAAGAGGCTCCCAGGCTCCAGAGGGAAGAGGGGACAGGAGCAGCACCAAGGCCTGGTAGGCTGAGGAAAGGGGCATGAGTGACCATGACCCCCCATCCTTGCTCCCTGAGGACAGGCTGGGGGAGGGGAGGGCTCAGTCCTTGAATCCCTGAATACTGCAAAGAATGCGCTTCTGGTGTCCTGGCATTGTGATCCCCATCTGCACCAGGTCTCTGTGGGCAAGGAAAGGGGTTCGTTCGTGAGTGTGCAGGCTCAAACCCCAGCAGCCCGGCCCTGCCCGGCCCGGCCCCCCAGGTCCTCACTCCACCGTCAGCTCCAGCACACATTCCATGGTGTCCAGCCCAGCTGAGCGGAAGTGCAGAATGTAGCGTTTCATGCGGATGGACTCCAGCCACTCAGGGACACTTCGATAGGGGATCCCGTCGGAGCCACTCAAGCTGGGCAGGCGAAGGGTCAGCCTGTGGGACATAGGCTCCCTCAGTCACACTGGAGACAGGCAGGGGCTGTCCTGGGCCTTCCTATCTCCAGCTTGTCCCTAATGCTCCTAAACCAGGGCTCAGCCTGTGAGCATCTGTAGCCAGCATTAAATTTGGTGTCTGAGCAAAGAGATTATCTAGACTTTGTGGATTAGCCCAGCTATTGTCTGTGAACCCACTTCCTGGCCTGTTTCCTGGTGTGTTCAACAGTGGGCAGGCTGACAGTCTGGCTACACTGATAGACCTGGGGGAGGTGGCTATTCTGAAAGACCCCAATACAAGTGTACCGCAAGCCCATCTCCCCTGGAGTGGCCAGGTAGGACACAGAGGCATCAACTCTCCCAGCTGAGAGCAAGCAGAAGGCAAGAACAAGGCCCAGGAGCTGGGTGTGGCCCGGCCTTTCCAGGGTGGCCCCTGGAGTTCTGGGAGCAGCCCCTGCTTGCCCCCTGCAACCTTGGCTGTTATTCTTGCACTCTGACACCTACAATACAATGAGTGTTCCTGTACTGAAGCTGACCAGAGCCAGAAACCATTAGCAAAGAAAATCTGCTGGGGAAAAAATATCCAACATTCCAGAAAGATTAGCACATGCAGTCTCCAGTGTATGAGGGAGTTGTGCTCCAAAAGATAGTTTCAAAAGTTGGAGTACATTTTCTCCCAGAAACAAGGTTATATATGGTGGTTTGCTACAGAGGCCAGCTTGCCAGGGCTGGTGTACCCGATAAAGCACTGAAGCCCAGCCTTGGCGCTCTCCCCCGCCTCACCCCCACCAGCAGCTCATTCTCCACATCCTGGCAATGTTTTCGATAAAATGCAACTCTGACCGAAGTCTCTCCCATGGAGAGCTTTTAAAAATTGGTCAATAGTTCTCTGTGCTCAGGATAAAGTCCAAACTTCCCAGCAGAGCTGGCTCTCCTTGGACTGACCCTGCCACCTCTCCAGCTTCATCTCTGGTCCTTGTCCCTAAGTGGGTGCTGCTGACACCCTGCTCTTTGCAATCAGCCCACCCTCAGCTCCCCACGCCACGCTGGCCACGTGACCTGGGAGTCTTCCTGGACCCCTCAAGGCTGCCCCTCTCAGTCATGACAGACATCCCATTGTCCATCACTTGCTAGTTTCTGTCTCCCCCACCTCCCCAATCTAAGTGACCATGGCCCCCGGAGCGTGTATCAGCTTATGAGCACAGCTATCTGCTTTCGATCTCAGTGTCTGCTTCCTATCTTCTGTCAAACTTGGACCATCCAGGGCAGGCAGGCACCTCCTCCATCAGGACGGACTCCCTGAGAACGCAGACTGTGCTCCTGCCTCATCGGCTGCACTCTGGAGCAAGCCCCCCACATAGTGGAAGTGGTGGCATGCCCATTCATAGGCTCCCGGCTCTGCCCTCTGAACGCCCTTGCCCTCCCCAGCACGGTTACTTGGGGTCAAAGTTGGCCATGGTCCGCAGGGAGTGGGGCTTGGCGAGCAGCTGCTCCAGGTGTGCCTTCAGCTGCTGGAAGGAGGGCCGGCGGGCACAGTCGTAGGCCCAGCAGTTCTTCATGAGTTCATAGAGAGGGGCAGGGCAGTCCATGGGAGGGGGCAGCCGGTACCCGTCTTCAATGCTCTTCATTACCTGCATGGGGGGGGGGGAGGGGCGCGAGGCCCACGAGTAGTCTCTGTTCCTGAGAGATCAGTGCAATGGAGTCTCTAAACCTCCCGACCAGTAGCAGCAATCAGGAGATGAGGCAAAGGGGATGAGAGAGAGAAGTGCAGAAAAACTGTGGGTCAGGAAAAAGAAACAAGGGAAGAGCCACAAGAGAATTTGGGGAGGATTGGTGTGAGGAGTAGCTGGGCTCACCTCCTGATTGCTCATCTCCCCATAGGGCTTGTCTCCAAAGCTCAGCACCTCCCACATGACAATGCCGAAGCTCCACACATCACTGGATATGGTGAAGATCCGATGGGCGATGGCTTCAGGGGCTGTCCACCGGATGGGGATCTTTCCTCCCTAATGGGACACGTGGGTCAGAAAGGTGCTCAGGTTCAGGTCATGGGAGAAGGGTGAAAAAACACCCGTGGGAAAGGGGTGGGAAGTTATCATGTTCACATGAGCACATGTCTCACGCTCATCATACGTGTGCACCTGTCGGTATGAACTACGTGAGAATATGTACACAGCGAGTACCAGGCTCTTACCTGGGTTTCATAGGTGCCATCGAAGTTGTCCAGGAGGCGGGTCAGGCCAAAGTCAGACACCTTGCAGCACAGGTTCTGACTCACTAAGATGTTCCTGGCGGCCAGGTCCCGGTGCACATAGTTGTGGTCACTGAGGTAGTTCATACCAGATGCAATGCCTAGCAGCATGGCCACCAGCTGCCCAGGGACCAGCTGGTCCTCCCGCTCCTGCAGCAGGTGAGTGGGCTGTTAGGGGATGGGCAGGGTCACCTCTTCCAGGGCTCCACGGTGCATCCTCCCTCCCTGCTGGACCTCTGCTCTCCTCACCCTTAGGAAGGCATCCAGGGCTCCATTCTCCATAAACTCGGTGATGATCATGATGGGCTTTCCTGAGACACAGAGCACATGTCACCATGGCAACGCCCACTGAGAACCCCTGGAACCAGACTTCCTGCCCTTGGCAACACATCTCCTCTCCACATTTGGTGGCCTCACCCCCTCCTTCCACCCCTCCCCCACCTTCCTCAAGCCCACTCTTCATACTCTTTGTGACAACGCCTTCTAGGTGCAGAATGTGAGGGTGGTTAAACTGGCCCATGATCGTTGCCTCTCGAAGGAAGTTCCACCAATGACCATCTGGAGACGTGTCCTTCAAGGTCTTAATGGCCACGGTCTTAGAGTCCTGGCTGGGGATCCTCAGGGTCCCTTGATACACTTCTCCAAACTCTCCTGGGGGGGAAGAACACAAGGTTATGTCTCAGGCTCCTAACACCCCCGCCTCTGGGGGACAGGCAGTGACACCTTCTAGTCCCCCTGTTCTCTTTTCTTCTCTGGGTCTGAAACATGGAGTGCCCTTTCTGGGACAAGGGCTGAGCTGTGCTTTCCAGGAAGGGGACAGGAGTCTGGGACAGGAGTACAGTTCTGCAACCTGCCCAGCACTGTCTCCGGGGTGAGCATGGTTTCTGGCTGCCAGGAGGGGCTCAGGAAACAGGAGTTGTGCGGTAGCACTGGGGTGTGCTCACGAAGGGCAGCCTGATCCCGGGCCAGCACACAGGTGACTGGGGAGGCTGACCGTTGCTGCCTCTCTTCCGCAAGTTCCTCTGGCCACAGCTTGGCGGGCTTGGCTGCACCATCAGCAAGGACACTGCCAAGCTTTGTTCTCTGCTCAGATCTATTTCCCCCAGTGACCCAAGGGATCAGGGCAGCCCAAGGACACTGGGCCCTGGTGCAGTGGAATGTGGAGTGAGGGAGTCTTGCACCTCTCCTACGTTTGCAAACCATCTGAGAAGATCCTACCCCAGGGCATAGTGACATCCTACAGACAAAGATGGGATATTTAATGTTCTTTCTCAGAAACTCCATAACCACAGAAGCAGATTGCGTTTGAGGCGGGGCTACTCCAAGACATTTGGTAAGGAGGTTATAACATGACCCCCACAGTTCGAGGAGGATACAGGCTGGAGAAGAAGGAACTCGTCTGGGAATTCTTGGGCCAGGAGGCCAATTGGGATCCACAAGGAAGGGCTGGAAGGAAGTGGCTGGCTGCCGCTCAGAGGGACTAGCAGGGCTCACCTTCCCCTATGACGGTGTCCACGATCAGCCAGGCTGGGTCAAGCTCCTGGGTGAACTCCAGGGCTCCCTGGGCAGGGTCCTCATATGCCTGGAGGTCCACATAAGGCTTCAGCCATAGCTTGTCCTCTGTGGGGAGAACAGGGAGGGCTCAGCTACAGGAGCTTCAACTGGGCTCAGAAGTAATGGGGGATAGAGGGCGGGACCAGCAGCAGACCTCGGCCTTCTCATTCTTCTGTTCCCTGAGGAGTCCTGTTTTGGCCGAAGTGGAAGAAAGTCTATCCTCAGCAACGAAGCCTCCACAACCAGCTTTTCTTCCTCCTGTCTATGCGCAAAGCTCCCGTGTCCTCACCCCGCAAGGCCCAGAGCAGGAGGCCAGAACCCAGACTCCGAAATGTGTTCGCAGCCTCAAGTTACCCAATCTTCCTGTGGCTTGTTGACCCAGGCTTCAAATTCCTTGCCCTTCCTCCTCACCCCTGCCAGCCATACTCCTCCGATCACTCACACCTCATTCACATTCCCAGACAAGCCTCACTCCTGCCCTATTACTTGGATGGATTGCCGACTCCCCCTTTGGTGGGGCACCTAATGAGGTGACCAGCAAAAAGCCCACATGCCTCGGAGGACGTCAGCAAGCCTGCCAAGCAATCTGCCTCCCACCCAGCATCAGCCCACACACCTGGCCAGCCAGGATCGGGAGGCCGCCCAAAGCCCGGGTGCGGGTATAGCGGCACCAGCAGCTAGCAGGTAATTGCACAGGGAGCCTCTGGGGTGCTATCAGTACAGTTAATTAACCAACGTTAATTAGGTAGCAACCTACAAGAAGCCTAGAGGCAATAGAGCCCACTTGTGCCCCCCGGACAGGCCCAGCAAACGTGGGTCCCTCAGTCTCCACCCAGGGGCCCCTCCCAAAACATAGGCACACTCACGAACCGGCGCCCCCGGCTCACCTCGGTCCATGTTGGTGACACGATCACGCTGCCTCTGTTGCTGTCGCCGATGACCCTTCCTGTGGGGGTTGGACACAGCTTCGTCAGGGGCCCAATGCACTCTGGCTGCGATTTCTCTAGTGGGCAGGGCGAAGGCTGGGGGCATGGTGGAGCTTAGGTACTAGGGGCCAGGAGGGCGGGTGAGGCTGCCTTCGGGGCTTCTGACTGCACAAAGGGAACCAGGTGGTGGCTGGGAGGGGGCAGGAGCAGCACCTGGACCGGAAGACAAGCATCCCGAGCAGCAGCGCCACGCCCAGCAGCAGCCCGAAGACGATGGCCACCATTTCACCTCCAGTCAGGCCCCTGGAAGCTGCGGCACACGGAGTGAGGACATCTGAGAGGTGCAGAGGCCACAGGGATGACGGGGACCACAGGGCAAGCCCAGGTCGGGCCCCTCTGTGGGCCTCAAGTGTGGGTCCCTTACTAGGGACACGGGTGCGCGTGTGAGGAGCATGTGGAAAGGGCCTGGCGTGGGCCCTGTGAGCTTGGCTGCCTGGAGCTGAACTCGAACTGACTGGGTGAGGGATGTGATGGCATGCAGGCCAGCAGAACCTTGTACCGGAAGGTGTGTCTCAGATCACTATGGGGAGGAGGCTTGGTGTGCGTCCCTGTGGGGCTGTCCCCCTGAGGCGGCTTCCGTGTGTGTGTGTGTGTGTGTGTGTGTGTGTGTGTGTGTGTGTGTGGAGGGAAAGGAAGGTCCCTGACTAGAACAGGGTCTGCGAAGCCTCAGTGAGGTGACAGGTGCCTGTGCATTTGGGGCAGAACACAGGATAGGTCACCCACCTGGTGGGCTGGTCCGAAACTCATGGTCAGGGGAGAAAGGGCCAGGTCCCAGTGGGGTCAGCATTCGGACTCTGACAATGTACGTGGTATCTGGTTGCAGTTCGGTCAGCAAGACCCTGGGTTCTAGAACCATCTGGTACCTTTCTTCATCCTGTGGAAGGAGACCCATGTGGACTGGGCCGTGCTGGGCCAGCCCTGGTAGAGGTCATGGGTGGTCTCAGGAGCACATGGGAAGGGGCAGGTTGGGGACCGGTCAAGGCAGGGTTCTGTGTGGGCTTTTGTCCCCAGGAAACCATCCAGTTCACTGTGGGCAGTCTCCCTGCTTCCTGCACCCCAGGTGAGAATGGTGGGGTGTGCCAGGCACAGACACGTGGACTCCCTCCACTGCGTCCTCACCTCGTTTAGCACGTGCAGCTCATAGCTCAGGTTCCCGCTGGGGATGCGGGGCCAGGACCCTGCCCAGGTCAGCTCCAGCTGCCGTGGCTCCTTCTTCACCAGCCGCAGGGTCAGGCCTGACAGTGGCACTGAGAGTCCAGAGGGTTCCAGGGGATTTGCAAGGAGAGAGGAAGTAACTTGAACGGCTTTTCGGTGGCTTCCTGGCCATCACTTTGTCCCTGTGGTCCTGGGTCCGTCTGGCCTCCCCCAGGCCCAGTCCCTGCCCTGCCCCCTCACCTGCGTGCCCCATGCTGATGCTGAGTGAGGCGCTGGCATGGCTGGAGCTGCCCAGCCCTGACACTCCGTTATGGGCTTCCACGTTAAAGGTGTAGTTGGCGTAGGGTTCGAGGCCGCTGACACGCACGGTGGGTATGGTGAGCCCGCTGGCCCCCGGGGAGAAGCGCACACTCTGCCCACAGGGCTGGCAGGGCCCACTGTCCAGTGCTGCTCCCCGACACTGAGAACACCCCACACTGTATCGCATATCCTGGCGCCCCCCCAGATCTGCGGGGGGTGCCCAACGCAGGGAGAGTTGAGTCCCTGAAACTGAGAAGCTCAGATTTCGAGGGACCGAGGGGGGGCCTGTGGGAGCAAGGGGGCCATCAGTAAGCGCCTCAGCTGCTGGCCCTCACCTCCTCCCACCACCTGATTCTGGGAGACCTCCGAAGGCCTTGCCAGCAGATCTGATTCCTTAAGACAGGCTCTGCACTCTTCCAGAGGCAGCAGTGGGCAGGGCAGGGACTTTAGGTGTCTGACATCCCAATAGTCTGTCCCCAACACCTGATAAGCTCTGGGAAACTCCAACCCTAACTGGGGCTCAGCAAAGGTCCCACACGTCCTGTCCCTGGACTCACGTGTGCACGTGGCCTGGGGACCCTCTCCTGGGGCTCGGTAATGGCCGCTCTCACAGGTACAGCTGGTGGCGCCCTCAGATTCTGCTGTGCTGTGTTGGGGGCACTTGAGACAATGGGGCGGGTCCACGTCTGCCCGGTAGGAGCCGCTCGGGCAGGCTGAGGAGAGAATGCAGCAGAGCTGTGGCAGGGCAGTGATTTTACAGGAAAAATCGTCCCCCGCCCCATCCCTTGTACTAGAAACATGCCTCCATGTGTCTCCCTGGGGTCTTCTGATGCTTAGTATCATCTCTGAGATGGACCTCTGGCTCCGTTCTCTGCTTTGGCACCCTGGACACTGCCCCCTCCCCAGAGTGGTCCCTGCAGGTCGTCCCCACCTTCTCGAGTCTTCTTACCACGGCATCCCGCATCACTTTCCTCATAGCCAGGCTCACAGTGGCACCGTCCCACTCGCACCAACCACTCGCCGTCTGGACTGCAGTGCATGCGGGGGGCCCCTGAGCCACTGGGGCTGGCGTGGGGCAAGCAGGTCCCCGCCACTTCCACCAGCCCTCCAGGCCCGGGCAGAGTGTCAGGAAATCGGGCCCAGCCGTGCACAGCCTCTGGGCAGCGCTGGTAGAACACCCGGACGGACACCAGGGCCACACAGGCCCCCGGGTTGTGGAAGGCGAGGTAGAGGCCACGGCGGCTCAGGTGACCCAAGGAGCAGCGTTCCACGTTCATTTTCACAATTCCGGATGCCAGGTCTCGGATGGTGAAGCTCTGGTCTGCAGCCACCGTGGTTACCTGGGAAGAAGGAGGTCAGGGGATTGGGACAGGACCACGTAACGGAGGCGACTTACACAGCAATAAATCGAGGGCTTATTACATGTGAGCTCCTGTGCATTGCACTGTGGAATCCAGGCCATAGTCTGGCGAGGTGGGGGGACAGCCATCCCCTGGCTCACAGGTCGGGAGACTAAGGCTCCGAGAGGTTGAAGAGCGTGTTTGCGATCACACAGCTAGGGCATGACAGGGCGAGGATTGCAACCCAGACAGTCGGGGCTATGGCCTGTATAATTTCTGTTATTGAAAAGTGCTGCTCCACATCTGTGCCAAGGGGGCGATCAGTTATAACACGTGTTATAATAATTTGTTGCTAATAATAAACTTTACAACATCTTGTCTTTGGAAATAAATGTGAGCACATCCTATAATCCTATGCCCTGAACTCTCCTGCACTTTCTGTATGCTTTCTTAAGTAAGAAAGAAAGGGATGGTATTAGAGAGAGAGCGAGCCTGCAATGAACTATCTTCTTGCACAAAACTACCTCCTGGCCCAACTCCAGCAATATGCATGCAGATGTGTCACACAAGAATGTCATGGATACTGATAGAAAAAGCTGAGACACCTCTTCCCTGCCTCCACCCTGGTGGTTCTCTCCATGGATGCTCACAAGAGCCTCTGAAGCGGATGAGGCTGGCACTGGCATCACTATTTCAGACAAGGAAACCAAAGCTCAGAGAGGTTAAATGACCACCCAACGTCGGGACACAGAGGAGAAGGCACACTCAAACCCATCCCTTTGATCTCATCTCACCTTCTTTTCCTTATTCAACACCTAGCCTCTTTTCCTATTTCAGCGACCTTCTCTTATTCTTTGCTGAGTGGGGACATGGACAAAAGTGAGGCAGGGATCAGTGTTAGGGCCGAAAGGGCACTGAGGGGTAGAAGTACCTTCCGGAACAGGGGCCGTCGGAGCTGAACACCCACGTCCTGGTCACTCTCCATGAACAGAAGGTTGAAGGTCTCCTTGCAGCCCAGAGGCCCAGCTTCCCCCGGGAAACTCTTACAGTCCCGCACGGTGAAGTTCAGCTCCACGTGGACATGTGAAGCTTCCTCCCCCCGGTAGATCCAATTGGAGCGAAGCCAGTGGTTAGTATCCCCGCCTTCTTGCACTGGGCAGTCCTGGTACATGTATAGGGGTGTCCCGTTCAGGATCTGCTGCACCCCACTCCACTGTGAGAGGAAAGTCAGAGTCAGGCTCCAAGTCAGCACCTGCTCCCCAAACCCCCATTTTCTAGAGCTGAGGGCAAGAAAGCCGGCATTAATGACCCCCAGGTTCATCATGGTCCTTATCCTGCCCTCCCCCAACTACCCAGCCCCAGGATAGTAGTAGGTTAAGTTTTATGGCCAGAGATCTATTTGGATCTAAGGTGGGCAGGACAACACCCCTTTCACATTCCTAGCCATCCCTGGTCCCTTTGACTGGCCCACTCCAACTGCAAGCATCAATTTTTACCTATTTCATCAGTAGAGCTGCCAGATACCTCAAAGGCAGACTTTGGTAGGAAAAGCTCATTCACAAAACCTTTCTGCCTCTTTGTTCCGAGAAGAGGAGGCTGTAATTTAATACTGAGACCCCCAAGCTTTTGCAGAGCAAGAAGCAGCACAGAACCCTTCTGTATAAGAGAGTGTCACCCTCTCCAATATGCCCTCCAGTAATGGCTGCTGCCAGAATCAATGAGCCGAGTTGCCTGGACTCCTAGACATCGTCTGGTCTACCCCCTTACTTTACAGTAAAAGATTTTTAAACGTAGTGAATAACGGCTAGTACTAATAGGGTATACACCATGGGCTAGTCACAGTTGTAAGCACTTTCCATGAGGAAACTGAGTCACAGTGATGTTAAATGACTTGCCCAAGGCACTCAGCTATTAAAGGTCAGAGCTGGGAAGTGCACTCGAGGCTCCAGAGCTCATGCTCTTAATCATGACACCTCTATGTGCTATCATAAGAAATCAAAGAACAAAAACTTACCTGTCCTTTATTTCTCTCATCTGTCCACCCCACTGCCAGAGGGAACCACTCTTAACAATTGGGATAAACTTTCCAGGCCATTTTTAGTGCCTCTAGAGAAATGTCTTTTTTTTCCCTTTAAGATTTATTTTATTGTTTTTGACAGAAACAAAGAGAGAGACAGAGACAGACAGAGACAGAGAGAAGGGGGAGGGCCCAGAGCAGTCTCCATAGTTGCACATCATCAGTTTTCAACACGTTTTGTTCCACACGGGATTGGTGGGGGCTGCACAGGGCAGGAACTGGGCTGGGGGCTGTGCATGGGAGGTACACCCCAAGCCCAGAGCTTAACTGAGGGGCAAGAACCAAACTGGGCACCCCCGACATGGGAAGCACAACCCAGTTCAGCATATGGGTCCACACAGGCTAGGGCTGGGATTTGATCCTCGGTCCCTGGAGCTGCAAAGCAAGCGCTTAACTTGCTGAGCCATCCCAGCTTCCCTGAGAAATG
This sequence comes from Craseonycteris thonglongyai, assembly GCA_004027555.1. Lineage (NCBI taxonomy): Eukaryota > Metazoa > Chordata > Mammalia > Chiroptera > Craseonycteridae > Craseonycteris > Craseonycteris thonglongyai. The sequence continues at coordinate 150,932 of PVKE010000192.1, forward strand.
TCTTAATGTTTTGTGTGTATGTGTATGTGTGTAACACAAATGTTTTTCTTAAAACACACAAGTGTTATTCTGCAAGCCTAACAAAAAGTCTTTGAAAGATGTTCTCTATACTCTTAGTGTATACAGACCTAATTCTTCTTAGCAGTCCATACAATAGCAGTCCATTGTATGCATGAAACATACTTTAAGTAGTCACCTATTATTGGGTATTTTGGTAGCTTATAGTTTAAGTAAACATTACAAATTTCTATAATATTTCTGTAGAACTACTGTATCAAAGGATAAACATATTATACATTTTATAAGATATTGCCAAATAGTCCTCCAAAAAGGCTTTATTAATTTACACTTCCACCAACGATGCCTGATGGCTAATTTTTTCACAAGCTCAAAAGTAGATATTAATGATTTTCTTACTTTTGGCCAAGCTTATAGATAAAATGTAGCTTCTTGCCATTTTAATTTACATTTCTTTGAGAGGAGGTTGTATATTTATCTTTTGTTTACTGGCTACTTGTATTTACATGCAATTATTTGTTTGTAACTTTGTCGGATATCCTATTACCTTTTGATTGTTGATTGGAATTTTAAAAAATATTATAGACATTAATTATTTGCATGAAATGTATGTGTTCTCCCTGTTATGCCACTTAACTTTGCTAATAATGTCTTTGATGTTGAGATATATTAAATTTTTAATATAATAACATCTAGTCTTCCCCTTTATGATTTTTGAGTTGTGGTGTTTTGTTTGAGAAGCTGTCCCATCCTAAACTTAAAAAGATCTCTATTTTCTTCTAATATTTTTGTAGGTTTGGTTTTTAGGTTTAGATGTTAACCTCCTTAGAATTTATTTTTTGTGTGTACAATGTGGAGATGTAACTCCATCTTGGTTTTTTTTAATTATAGACTCCCAACTCTCTATTTATTGACTTGTCTATACTTTTCACATTGATTTGTAATTCCATGGTTATTACCGTACATACTAAAATCTTATACATGTGAATCTGCTTTTGAACTTTCTATTCTGTTCCATTGACCTAAGTATTCTCAAGCAATGCCACACGCTTTAATTGTAATTAATGAGTAGCATGTTCTGGTGTCCACAGGGCAAGTTCATTCTTCTTTGTTCCAGAAAGTATCATCCATTCTTAAGTATTTTCTCTGCTCGATGAAAAGACTCCCAAATTCTATAAAATATTCCACTGATATTTTGGTTGCAATCTCCTCATTTTATGGAGAGGCTATGAGGCCCTTAGTAAGCTCACTTTCCCAAGGGGCATTCATGGCTACTCTTAGTTCTGGGAAAAAAGCAAGAGAAAGCACCATTGACTTTGGAATTTGGGGCGGGATGGGGCAGGGGCATATTTTTGCATTGTTAGGGAATTCACAGATTGGGCACTGAAGCTGGGATGAGACAAGGTACCCAGAGCCTGTTCTTACGAGGAAGCTGTGAATGGGAAGCCAAGTGGAAAGCATGTGGTGGGGGGCAGGTGGGGGGTGGGGGTGGTTAATGTCAGCTCATTAGCTAGACTGCTACAGCTGGAGCCAGAAGCAGATGTTCCCAGCTGGACTCGCCTCTCCAAGTTCCAGCGGTGTCCCACGGGGAGAACCAGCTGCCCAGCACCTGCAACAAGGATCCTTTCATTTATCACTCAGGCGCTGCTGGCTGCTATGTGGGCACATTCTAGGGAGCCTAGACCTGTGTGCGTTCTGAAAAGATGAGAGCGGGCAAGGTAGATGGTGGGAGTGTGTGACTGCTGCTGTCTTCTTGCCTTCCTAGTGGAAAGGTGCCTGGCTTCCACTCCAGCCCAATTAGGGAAGTTACTTGGGTGGAGGTGCAGGGGCACAGCGAAGGCCCGTGGGAGCCAGCAGATGGACCTGAAGCCCTTATTGTGGAGTGATTAGCTGGTTTATGAGATGAGGCGCCTATTAGGGCTGGCCTACTCCAGGATTTTCCAAGTAGCCCCTCCTGTAGGATACATTATGGTTTAGTCTATTAATTCTAATTATAGGCTACTCTGTGGGAGAGCTGAGAGTGGAGCCAGGACTCCAGGACCCAGAGGGAAAGAAAGCAAGTCACCCCAACCCCAGAAATAGAGGCCCGATTCCTCCTGGAATAGGAAAGGGGGAAGGGGACATCCGGAGAACAGGGTCCAGGACCAGCGGGAAAAGAGGTCGGAGGTGAGGCCCAAAAGCACTGGAGCCAGCCTCCCGTGGTTCCCAGCCAGCTCAGCTGAGGGGTGCCAAAGCGCTCCCTGGGACACCCAAGATCCCCCTCTGCTCACTGGGTTTCAGGAGAGAAACCAAGGAGAGAAGAGACATGGAGCAAACTCACGCCTCTGGCATGCATGGTGTGCCTGCACTGGGGAGGGTGGAAGGGGTGCCCAGCGCTCAGGGGCCTCTAAAGGGCAGCTTTTAACTTTGGGGGAATCACTGACCCTTTGAAGTTCACACCTACACAACTTTGAATTTACTTTTCTGGGGTTTCCCTGACCCCCTGGAACCTATCTGTGCAACCTCATTGGGAAGGATGAACCTCTGATTGCGGACACTTTCCTGTTTTGGTTGCAGCCTTCAGTCAACCCCAGGATGGTCCATTCCCTCCCAGAGGACATGGGCTCATCTCCCCCTGGGTCCTCAGAGTATTCAGCCCTGCCTCACAGGGGCAGGGAGGGGAAGAGCAGGGCACTGAAACATTCCCCATGGGGTGCAGCCTGACCCCCCCCTCCCATGTCTCATTCAGGAGGCTCTGACTCACCTCCCCTCCCTCTCCCAGAGGAGACACTTCCAGTTTTTCCTGCTCTTTTCTCAGTCCCTCCACCCACCTCTCTGCCTGGTTTCCCACTGGCCTTCAACCATCCTAGGTTCTCCCCTCCCCTAACACTTACCCCATCCTCTGGATCCAGCAGCCAGCCCAACTCGCCCTGTGCGGTGCTGGTGTCCATCAGAGTGACTGAAGGTGTGGAGGAAAGGGGCCTGTCACCTCCGGGGGAGGAGGCCCCACATGTGCAACCCACATTCCTCATTCTGCCCCCCACCCCCACCCCCAGGCTTCAACATCCTCGCCTAACAGCTGTGACTTCCCAGCAAGGGGGAGTGAGGAGCTCCAGGGATGAATGAGTCTGTCTTCCTCCAAAGTGTGGAAGGAGGAAGGGGGCGTGGAGCAAGCGGTGGAAGGCCTGATCTTGATGCAGTCAATGAAGGAAGTGTTAGGAAGAGCTTCCGCATGAAAGACTTGCACCCTCTCATTCAGGGGGGACCCATCAGCCATAGATGGAAGGGTGCATGAGCCAGCAAGCTGCTCAGCCTGTAGGGGGCATGAGTGGACAGGGGACCTTAGAGAGGGTCCTGGGTAGGGAGGCTCTCATCCACTGGCAAAGGGGCAGACTGTCTGTGATTGGGGGTGTGGAGTTGGGGTACAAGGCACAGCACTGAGTCTGGGAAGTGGGGGTAGTAGGACTGAGGAAGGTCGGCAAGCCTTCACACGTAAGGCTTGATCTCTCCATCTTGGAACTCCTGCACCCGAGTCCCCACCCTTCTCCCGGCGGGAGGTCCCTCTGTTGCCCAGCCTAGGTTGGCATAGGCCGACTTCCCGCCTCTGATTTCGGAGGGTTCAGATCTCGGGCTGGGCCTGGGCAAGAGTCCCCCCACCACCCGCCCCCATTGCTGGGGTAGGAGTTTGGACGCTGCTTCTTTGCACCCCACCCCCAGGTTCAAACGGCTGCCCAGCAGGGGCGGGGTGACTAGCCCGGGCAAGCAGCTGTTTGGGGTCAAAGACCAAAGATTGGCCGGGCCAGTCGAAGGCCTGGAGAGGGGACAGAACAAGAGCGCTGGAGGGGGGCGCGAGGAGAGGCCTTAGGAATGCCCGCTGCTGCAGGAGGGTGTCAGGCCGGCGGGGGAGGAGGAGGTCGGGGGTCTGTACCTTCCTTGGCGCGCGCCCCTGGGGGCAGCGGGGTGCAAAGCAGCAGCAGCAGCCCAAGCCCCAGGGGCCAGCGCCGCTCCATGGCGCCGGGCCGGGACCTGGGACCACGGCCCGGACAGCTGGGCCAGGTCTCGAGGACTGAGCTAGCCGGGCAGGCCGGGCGGGGGTGGGGGGCGGGGCCGGCGCCGGGGGCGGAGCCCCGAGCTCACCTGGATCACCTTCTTAAAGGGACAGTACGGATAGAAGGAAACTTGTTGGACAAGTTATACGCTTCAAAACCCGGAGGCGTCTGGACCGGAATGAGACTGCGGACGCCGCCTAGTGGGTGGGATTAGGAATGACTAACGCAGTCCCAATTCGAACCCTACCAACCCAGGCTTGATCCAGCCTTTAGCCTAATTCTACCTCGGACTTGAACTACAGTCCTTCCTTTCCTTTTCGTCAAGGACCAGCACTGTAATGGACACCGGGGGAGGCAGGGGCTTATGCTCCAGTAGGGGTGGTTTAGATGACCACAGTGCAAGGTGGGGTGCAACCTGGAAGGTTGGAAGAGGGAGCAAACCCGGATGGCGGGGCACTTTAGGTGAGTCTTCAGGAAGTAGGTATTGTGAATTGGGTTTTCTGTGACAGAGATTGGGAAAGGCATGAGCCAGGGCCTGAAGGCAGGGAGCCTCAAGGTGCGTTCTGGGAGTGGTGAGTGGACCAGTTTGACTGCTGGGGCACAGGCTTTGTCTTGGGAGCCAGGCAGAAAGGCAGGTGTGGGCTAGATCAGGGAAGGTCTTGGTAAACACATTAAGAAGGTTGAACTTACCATGTACTTGTACTTCACAGAGCAGACAAGAGGAACTGAGGGGTTCTGAGCACAAGCCAGAGAGAAGGAAGGGATCCAGCCTACTTTAGTGACATCAAACCCATGGCTTTCCCAGCCTCTCGGAGACAGCCTTATATTATATTTAATAGCTGCTTATTCAATTTCTACTTTCCATGCATTAAGCCTGACATCATCAAAGAACAGTAAGACAGTCCTTGCCCTAAGCAAACTATTAGCCTGAGGAGTGTTGGGGGCTAGGGCTTAAAGCAAGCACACAGATGACTAAAATGTCAGGCAAGAGTGGATCCCAGCAAAGGTGCAAAACAGGGGCAACAATGGCTCACAGGGGAGTGACGCGTTCATTGAGAATGGGCAACAGGTCCCACTCCTGGGGCCCCTCCTTCCTACACTTCTCCCTGGATCTATCTCATCTGGGTGAACCATTCATAGTTTTTCCGTTTAAGTTGTTTGTTTCAGTCACTGTGGAAGAAAGGCAGTGGTGGATTCTAGGTGCTTATTTTTTTCAAAAGTGTGTGTGTGTGTGTGTGTGTGTATAAATTTATATATGTATGTGTGTGTATGTATATGTATATAAATTTATATATATATGTGTGTATACACACACATACACACAGAGAGAGAGAGAGAGAGAGAGAGAGAGAAGGGCACATAATATTCTAACAGTATTCTCACAGGTATAAATAAATAGATGTAATCTATGTACATTGGTTAGAAAGTTCACTCTGAACAGAAAAGAAACAAAACAGAAAATAAAATCTTCACTCCTCCCATCCCCCAATCCCTGTCCCCAAACTTTACCCCTATCAACTGTTCCTTGTGATTCTCCCAGGATTTCCCCCTCTGTGTGCACAATGTCATGTCTCTCCATTTACTTGCACACATCTGTGTGCTTATAGAATTCATACACGGGGTGGGGGGCATGGGATCCACCTGCTTGGGCACCAGGGGCCTCTTTCTAATGGAAGGACTTTGGAGAGGAGGTGGAGGGCCCTGCAGGCTCACTGGGGTCAGAGCTTTGTGATTTCAGCGGGGAGGAATGGGCGAAGGGTGCACAGCCAACAGAAGGGTGGAAATGGAGCAAGCTTTGGACAATTGTTGCTAGGAAATCAGCCAGACTGTGGTGAGGTAATGCATGTGCACATTGCTGTAGTTTGTTAAAGTTACAAGACCCTTGAGACTCAAGGCAGTGGGGTGGGGGTTGCTCAGTGCAGGGAGAGGTGGAGTCGGAAGAACCTCGCTTTTGTTTAAGATTGCTTCTCTGCCCCAGGTCTGGAAGGTTGCAGAAGGGAAATGGAAGCCCACCTTCTAGCTCCAGTCAGCATGATTTCGGTTGACAGTCCCTCATTCTGTCTGTTGTGGGAGGAGATGTGCCTTCCAGTTGGCCTTTGTCCCTAATAAGCAGTGCAGCTTTGGTGAAGTTATTTTCACTCTCTGGACTGGAGTTTCCTTAGAACTGGGTGATCTCTGAGGCCATTTCCAGGAAAAATGGTGGCATTCGGAGTCAGAAGATTTAGGCCAGCTCTTTTAGCTGTGCCGTGTTTCTGTTTCTTTAGCAATAAAATGGCATTAATCATGTCCATGTCGTAGGGTAGGTTGTGGATCAAAAGAGGAGAAAGTGCTGTAAGATACTGAACAATGTTAATGTGTTGGGAGAATGATGCAGGTCAATGTTTTGCCACCCCAAAACATACCTTTTGAGATATTGATTTTGAGCTGGCTATTAAGAAACAAAAGACTCAGAAGTACCTTTCATACCCTCCCCCCTTATCTGCCTAAAGGAATTCAGATAGAAAAACCTGGTTACAGGAAGGGAACATCACCTTAGCATCATCATATAAACTAAATGTGGCACCCAGGGAGAAATATGGCAAAGCCTGCTTCTAAACTTCCCTTTATGTCTGGTAGTTTCTGGGTGGGCCTGCAAGAATTTGTTCACCACATGTTTGTTTTTCCCTGGCTATCTTTGATTTTTTTGCCTGTTTTTCCTTTAAAAGCTCAGACCCCTGCCCCTGCCCCTTCTCCTTTGTCTAAAATGGCAGTTAAAAGTCACTTGTCCTATGCACCTTGGGTCTCATCTTATGGCACACCACATGGATTTTTTTCCCCCCTGGTAATCCATCTCATGTTGATTTATTAGCTCAGCTTGAAGAAATTAGAAGGTGGGATGAAAGTTATTTTTGTGCCCTGCAATGCTCTGACTTTTTGAGGTTTGAACTTCTTACTGAGGCTCCCAGGTTACTCCCAGAGTAGAACAACCTCTATGACTAAAACATCTATTATTTTTCTTTTAAAAACAGCTATATTACTGGATAACTTGCATACTATAAATAGAACCCCTTCCAGGTGTACAGTTCAATGGATTCTGACACATGCATATGCCCAGGTAACCACTGCCTCAGTCAAGTTGCAGAACACTTTTATCACCCCCAAAAGGCGTTCCCTCCTGCCCTTTGCACTCTATCTCGCCTCTGGCCTCAGGCTTCCTGGAAGGATAGATTCGCTTTGCCTGGTCCAGAATTTCATGTAGCCTCCTGTGTGGCTTTTCCCTTTCAGCAGCCACCTCCGAGCCCACCCATGTTGCAGGCCTCAGCAGTTTGCTCCTGCTTGCTGGCCCGTATTCCCTGTGTGGGGGCCCTAAGATATCACTGAACAATATAAGGTCAAAACCCGAAAGTCTGCTCTGCTCTCCCAGCAGCCTGGGCCTCTTAGCTGAGGGGGTGTCCCAGAGCAACACCTGTCTTCCCTATGAGATGGAGGAAGCCTGGGTCACCCGGTCCTGCTCTCGGCCTGCTCATTCCCACAGCCCGGGACTTCCTGGGCCCTGGCTTGTTCCTGCAGCCCCAACCTCCTACCCGACCTGACTCCATCTGGCTGCTTGCTGACTTGAGATAAGGTGGATTCCACCCAGCTTGGGTCAAGGCCTTGCATGTCCACAAGGCTCTGGTTAAAACCCTACTTACCAGGAAGGTAGTAACCCAGGAAGCTGCTTGCAACCCCTCTGAGGGCATCAGTACAGATTAGTTTATCCGACTGGTATTCATATCACGTGTCCTAGCATGGGCTGGCCTGGACTCAAGCAGCTTTTGGCTGTGATGGGCTGGCCTGCACTTGTAGGCAGCATGACCCAGGAGACAGCGTGGGCAGTGGGCAGGGAAGAAACAGCCCCCTCTGTAGGGCATAGGAGTGCTCTCTGCACCTCTTTGATCGCCCTGCTAGTTTGGTCCTCCCCTTTCCTTCTGGCTGTGCTCGGTCCTCTCTGATCCTGCCCCGCTGTTGGGCAGCAGGGGTGGGATAATGATAGCTGCTGTTTATTAGAGCACCTACACAGGCTGTGAGCACTTCACATAGGTTGTTTCGTTCACTTCTCACAACAACTCCTCAAGGAAGGTATCATTAGCCCCATTTTATAGATAGAAAAACCTGAGGCACAGGGAGTTGAAGGTTCTTGTTCAAAGTCACTCAGTTGCAGACTCAGGATTTGAACCCAGTTCTCTCTGTTTCGGAGGCCTGTGACCCCTTCTCAGGGATTCCAGAAGCAAAGAAGGGAGCACCTCTTGTTTTACTCCCTACCTCAGCCACACCACCTGCCCCGCCCAAGGGTCACCTGTATCCTGTCTTAAACCACCGTGGATTAGATTTACCTGTTTCGAACTTTATAAAGTGAAATCATCTGATACATATTCTTTGGCGCCCAAGTTCTTTCTTTTACTCATGTTTGGGAGATTTATTCATGTGGTTTGTGCTGATTCATTCTCATTGCTGTATGCTATTCCATTGTATAAAGAACACCTTATTGTTAAAGACCTACTCACTTGTGGTTAAACATTCTACACTTGAATTGCTACACTGGGAAACTCCTGTGGTTCATCCGGCTAGTCTGGGTGTCTCTGAAATAGGCTTCATCTTCCCAGAAGGCATTTCCTTTTTTTTTTTTTTAAGTTTTATTTATTTATTTATTTTTTGACAGAGAGAGAGAGAGAGATACAGAGAGATACAGAGATAGAGACAGAGAGAGAACTGAACTGGGGGAGCTCTCCAGTTCTGCATATGGGTCTGCACGGGCCGGAGCCTGAATTCGATCCTCGGTCCCCGGCGCTGCAAAGTGAGCGCTTAACCCACTGAGCCATCCCAGCTTTCCCCATTTCCATTTTTAAAGAAGACTTGTTAGTCCCATGGCTCCTTAATTGCTTGAAGATACGCTGAGGAGGCCTATGAGCCATGCCACTGGTGGCAGCAATCCCCTTCCACCTCCCTGCTTTGCATGTTCCTGCCTCCATCCAAGTCACTTTGCCAGGAGGAAAACATTTAATACTGCTTAGGTAGCTGCAACTCCTCATACCCGGAATAGGACTGTTTTGACATAGAGGCAGTTGAAAGTTTTCTCTAAGATGTCAGAAGCAAAGGTATCTATTAGAAAGTTCTAATGCTGTCATTAAATAGCTGTGTGACCTTGGGCAAATCAGGCATTTTTGAGCCTCAACTTCCTCATCTACAAAACGGGGAAACAGTGATAAAACACCTACCTCACAGTATATGAGGTGACTATACATGTGACAAGGTATGCAAGCAAAAGCTCCCGGTACCGCCATACTATTCTGGATACATCCTTTTCATGTTTTGTGTCCTCCTAGACAGGGTTATTTGCAATATAGGTTTGACAAATCAAGAGAAAAGTCTGCTGACGGAGGAGGCTCAGTAACATCAGCCTCTGGATTAAAAGGGATGTTTGGTTGAATCATGGATCTCAAGAGGAGGGAGAAGAATTAAAAACCAGCCAAGAGAAACCACTCTTGATCCTTTTAGATGATGAGGCAATTTTAGCATTAAATCTCCCTCTAACACTTTCGACGTACTGCAATTCTTCCTGCTCTTTCTTTCTTTCTCTCTCTCCTTTTCTCTCTTCCTTCCTTTCCTTCTTTCTAAGAAATTCTGTATTTATTCAAATCCTCCAAAGCATTCTGTTTGTTTTAGGGTCGAAAAGGTGGTAGAGAAGCTTTGCGCCTGCATTGTGTTCTAGCTTGGCCACCACAATAAGGGCAGACTCCAGTGGAAGAATGGACAGTAGGGGAAGCTGGATGGCTCAGTGGGTCAAGCGCTTGCTTTGCATCCCCAGGGACCAAGGATTGAATCCTGGCCCCACCCTGTGAGGACACATATGCTGAACTGAGGTGTGCCTCCCATGGGGGAGGCCCCCAGTTTGGTTCTCACTTCCACCCCCCTGCTCCTGGCTCAGCCCCTCCTTAATTGACAGCATTAGTTTCCCGTATAGTTTCACTCCACAGGTGGGCACGGGGCTGCGCAGGGCAGGAACTGGGCCAGGAGCCTCCCACATAGGCCCTGGTGAGAACTGAACTGGGGGCACTCCCCAGTTCAGCATTATGGGTCTGCATGGGCTGGAGCCCAGGATTCAATCCTGTCTCCGGGGCTGCAAAGCAAACGCTTAACCCACTGAGCCAGCCCGGCTTCCCCCATAATCCTTTTCTTTCCTTCGATTTCTGAAGTGCTGATATGAAAATCGTGTCCGGGGTCAGTCACATGAAGGGGCTGTGACTCCAAATTCCTCATACTGGGATTTGTGTGTCTCAGGAGGCAGGGTGAATCTGTACTAAGTTGTCTGTGTGGCTGCCTGAGACGGTAGCGTGGCTGTGTTAGTGCGTGGGCAGGTAGCGCAAGGCAGAGGAAGGCAGAGAAGTGGGGCCCAGTGAACTGGGGCACATCAGAAACTTAAAAAGAACAAGTTGAGACCAGTGTTAAACACCAGAATTCTCTGGGAGGGGAGCGTTAACTTGGTCCTTGTCAAAATGTTTACTGATTAGACAGCAGGAAGAGAAAAAGTGGTAAACCAGCTATGTTTTAAAGTCAATTTTTGTTTGGCTAGTATGAGGGAGGTGAGGGCTGAAACCAGCTTTGTCTTTGGGATGAGGCTAGCAGAGGTGATTTGAAAAGCGTACAAGTTTAATGCTAGTCTAGGTTGGGAGTTCCGGGGAACTGATCTCTAGAGAGGGCGGGGATGAAGGTTGGCATCGCCCACACTCACAGCTTTAAGTTCCTGGTTCCATGGTCCATAGGTAACATTACATAAAGAAGTATTTGGTAAGTATGTACCCTATTAATTGGACATAAATTTGATTCCTCTTAAATTTTGCTTTGAAGAAGCTTTCGAATGAAGGGATTCTAAAATGGTAATATGTACTTCCTTCTAACAAATTCTATTTAGAAAATTATTGTTTTAAATGTAAATACATGGAAGCATATACATTTGAACATACATACCTACTTGTATATATGCCAGCCAAGTGTGTGTGTGTGTATATATATATATATATATAAAACATATGTATGTTAATTAAGAAATTAATGTATTTCTCCAAATACAGGGTGACCCAAGAGTAGGTATAGAGTACAGCTTATTTACATTTTATTACATTATTACATTTATATTTAACACTGCTTAATTTTGTGAGTGCTCAAAATGTCTTCCATCACTGTAGCAACGTTCCTCCAACCCATCCAGTATACTGTGACACACAGGACGACACAAATTCTAGTCTGTTGTGATGAATGTTATTGATTTTAACCGTGTACTTACTTTTGGGTCACCCTGTATACACCTGAGTTTGAAAGGGACGCAGGCCAGGGGTCATAAAATCTCGGCGCCACCTGGTGAGGAAAGTAGGTAACTGCATGCGTAACTTCAAATTTTGGGCACGCTATTAAACAGATATAATTACTGTTAATAAAATCTTAGAATAATAACATGGGACTACTTATCAACATGATCTGAAAGTGGCAGACATTTTTATATATGCTTATTGTTGTGAAAGTGGGTAGACTTTAGGCCAGAAAGTCGTTTTCTTAGCTTGCCCTATCACCCGGTGCTGGTAGCCTCTGACAGGAGAGAAGGGAGGAGCCGGGTGGGAACGAAAAAGAGGGAGGGGCTTGAAACGCTGTGATGAGGGGCTTGTCCTACTTCAGGACGGGACACACAAGTAAAGCTGACTCCAAGTCATCTAGGAGGCGCTGTCTGAGAGGAAAGGGCGACCACCATCTGCAATGTGTCTGTTAGGTACAAACTAGACAGACACTTCCGCTCTGATTAAGCTGCTGTCATCCCTGCGGAGCACCCACCGAGAAAGAATGGCAGTATTGTTCCTTTTGCTTTATTCCTTCCCCCGAGCCTCCCTCCCTTATTGGTTTTAAAATGATTACTGGAAAGTGCTATTTAGTAGACCAAAATTAAGACACTTAAGAGGCACCAAAGTTAGTGGTAAGGATGTTCAGTAACCTCTGGATTCAGGTGGACCTGGAGTAGAACTCTGGCTTTCTGCCTTCTAGGCGTAAGACTGTGGGCATGTTTCTTAATCTTTCTGAGACTCAGCTTCCTCACATGCAATATGTTAATTTACCTTCTAGAAGCACATGTGTGTGGGGGAGTGGGCGGAGTGTCCCCAAGTAGAAGGCAGCTCTGGTAAGCAAGCCTAAAGTAGAAGCACAAGTGAATAGTTATGACAATACAGGAACAACGTGGGAAAAATATGGACTTTGAGTTGGGCCTGGTAGTATGTCTTCAATAAGTCAGTTCATTCATTTATTCAACAAAAATAGATTGAGCCTCTATTATGAGTAAGACACCACTGTAAGTGCTGGGGAAACATCAGTAAATAAGAAAGTAGAATTAATAACAAATAAATCCCCACCTTGCTTATTTACATTCTAGGGAGAGGAGTCAGACCCTCTATGGATAAACAGACAGTGAGAAACATAGGGAGAAAAATTAAAATGGAGTAAAGGGATAGAATTACGCGACTAGGCCTCTCTTTTATATGATCACAATGAGTTTGGGCAGAGAACTGAAGGAGAGGAGGAAATGTGTCAGGCAGGCAGGAGGGAAGAACAACAGGCCCTGCGGATGGAGAGGTGGTGAGCTCAGGAAGACAGGTTGGAGTTGGCCTTGTTGATAGCTTACAGAGTTTAAACTTCTCTATGCAACCAGGAGGCAGCCAACTTAACACATGGTTTTCAATTACAGTTGACATTCAATATTATTTTATATTGGTTTCAGGTAGGGGTACAGCATAGTGATTAGCATAATACTAGACTAATTCTAGTACCCAATTAACCTAGTACCCACCTGGCACTATACATAGTTGTTATAATATCATTGCCTTTATTCTTTATAGTCACAGGGATACTTTGTAACCCTGTGAAGGCAGCCAAGGTTTTGGACATGGGAGTCATGTGAGCAGATGGGGATTTTGAGTTCTGGTGGCCAATGAAGGAAAGAAAGACTGCAGAGGGAGGAGAGAAAAAGACAATAGTCAAGGTAAGAAATAATAAGGGCTTACACTCTGGCAGTGGGTGGAAGGGATAGATGAGTGACATTTCACTAGTAGCATAACAGGGTGTGTTGGCTGATTAAACAAGAGATGAAGGAAGTTAACTAACTCATATATAATCAGGTTGACAGAGTTGTATTTGTTTGTTTGTTTTTTTTTAAGATTTATTTTATTGTTTTGAGAGAAGGTAAGAGAGAGAGAGAGAATAGGGTGAGGGGGGAGGGTCCAGAGCAGGGTCCATAGTTTTACATTGTTAGTTGTGACATAGTTTCATTTCACATAGGTGGATGTGGGGCCGCATGGGGTGGGAACCAAACTCGGGGCCTCCTGCAGGGAAGGGGAGAACCTTCTCTGCCATCCAAGGGATTACCAGTTGCGTTGCAGTTCAGCATATGGGTTTGCATGGACCGGGCCTCACCCTTGCAAGGCAAGCGCTCAACCTGCTGAGCTAGCCCAGCATGCCCTACAAACCCCCCCAAACAACAACAAAAAACCCATTTCTCAGTGTAAAAGTATGTGTGCTGGAATGAATGTCTACCCCTGGAAAATAAATATAGTAAATCAGTGTGATAATGTGATTTACAATAAAAAAAAAAAAAATATATATATATATGTATATATATATATATATATATATATATATATATATTGGTCTTAGTCCCCATTTCTGGCACAGAGCTCCTAAAACCATTGGAATTTCCTGTTATGTTAATGAGGTGGCTTTGGAAATCCCCTAGGTAACCTAGGGAGGAGGGCTGGTTGACAGGGGACAGCCTTGTGATTAGAGGGTTAGAGCTTTCAGTCCCATCTCCTGACCACTAGGGAGGAGAAAGGGGTTGAAGGTTGTGTCAACTGCCAAAGGCCCGTGATCTAATCAACTGTGACTTCATGAGGAAGACTCCGTGGGCTGGAGAGCTCCCAGGTGGGTGAGCACGTGAGATTTGGGGAGTGTATCTGTGCTCTTTTCCCATACCTTGTCTTATGTATCTCTTCACTGGCTGGTCCTGAGTGATCTCCTTTCATAATAAACTGGTAATCTATTGAGTAAGTAGTACTCCTAAATTCGGTGAGCCGCTCTGGCCAATGAATTGAACCCGAGGACGGATGGGGTCATGGTAACCTCTGATTTATAGCCAGTCAGTCACAAGCGCTGGTGACCATCTAGACTTAGAGACTGGCATCTGAAGTGGCAGGGGGGCTGTCTTGTAAGGCTGAGCCCCTTAACCTGTGGGGTCTGATGCTGACTCTGGGTAGATGGTGTCAGAATCCAGCTGAGTTGTGGGACACTCAGCTGGTGTCACAGAATTGCACGTGGCGTGGGGACCCCCCCCCCACCGGAATTGGGAGCAGAATTGGAATCAAAATCATTAATCAGGATTTTGTTTGTGTGAGTGGGGTGTGCTGGCTGGGGAGATAGAGAAATGGGTTTGGCAGTGGCAAGTGAGAGACAGCGAACCAGAGAGGCCTGGGAGAGGGTAGTTTGAGAGAGAACAAGAGAATAATTTATGATATGGCAGGTGCCTTTGGGAACAAAACATTAGTTAAAAATGGTCAAAGATACTGCAAATGGACATTTATGAAGATTTGCAGTGAGTTGTGACGTGGGATGTAGCCTCCTCTTCTCCCCATAAAGCTTCTGTAGAAACTAAGTCCTTAGGTATAGCTTTTGAAGTCAGATTCTTGGTTTTCTTGGAAGGGCAGGATGCCAAGGACCCATGACCAGGTTAGTCTTTTCATTTTGCTCTGTTGCTTGTCACTTGGTAGGAGAATAAGATAAATGAAAATTTCAACTCCTCTGAGATTTTTCCATCCTTTTTTCTGTTTAATGTGTTCTATTCTTGCCATCTGCTCTTCTAAGCCCTGTGTTTTGCTTTTGCTCCTGCTCTGTGACATAAGTTGTACTCTATGCTTTTCAGTAGTTCAGCTGGATTGAAAGTAGAGGTCACTACTAACTGCTCCTAATCTCTCCAGCTCTATCCCTCAGGCAGGATCGCCAATCATCCTCTCAGTGGGTCTGGCCAGCTGCCCAAAGGTGTATTTTTCTGGAAGAGGCTCTGAGTTTATGCAGGTCTTTACCTGTTTTTTATTTCCTAGTGAGGATTTGTTTTTGTTCCCTGTGACTTTATCACCTTTCCAGCTTCAAACACATCCCTCACAGTCATTTTTCAAGTCTTAGCACTAAAAAGAAAGCTGATAAGATAACAAAAGAATGGCATTAACCTTTTTATTATCATGATTATTGTTTCCCATCTCTAAGATTTGAGAAAGCATTCACTGTGACTGGTCCATGGGGATAGTAATAAGCAAACATGATTATTGTCCAGAAATGCTCTTGGCCCTTAGGAGGATAGAGTTTGACACCAAGAACCATGGACACTTACATGCAATGGAAGTGACCAAATGCCTTAATTTTTTTTTTTTTTTAAACAGGGGTGAAAGAATAGTTTATAGATAGAGAAAATAGTAAAAGTACACTTCCAAGAGATGGAAGCAGGCCTTGAGCAAGAAGAGGCGGCTAAAAAGGCAAAATGTCATATGGTAATTTTATTGGGTAAATTTTAACTTCCTTCTGCCTTTGGGACTCCATCCTGTGTTAGCTATGAGGCCCTAGGCAAGTCATTTGAGCTCTCCTGGCTTTGACGGGGGATAAAAGGATCTCACTTGAAGCTGGGCAAGACCACATGATCTCTTAAAGGCCCTGCCAGTATTAAGATCTATAATTCTACAAAGAGTGATGAAGTTCCCAGAAACAAAGTCAAAATCACTCCAGCGTCATTTCAGGATTCCTCCTTTCCATGGGAGTTCCCTAAGAAGGCGATGCAAAAGAAACGAGACAGTGTGTACATCAGAATGCAGCTATTTAAAATGTACATTGCTGCGTAGGAAAGTTGTAATGGGGCTTTGTCAGTGCAGCTCCCCAGGCAGCCCCAGGGCAGCTGTGGGGAGTGCTTTTGGAGTTCTTACTTGAGCAAGAACTGTGCTAAGCACTTCGCATCCTGCCATTTAATGTTTATGAGACCCCTGCAGGGTATATGCATTTGCAGCTCAAGGTTATGGAGCTCCTAATGGTAAAGGTGACCTTCAAACCCTGATGGTCTGACTCTAGAACTCACATTCTCACTACACTGAAAGCTCGTCTTTCTATTTGCGTGAAGAGACTGTTAGTGATGGCTCTCTCCTGGCGACTGTGGGAACATTGTGTAGAAACTGAAGGAGCAGTAAGGAATGTCACCTAACTGGACACCTGGATGGCAGGGAGCTCTCCCTGGATTTGGAGAGAGTGAAGGTGTGTGAGCTCTCACGGGACGCTGGTCTTGTCATCAAGGACGTTTCTCAGGTGTTCTGAGCTACCTATGTCAGGTGTGTCTCCTGAGAGGAAGATTGGTGTGGTCCCTTTAAGACCTCCCTGTCTGAGATTGACGGAAAGAGCATGTTCCTGGGAGATGAGACCACTGTTCTGAGTCTGGGAGCTGCAGGGTGTGGGTGGTGACCTGAGGACATGGGCAGCTGCCAGGACAGCAACAGCGGGAGTCCACAGCTGTGAGTGCAGAACCCCGCACAGCTGTGTGGGGGCTGGGTGTGGAGGTCCACAGACCAGGCTGGTGGGCCTCATAGGGCCCAGTGCCATTGTGATGCATCATTTGTCCCCCAGGCTGTTGGGACCTGGGCAAATAACTGACTTCTGCACACAAATGGGTTATTTTTTGAGAGAAGGGGAGGGGGGTAGAGAGAGAGAGAGAGAGAGAGAGAGAAGGGGGATGGGGCAGAGCAGTCTCCATAGTTGTACATCATTAGTTGTGACATGGTTTCATTCCACACAGGTGAATGTGGGGCCACTCGGGGCAGGAACCAAACCTGGGGCCTCCCGCATGGAGGTGAGAACCGTTACCACGGTGCCATCCCTGAAGTTACCAGTTGCGCCTCAGTTCAGCATATGGGGTTGCACGGTTTGGAGTCTGGAATTGAACCTTGGACCTTGCAACTGCGAGGCAAGTGCTCAACTGCTGAGCTATCCCCACATCCCCCATAAATGGATTTTTTAATGTTTAGAATGGCTGCCTTCAAACGGGGCTATAGAAATGCTTTTCTATTGCTGTAGATGCCTTACCAAAGGTGAGTTCCAAGTCATCTGTTGTACCTAATATTGACAAGAAGCCCGATGAGATTTGGGAAGGTCACCTTTAGCTGGCCATAATCCCTGAGGCTGCTATAATTTAGTCACATGAGACTGTGGGGTGAGGTGCCCACTTCTGCTTCAGAGTCCGTTGAAGAAGTGGGCACCTCCACCAGATGGTATTCTCCTACCTTCCTCTGATGCCCCGCCCCCTTTCTGTTTTGTATGGAGGATCTCGTGACGCTTCAGAGTCTTGCTCTGGAACAGAGGGCGGGGGCTCAGCTTGGTTCAGTCCTGTCTTGTTGGTTGCAGGCAATTGGCCTCAGTATCCTGTGAGTAAATCTCCAAAGCTGGGTGAAGACCTAGGGCGGGGGTGGCGAACCTATGGCACGCGTGCTCAAAGTGGCACGTGGAGCAATTATTTTGGCACGCGGAATTATTGTTTTTTTTGTTATAAAAACATCCTATGCCTCTTATAGACATAAAAATAATCGATACCTCTATCTCACTCGATGGGTTGGCATGCGAGTCGAGCGAGTATACTCTTATTTCATAAACTTTGGCACTCAATCGCCAAAAGGTTCGCCACCCCTGACTTAGGGCCTCCCTCATGGCTCGTGGGGAAAATGCAGTGCTGTGCTCTGGGTGGCAAACCTTTGGGTGGGAGTGCCCGCTTCCCACTGCAGTACACTCGGCGGGGGGCCCCATCTGTACTAGGTTGGGATCCAAGTTGAAGTGCTTCCTCTTCCTGTCTGCTGTGTGGAAGGAAGCAGGACTCCAGGCGTGGCCTCGCTGTGCTCAGACTGCTCCTACAGAACGCTGCCCTGCACTTCAGCCCACAGACACGGGGTGACAACTGAGAGCTCAGGCATCACTTCTTTCCCCTCAGCAATTCTTTTCAAAATTCTTATTTTAGGAATTTTAAATAATGAAGTCTAACTGCATACTGTCTCTCTGTACACATTCAAGCATTATGAATAAAGCAGAAATACACCCAATGACCATTACATTTGTAATTCTATCCCCTTATCAGGTCATTTGGTAAACTTTCAGACATTTTCTCCATGCATTCTCTTTCTATATGCAAATCATAAATAATGTGGCTTTGTGTGTATCTATATTTATATAACTGATAGCTGTACCTGCTGTGTAAGTTTCTGTGAAACGTCTTTTCATTCAATTATGTGTCAAAGATTTTTCTATATCAGTGTGTATAGGTGTAGCTAATCTTTTTAAACTGCTGCAGGGTAGTCCGCAGTATAATGTATCACATTTTATTTAATTAAAGATACTCTGGGCCAATGGCCCTTTTTATAAAATTATTGGGGCCCCCATACTATTCTGAAATGAAATAAAAAAATAATACAACTTATTTAAAATATGATTAAAAATCAATATAATGTTCTAACTAATATGAAGATAGAAGGAAAAGCATATCTATTTTGATATATAAATAGCTCTGCGACCGGTGACATCATCAAGTGGACAGATGCTGACACCTACATGTAGATTCCAGTGTCACAGCCCCAAATGCACACAGATTTGGATGTGTTTTGTTGCTGATTTAAATGCCCTAGGAGATGTGGACATTAATGTCATGATTTTTCTGACATGGTAGAGTCAAACGAAATAAAACTCCATGGTGTCTCAATCTATTCATTGATTCCATCCTTAGAAAAGTCATTGTATATTAAAATTGTGCAAAAGTTACTTTGTGTTTATAGATAGTGGAGTTAAATTCTTGGCTCAGATGTTTCTACCCACACAAGTGTCTGGCAGGACACCCAGAGTCCTTGCTGGATGGAGAAATTGTGTGGGATACATTGTGGCTCCCAGCTCATAAATACCAATAGTAACCATAAAGATGGTGACGTCTGAAACACCTGCATAAAGGGGATGCTGGGATAACTCAGTAGTTGAGTGCTTGCCTCGCAACCACAAGGTCCAGGGTTCGATTCCCGGCCCCGGTTCGTGCAGCGCCGTATGCTGAACTGTAACACAGCTGGTAACCAGCGAGATGGCTCGGTGGTGAAGGTTCTCCCCTCCCATATGGGAGGCCCCTGGTTTGGTTCCCACCCTGTGCAGCCCCGCACCCACCCGTGTGAAATTAAACCACCAATGATGTACAACTGTCAAGACTACTCTGGGCCCTCCCTTTCTCTCTCTCTCCTCCCTCTTAAATTAATAAAAGAAAATTAAAAAACCTTCATAAATTTCTTAAATATCTTTTAGGGGCATGTACTGTCCTCACTAAAGACCAGCGATTTAATGATGAGATTTATGCTTTTTTTCCTCTAGAGTTTTGCTATTACATATAAACAAAGCAGCGAGGAGTGTCCTTATATTTGGATGCGTCTTTTTGTGTGTGTGCCAGAACAATTCTTCAGGGAAGGATAAATCTGAAGTGATTGTAACTAAGATGCTGCCACAGGGAAGCTGGAGCACAAAGTGTGACTTCTATAGAGGAGGCTCTTTCTGTTTCAATTTTTTTCTCTTATCCAGGTGGCTCCCAGACCTGGGTCAGAGTGGGTTCTGATTCACTCAGAAAACCCAGAGCCAGGGCCTCCCTTTCACCTCCAGGACTGCAGTCCTCCTATGTGGTAGATGCACCCCTATTACCTGCCTTTCTGAGGGGGCTACACAGTCATAATTTCAGGGAACTCATCCTTCTTCTCCAAGGAGCACCCCCCTGCCCCCCAGTGGTTCTGATTCCTCCACTGTCAGTTTCAACTGTGAGGGGTCATCTCTAGTGGGACAGCCCCTCAGGGGGGATGCCATTACTTGTCCAAATGTCAGTTTCAGAATAGGAGCAAAATAATCAGAAGTTATTGTTACTGCACAGAAGTCTGGTCCCGCTGCCCTGCCCATATGCGAATTTGGAGGTAGAGGCTTGGCGAAAAAGGAAAGGAGCCTTTATTTAAAAGCTACATAATTTTCAAACATCCAACGATAAATAGCCCTGCCACCCTCCACCCAGCCAGATCAGTCTTAGGGTGTACACGGAGTTTCTGCTCTCTTAAGGATTCGGTCCTTTGGGGAACACAGGTGGCTGCAACAGGATCCTCCAGGCGGATCCCCCAGGAGGTTGAAAAGAGCTGTCTCTGCTTGCTGAGCAATCCCAGCGCGGGGCATGGTGTGCCCCTTGCTCCAGCTCGTGCCGCCTATTTCCTCTAGTCAGCTAGGCACGTGGGGACAGGAGCTAGAGGCGCTCCACTGCCCTGAGCATGCCACCTGGGCGGCTCCCTGAGACCCAAGAGAGCTAGTCTCCACCCTCCACCCTCCTTCCACGTAAATCTCCCCGCCTGTGCTTCCTTGCACTCCCTTAGTGTCCAACTTTCCAGCCAATCACTGTTTTAGCTGGTGGATTTGCACCCTCCCTCTTCACCGTGCGCCTGAAGGAAGTAGGAGGGTCTTTTCCTCCATCAATCATGCTAATGTGCCAACCCACAGAGCTAGGCTTGCCCACCCACGCTTTAGAGTGGGGGAGGGAGCTCCATCAGGAACCTCAGCTATTTGTTTCTGGTCTCCCTGGGCAACCTCCTCCTATGGGTCCCTCCCTTCATGCCAGTATGTGTTCAGCACCTCTCTCGCCCTGCTTCTGCCCGTATCACTATTATTAGATTGCTTTTTTTGTTTGTTTAATGAGTATCTTAATTGTGCATATTGAAAATTGTAAGTAGCTTGAAAGTTGTTCTTGGTGAATGGTGAAGTCGGACTTGTCCCCAGAGAGACTAGTGAAAAAGAGAGGTAAACCGTCTCAAATAGTGAGTGACTGGAAAAGAGAAAAGTCAGAAACAGGACTCAGACTGGCTGGGAACTTTGATGCCCATTCCATGAGAAAGACACTTTAGGAAGCCTTAGATGAACCGAATGTTCTGAGACAAAGAACAGGCAGGGTTTCAGACATTACAAAGAAGTTGTTACAAGATTTGAGATTTATTAGCAAGAAACAGAAAAGGAATTCATTTTTTTAATGAGGTAAAGCTTTGGAGCAGGAATGTTGTAGGAATGTTGCCCTTTGGAAAAGAAAACAATAGATAATTTACGGAGTTTGCATTATCTTTTCTGGGTTGTGCCTGTTTTACTAAGTAACCAATATAAAGAGCTTAGCAATGGGCAAATATTTTTAGATACGAGGGCTGTCTGGAAAAGATCCAGCCATGTAACTGTTCAATATTGACAATAGTTGGATTTTTTCCAGACAGCCCTCATACTTGAATATTGTTATGCCTACCATTGACAAACTTGCCAAATATTTATTACTACATTGTACACACCAAGGCTGATAAATAGGGAGAGACTTAATCTTAGATTGCATGTTGAGAAAGTGACAGAAATAAAAATCAAGCCTAGGTCTTCTGAAACTTAATTGTATGCCCTTTACAACAGAGTAGCTCAAAGTGAATTTAAACTTGTAGAATGTTGAGCATTTATTTTTTGTAACTATTTTTGGAATATCATATTTTCTTAGCCTCTCTAAGGTTTGCCTGCTTCCATGTATTTACTCATTGCCACCAGTGGTAAATAAATATTATGGCAAAGAGGAGAAACGAGTAGATGAGAAAACACTTGCTACTTACTCCAAACAGCATTCTTGGTACAGAAATTTGAGATTCAGTCACTGAAAAATGGCAAGTAGATAAAGCTGGTTTCTTTTGGCCCCACCAGGCAATGGAAAACACTGTGAAATGACGTGGAGTCCTGATCTTCCTTCCATTCAAAGCAAAACGAGAGCTGAGCGCCTCCCTATATTTTCCTGAAGTAAAAAACTAGACACATAGACAGTGTATTTAATAATAGAGAACAAAATCTGGAGCACATATGGCATCTTTAAATCAGATTAAATGACAAAATGACGTATAGACACATACTGAGTATAATGTCAGCCACATACTAGGCTTTCGGTGAGTGTTGGTTCAGTTGGAGATGTATTTCTTCCCTAGAACTCCCTACTCAATACCTTGTCATCTTTTTTTCCCTCTTCTTTCTTTTATTACCATGGTCTGATAGGAAGAAACTAAGTAATCCATTAACCTACCCACCTACTTGCCCAGTGCCTATTTGCCATGATCCCACACTCACTTTCCCAGTGTCCCGGCAGCCATTCCACAGTGCTTCCTTAGGGTAACCCAGTGGGTAGTCACCATGCACCCACACTGAAATCCCTGTTTTCTTCTTTTCTGAACATGCAGACAAAATGATGCGAATTTTCTGTGTGGATTGTTGGGAGGACCTGGATGATGGGCAATGCTTTTGAAGTCCTTTTCTTCATTGATTTTAAGAGAAAATGTGTGAGCTTTCACATCCCTTTAGGAACATAGTGGATGCTATGCTATGTACTTTGTTTGCCTCTTTATTTTACCTTTAATTCCCAGTGTGGTCATATTGCAAATAGTGTGCCTGGGTCAGCACATTTTGGCGTTATCCTAAGAAGTGTTTCATAATCTAATACCATCAACACTCCCCTCACCCTCATGCCTCCAGGAAGGTATATGGTGATGAATGGTGAGTGGAGGCTATTCCAGGACCCAAGGAGGGACAAAATGAGGGACAAAAATGAGGGAGGGGGAGTGAAGAGAAAAAAATCAGAAAAAATTGTCATTTGAAAAATAAAAATCTTGGATTATGATTTTTTTTTTTTGAGATGATTAAGCCATTTCAGAAACATGACTCATATACTGACTTCTGCCCTTTCTTTCTCCAAGTGATTATGAAAAACACATACTTGGAAGATTTTAATAAAATTATGAGTAACATTAGATCATTATAATTCCTGTTTATGGAGGATTTCAGTCCAATACTTAATTGCAACAGAAAAATGAATATGTTTCTAGGAGGCACTGCCATTTACAAAAACCGAGGAAGAATAATTTGGATTTTTTTTTTGCTTATAGTTCTCTCCTTATTGCCTTTTCTCACTTTTTAAAAGATTTCATCAAAGTTATTGTAAGGAAGCGACACAGGAGATCGAGTGGCTAATCAAATGCGAGCCTTTATTGGGGGGGGCGCTCCCGGACAACATTTTGGGTCCCTGGAAAGGAAATGGGAAGGAGATGGGGGCCGAAGAATGCCGCACAGGGAAGGGAGTGAGTGGGTTATATAGGGCTCTGGGGTGGGGGAGAGGCGGATCAGGTGGCCAACGGAAGTCCCGCCTTCGAAAGTTCCCAGGCAGGTTACAGCCACTTGGAAAGTCCCCTTTGCCACATCCTATTTGCCCGGGCCCCCGAGGCCCACCGACCTTACATTCCGACCTTTTTGGTATAAAAGGGGCGTCGTTCTGTCTCAAGCTACTTCCTGCTGGACAGGGGCGACGAAGGGAGGTCAGCGGCCAGGGGTTTGGTTGGAAGCCGGGCATATAAATGGAGAAGCATTTGGTCGATAGCGATTCAGACTTCCTGCACGCGGTTGTGGATGTGTCCCAGGGCTCCTGCGCCCTGCCTGTAGTGACAAGGGAGGAAGCCAGAGAAATGCCCACAATCATAGGGAAGCAGATGACCTTCCTCCTTTGGGTTGAGGGTGGAGCTTCGAGTAGGAAAAATTGTCCCTGACTGTAAAGAGGAAGTTGAGGAACCAGGGTTACAGGATGCAAGGGAAGTTGGAGGGGGCATTGATGCTTTTAAGGAGGGTCTGATTACATCAGAAGAAGGCTCCTCCCAGTGCTGATCATTGGTTAGACAGTGCTCGTCAGATTGCAGGGCTTAGGGGAAGAGAAGCTGACATAGCAGAGAGAGATTTCAGCGAGTCAGTCCTGAAATAAGGGGATTCCTTAATGGGGGTGAGGGGCCGAGGGCCCAGAGGTGTTGAAGGGTCGATGGAGAGGGACGGCCGCCAGAGGGGGTCGGCCAAGGGAAGTGCAGAGAAACAGAAAGGTTACCTGCCCCAGTCAGATTTAGAAATTGGGTACCTTGACAGATGAGGGTGAGCCAGGAAAAGGGGTCTACTTTACCTGTGTCATCCCCTGATTCAGAGGGGAGCTGCTGGTTTAGGATGAGTTTTATTTTTTGATGGAGCCTGCCTGGCAGGTATGGCATGATTCCTTGGATTGGTCATAAGGGAAGCAGAGGGCAGGCGAACTGACAGGCCTGGATACAGATTCAAAGCCTGAGAAGTGAATAGAAAGCAGGGATTGACAGCCCTGAGGGGGCAGTAGGCTGTGTTGGGCAGAAATTGGGTATGAGTGGCTCCGCCAGCCTTCCAAGTTTTGCTGAACATAGAAGTGCCAACAGAAGGGATTGAGGGATTGACGATCCTGTGGAGATCCAAGGGATAGATTAGCTAGAAGGAGAAACAAGTAAATCATGTTGAGGGATGGAGAACATGCCATAGTCCCCAATTAGAGAACACAGATTAGGAACAGACAGATGATTGAACCGCGTTCATAGGAGGTCCAGTGGGTTGGAGCTGCAATGGCGAGGAGGGAGGACAGGATGAGAGACACAATCTCAATGGCTGCCAAAAAATCAGGGTGGGCAGATAGTGGTAGCAGGCATCAGACCGTCTGGGGGGACAGGTCTGTTGGTTCAGGGACTGGTGAGGCGGCTGGACCCTGGTGGGAGAGTTTCAACCTGGTTGGGTTCAAGGGGTGGGATGACCAATTTCCGTGGTCAGGAGCCAATTCCAGGTGAGAGACGTGATACCAGGAAGGGTGGCCCAAGAGTTTGGCAGCAGTGAGGGTGGTGAGGACAACAGTGTGCGGTCCTGTCCACCAGGGTTTCAGAGAGCAGTGTTGAGTTCCTTAAGAAAAAAACACTGTCCCCAGGTTGCAGGGGAAGAGAGGAGGAGTTGGGGCCACTGACCGCTGGCAGGTGGTGGTTAGCGTGTTCCCTGAGGAGGTGACGGAGCAAGGACAGGTAAGGGAGGTAGGAAGCCAAAATGAGGGGCTGAACTGGGAGGTCATGGTTAATGAGGAAGGGCCGACCGTAAGGGGCTGAGGCCAGTGGGGGCCCGGGGAGCTGCCCGAATCCTGGTCAGGGCCAAGGGAAGGAGATTGGGCCAAGAGGTCCGGAGCACTAGAGTGAGCTTAGTCAAATGATCTTTCAGGATCCCCTTAGCTTGCTCCACCTTAACAGAAGATTGGGGGGTGGTAGGGGATGTGCCGTTTCCAGGTGATTTGGAGGTCTTCTGAGACCTGTTGTACAACCTGAGCAGTAAAGGCCGGGCTGTTGTCCGACTGGATGAAGGAAGGGGACCAGATCATGAAATGACTTGTTCTAGGAGGATGGTTGTCACCATATCTGCAGTTTCCTTAGTGGTAGGAAAGGCCTTGATCCAACCTGAAAAGGTATCAACCATAGTGAACAAGTATTGGAAATGTCTGACTTGGCATGTGGGTGAAGTCCATTTGCCAGTCCTCGCCAGGCTGATGTCCACGCATCTGATGAGTAGGGGTCCTGGCTGAGTAGGTGGGGCAGGCCATATGGGCCTTTTGGATTAGCACCCCTTAATCCTGGAAAGTGAAAGAGAGGGTCCAGAAAGCGGAACATTGCCCTCAGAACAATGTGTAGGGAGTTGTGGACATCAGATAGGAGGGTTT
This sequence comes from Craseonycteris thonglongyai, assembly GCA_004027555.1. Lineage (NCBI taxonomy): Eukaryota > Metazoa > Chordata > Mammalia > Chiroptera > Craseonycteridae > Craseonycteris > Craseonycteris thonglongyai. Next base: position 176,672 of record PVKE010000192.1, read on the forward strand.
CAGCCTGTGCCTGTGGAAGAGCCATTTTATTACCTATGAAGATCCAGCCCTTATCCGCCATATGGCTATTATGCTGTAACAAGGTGGCTGTTTTTTTCTTCGGGGGAATAGGCAGGCTGAGTAGGGGTGGTCAGGAAAGGTATGGGGGCAGAGAAAGGACCCAAGGTGAGGGAGCGGGCCATGGAATCAACCCGTGAGTTGCCTGTGCCACCGGGTCCCCAGAGGATTGGTGCCCCCTGCAATGGATAATTGCCATTTTGGAGGGTAGCTGGAGGGCTTCAAGGAGTTTAGAGATAAGGGTGGCTTTTTGGGAGGTGGTACCCTCAGGCAGGGGGTTGGCCTCATGTGTGGAAGAGGCGCTAACTATTGCGCAGGCTGCCCTGCTATGACCCAGGGCCGAGCAGGGAACTGCTATCCACAAAAAGAGTGAGGTCAAGGTGTTCCAGGGGGGTGGTCAGAGTGTGTGTGTGTGTGGGGGGAGATCAGGGTCTCAATGGCCTGAGGGCAGGAGTGTGAAGGGTGGGATAGGTGGGCAGTGGCTGGCAAGAGGAAAGCCAGGTTAAAGGGAGGGGAAGGGTATAGGGAGATGGTAGGATCTTTGATGAACAGGAGATGGAATTCCTGGAGCCTGGAGGGACCTGAGGGGGAGAGACATTTGTGTCCCAAAAGGTCCGTCAACCTGTAGGAGTAAAATACTGAGATAGGCAGAGCCAGGGTGAGTTTTAAAGCTTCTTTGGTAAGCTCGGCTGCAGCCGCCAAAGCTCAGAGACAGGGCTGCCATCCCCGGACTGTGGGGTCCAGCTGTCGGGACAGATAGGCCAGTGGCCGATGTAAAGGGCCCAGGGTTGGGCCAGGAGGCCGGTGGCTATGCCATGGCATTCATCTGTGAACAGATGAAAAGGATGATCGGGGTTAGGTAGCAAAAGAGGAGGGGACGAGACCAAGGCGTCCCTGAGAGCTGTGAAAGCTCAGCGGATGTAGGAGGGGGAAGTGAGTGGTCCTGAGGGTGCGTCCTTGGCTGCCAGGTAGAATGGTCTGGCGAGGAGGGCAAAGTTGGGAACCCAATGGCAGAAGAACCCAACCAGCCCCAGAAAAGAAAGAATCTGACTTCTCTCGGCTGGCCTGAGTGCGATCAGAGTTAAGGCTTTTGGATGTCGGGGTGAGACAGATGCCTAGATATGTGACGGAGGCAGAGGACAGTTGGGCCTTGGCTGGAGAGACTCGATAGCTATGTGAACCCAGATAATTGAGGAGAGAGGCAGTGTGTGTTTGGGATGCATTCAGAGAAGGGCTGCATAGAAGGAGGTTATCCACACATTGAAGTAGAGAGCTTGGACTCAGGGGGCAGGAGGTGAGATCCCGGGCCAGGGCCTGCCCAAACAAATGTGGGTATCCCGAAAGCCCTGGGGAAGAACTGTCCATGTCAGCTGCTGAGCTGCATGGGTGTCTGGGTCCTCCCAGGTGGAGGCAAAGAGGAAGTATGAATCCGGGTGTAGGGGGACTATGAAGAAAGCGTCCTTAAGATCCAGGACAGTGAAACGAGTAGTGGACGGGGGTATATGGGAAAGAAGAGTACAGGGGTCGGGGACTACTGGATGAAGGGGGACCACAGCCTCATTAATGAGACAGAGGTCTTAAACCAGGCGGTAGTCACCTGAGGACTTGTGGACTGGCAGGATGGGGGTGTTGCAGGAGGAGTCAGTGGGGATAAGGAGGCCTTGGCCAAGGAGCCGGGAAATGATAGGTTTAAGTCCCCTGCAGTGGGCCTCAGAAATGGGAAATTGAGGAGGAGAGGGGAATTAGGTGGGGTCTTTTAGCTGGATTCGGACGGACTGGTGGTGGGTAGCAATGATAGGTTTGGAGGTGCCCCAGACCTTTGGGTCTACTTTGTCTGGGGGCAGCAGAGGATAAGGGGTTTGGGAGGTAACAGGCCCAGTTGTAGACTGAATGAGGGGGAGGAGGAAGTGAGAAGAGGAAGCTTTGGGGGAGAGCTGGAGCATGGCTCCCAGGCGGTAGAGAATGTCCCTATCAAGGAGGGGGACAGGACAGGAGGGTATGACCAAAAAGGAGTGGATGGCCCTCTAAAGAGCAGGAGAGGGGAGAGAGGGCATCCCATCGATACCCATGATCGAGACCTGGGAAGGGAGGCGAGGCCCGGAAGAAGTAGGCGGAACAGAGTAGGCAGCCCCCGTGTCCACCAGAAAGGAGATGGACTTACCCGCTACCTGCAGCGTTACCCTGGGCTCGGCAAGGGTGATGGGGTCCTTGAGTCCGGGCATCGTCAGTCGTCAGCCAGCCCCAGGAGGTCGAGTGAAGCCATCGCCTGGCCTGCCCGCCCCCCACGTAGAGTCGTGGAGGGAGGGGCGGCCAGGGGGCAGTCGCTTTTCCAGTGGCCCAGTTGCTTGCAAGCAGGGCAAGGCTTGGTGGGCAGCCTGGGGCAGGGGCACCGACGGGACCAGTGGCCTTCTTTGCCACATTTGAAACAGGCTCCAGGCAGAGCGCTGCGCTGCGGAGGTTTCCCCAGGTTCCATCTGCTGGAACCAGCCGGCCTCAGGGCAGCCGCTAGGGCTTGGGTTTGGAGCGCCACCTTCTGTTGCATCCGAGCCTGCCGGCGGGATTCGGCTACTTCGTCCCGGGCGGAAACATTTTAAATGCCATACTTACCAGGTCTCGGGCAGGGGCCTGGGGTCCCTGTTCTGCCCATTTAATATCAGGGGCAGATTGAGTGCTAAAATAGGTAGCCAGTACCGTGGCCCCTGCAGGGGCAACCGGGTGCAGGCGGGTATAGAGGGTTAGAGCCTCAGTGAGGCGGTTAAGAAAGACTGCCGGATTTCTGTCCGGGCCTTGAGTCATTTATTGGTTATTTCAGGTGGCTGTGATGGCAGCGGCAGGCAGGTGGGCAGGTCCGGCCTCCCCGGAGTCGCCATCTTTACAGGAAGGGAGGGGGGCTTCCCTAAGGCGGGAACCACCATCTTTACATGAAGGGAGGGGGCTTCCCTAAGGCGGGAACCACCATCTTTAACAAAGGGGAGTTAGAGGAACTAACTCAAGGGAGGGGAAGGAGTAGTAGGTCCAGAGGAGGAATGGGAGAGTCAGGTCTGAGAGGAGGGGAAGTGAGAGTTTCTGGGGGTTCAGAGAGCGGTGAGGGTTCGGAGTCCAGAGAGGAGTTGGTTGAGAGAGGCTGAGGGGAGGACGGGGAGAAGGACGGGAGCGCAAATCCCAGTGTTGTTAAAAGTGCCTGAACATAAGGAACCGCCGAACATATGCTTGTCCTGCAGCTTTAATTATTCGAGATCAGTGGGGCTGTTGAAAGCAAAAGTCCCCTCCGGGGGCCAAATGGACTGATTATCTAGAGGATATTGAGGCCAAGCCCGAGTAGAGAGAAACAGGAGACTGTTTACAGCGGAGTTCCTCTGAGAGTCTGAGATTGGCAGGATTAATGAGGAGACACCCCAGGGGCGTCTTCGGGTCGGATTTGGACTCAGTGTTCCCCATGGCCAACCGGTCTCAGAGTGGAGAGAGAGAGAGATAGGCGTCCCTAATCCCTGGTCTCTGGCCATGGACGGAAACGGAGAGGTGCCTCAGACTTGTGAGTTCACCTCGCCAAGGGGACGAATGGATGATCTGGACGTCTCCAGATTATCCGCCATCCGGAAGGACAACGGAGAGTCCTTGACGTGGCCGCGGTTAAATGGACAAGGACCCTAGTGGGCTGAGACTGGTACGCCAGGGGAAGGAGGGACTTACACACAACAGATGGATCGAGTGCTCGATCGGCGGTCTCTGGTCGTTCCCAGAAGGGAGAGGAGCAGCTCACGCGGTCTCCTAAGGAAGCAACGCGGGAGATCGAGTGGCTAATCAAATGCGAGCCTTTATTGGGGGGGGGGGTAGGCTCCCGGGCTACATTGTTCATTGTTCGGTCTGAGAAAAAGATCTGGGCCGAAGAATGCGTGCGTGGGGAAGGGAGTGAGGGGGTTAAATAGGGCTCTGGGGTGGGGGAGAGGCGGATCAGGTGGCCAACGGAAGTCCCGCCTTCAAAAGTTCCCAGGCAGGTTACAGCCACGTAGGGAGTCCCCTTTGCCACATTCTATTTGCCCAGGCCCCCGAGGCCCACCGACCTTACAATTACTGTATGTTTTAAGATTTATTTTATTGTTGACAGAGAGAAACAGAGAGAAGGGGGTGGGCCCAGAGCAGTCTTCCTAGTTGTACGTCATCAGTTCTCAACATGGTTTTGTTTCAGACAGGCGGGCATGAGGCGGAAACCAGCCCAGGACTTTCTGCATGAGAGGCAAGCCCCCGTGAGCTGGGGGCCTCCCACATGGGAAGCTCCCCCCAGGCAGGAGCTGAACTGGGGGTCTTCCACATGGGAAGGACACCTCAGTTCATCATATGGGTCCTCATGGGACAGGTCCAAGATTCAATACTTGGACCCTGGAGCTGCAAGGCGAGTACTCAACCTCTCTGAGCCATCCCAGCAACCCCCTTACTCTGTTTTAGCTATATCAAATATCAATATTTCCTGTAGTTTTTCTTTTTTGTACTTTATTATGTGCTTCATATTCTCTATAATGCTATCAAAATCATTTATACATCATTGACTGCTACTTTTATATGTTTTATTCAGCTGATAATTCATTTTTTTATTTATAGTTTTTTTTATTGTGGTAAGAACATGTAACATGAGGTGTACCCTCTTAATTTTTAAGTGTAAAATCTGTGTATTATTAACTATAGACGCTATGTTTTATAGAAAATCTCTAGGGATAAAATTTATTAAATAAGAATTTATTTTTAACAAATACTGTTTGTTTATGATGTAATAATACAACTCAAACATTGTTCATTCACCTGAGACTGTTAATTGACTATCTCTTGACTTTGCAAATGAGCAAAAATTTTATACCGTCAAAGACTTCATGAATTCAGAATTTTCGATAATTACAAGATTTTTGGCAACAATGCATGCAATGTAAAGAAAAGAACTCATTCTAGACTCATATAGGAGAATCGTATTCTTGCTTATGTAATTAGTTCCTGATTTAAAATAAAACAAATCTTCTGCATCAGAATCAGCTCTATTCTGTCACCCTGAATTTCAGCTCCCTCTTAGGATTCTCCACTGTGATAACTGCTATCTTAATCACACTGGTGATACCCTGGGCCTGCTCATTCTTTTTTAAAAGTCTGACCTCAGGGTGGACACAAATCTACATTTGTACTGTTAGGACAACTGGGACTTGACAACGTACTTTTTGGTAGGTTGTAATATGATGGAGGAATAGAAAGAAAATAAAGAAGATGGAAGAACCGTTTAAACCATACAGCTAAGTATAATTGCTGTCCCATTCCACTGTGGATGCATCTTCCATTCTTCAGTCTCTCCGTGTATATATTGTTACTTGTACCTGGATGGATTCATAGGTTTGACAGTCTCTTCATATGGCCACTTACTTTTCAATTTTGAGCCTGATTTTCAGAAAAAGGTCAACCTTCTTACGTCCCTTGAGGAATTCCTTTCCTAGCCATCTGGGGCCTCATCCAAAAAGTACCCTGCTGATGCTGTTATTTTAGATGTATATTGTGTGCATAGTATTTTTGTCTCCAGTCTCATAATCCCTTCAAATTCAACCCCTAGTTTGTTCAACCCTGGAGCTGTTTGATGACCCATCCTAGAGTATATGAGGGTTGCCTGGAAAACGTCCAGTCATAAATGTATCTATTGTCCATATTACATAGCTGGATACTTTCCAGACAGCCCTTTCTCATACGCTTTTCTCTAGAAACTCCTTTATCTCTAGTTCTCTTTGCCAAGTCATATTCATTTATTCTTCAGTATTACGTGTTTTCTACCTTCTGTAAGACCATTTCTGAGCATGGCCTAAGTGAGGGCTATTTAATTTTCTATGTTTTGTGTCACCAGGATACCTTGAACACATCTCTCTTATAGATTATATATGCCAATGACATAATCTTTCTGTATTTTAGTTTTCCTCAGAGGTAAAAATATGGATGCTAATAAAACCCATTTTATTGGGCTGTTTTAAAGATTAAATGAGTAAAAGTACATAAAGTGTTTTGACTTGTGCATGTATGTTTTGTTAAATAAATGCTAGGCATTACTTTAGCTATTTTAAGTAATGCATTTTATCTTACTTTTAAGAAAAAAAATCAATTAAAACCAAACATAAACACACATACACATATCCAAACAGAGAAATAAATGTATTAGCCTTAAAAAAGTAAAAACATTGCTTTCTTATCCCTATACAATTAAAAATTTTTTTTAATGTACCAACTAAAGTAAGTGCAAGGATGTCGAAAGAGAATCTGTTTTTATATTAGCATAAGTATTATAATTTTTGTTGCATTTGTTTTTTAAATACCAACATTAAATGATCTATAAAGGTTTCTTTCACATCCTTTTTTTATCCTTTAAAATTTTGGTGGGTGCCTTTTGATTTATCTTTTAGGTATTTAAATATTGTATATTTTTATAAAATTAATAAAGAATTTATCTCTAAAGCGTTTAGGACTTATTTTCTACCATTTTTCAAGTAACTAAGGTCTTGATCAGCAGTGTTCAACTTTTTGGCATCCATAGGCCACATTGGAAGAACTGTCTTGGGCCACGTATAAAATACACTAAACACTAATGATAACTGATGAACTAAAAAGAAAATGTTGCCAAAATATCTAATGTTTTAAGAATTTGTGTTAGGCCTCCTTCAAAGATGCCCAGGGCTGCATATTGAACATGTCTAAATAGTTCTCATGCTTAAAGCAGAACATATATATTTTGTATAAGACTGCAGTCCTTAGGAACTCTCCTCTTCTTAATTTCAAGAATGAAAGTGCTAGTGGGAAGCAGGGAGACTTGAACCCATTAGCCAAAAGGAAAAATTCCCAGAAGGAAAGAGATGGCAAGTCCTCATGTAAAAAATAAAGCCCAGAACAAGCTCATCTTTATATTTTATAAATAGAGTAGTTCCAGATCATTGTTTTCCCAGCTCCTTCCCAGACCAGAGGCCTATGTGTGATATGGCAGTGTCATGGGCATGGGTGCTGGCACCCATGTTGTAGCACCTTCTATCATTTTGGGTAGAGGTTTTTATTAGGGGCAAGAATCTGAAGCCATGATGAACTAGGTTGGAGACATGTCAGAGGAATGTCAGGAAATTTTTCCTGAGTCGAAAAGAGAAATTTGGTAGGAATGAGGCTCAGAGACCTGTATATTATTTTTTTTTCAAACAGCTTTATGGGAATGTAACTGATGTACAAAAAACAGCATATACTTGTACAATTTCATGAGTTTGGACATATGCATCATTTGTGAAACTTTCACCA
>PVKE010000193.1:0-38303 GCA_004027555.1 Craseonycteris thonglongyai
ATCAACAGCTCCACTGAAAGCACCCACTTTGGGCATGACATTCTCAAGCTTGTAAATCACTGCCATCCCTGTGCCAGCCCTGAGATCAGACATCAGGAGTCTGTGCAACTTCAAATCCCTCGACTGAAGTTCTGAACTGCGTGACAAGGAGCCCACCGCAGCTGGAAAGTGGTGGCATCAGACGCTTCCAGATGAGAGCGTGTTTAATACTCAGTCCTGTGGGGAGCGGAAGTGCCATGGCCCACTCTCCGGACAGGAATTCCCACGCAGGTGTTTAGCCTGGTGCGCTAACCTTTTCTACCTACGTTCAGACCTGCTCTCTTTAAAGAGCAGCTCATTTCCCAAAGTTTTGAGGTGCCATTTCATATGAACAACCACTCAATGTTAATTGACTTTCTTTGTAAATGCAACATGTGCAAATTATTTCACTCTTAATTTTGTTTATCAAGTATCTCCCTTAACTTAAAGAGTGACATCACCATGTCACTTTTGTTTTTGTTTTTAGATTTATTTTATTGTTTTGAGAGAAGGTGAAAGAGAGACAGAAGGGGGGAGAGCCTAGAGCAGTCTCTGTAGTTGTACATCATTAGTTGTGACATGGTTTCATTCCACACAAGTGGATGGGGGCTGCATGGGGCAGGAGCTAAACTCAGGGACTCCTGCATAGGAGGTGATAAGCTTCACCACTGAGCCATCCCGGCAGTTACTAGTTGCACTGCAGTTCAGTATGTGGGGTTTGCATGGGCTGGGGCCTGGAATCGAACCCCAGGCCTCGTGATTGCAAGGCAAGTACTCAACCTGTGAGCTATCCCAGAATCCCCCAACCCTATTTCTTTAATGGCCTCTTTATCATTGCCCTGTGTATATAGAAGGTGTTTAAAAAATGTGGGAATGAATGAATGAATGAATGACTCTCTTGGCATTTTTTTCCTTCTTTGATGCATCAGTAAGGCCACGCCCTATTCCTTTCATGGTATCCTTTTCACTGTCCCACGAGTTTTACGTGTTTAGTGCTTCATTCCATGAAAATGTATGTGCCTTGCACATAAATAATTACCACACACATAAATCACAGTACCCTATGCACACTTACTTTGTGCCACACTGTGCTAGGTTGTAGAAATAGTAAGTGGCAGGTTATGGACACAGAGACCTATCTGAGGAGTTCTCCTGACTACACTTACAAGCCATCTGAAATTGGCAAGTCACGTGAGCATGCCGAACGTTAGTCTTTCCATGTATGTGGTCAGTAATGCTACTCTCCTCAAGGTGGGTGTGAGGCATGAAGGACGAGACCCTGTAAAGGGCTGGACAGACTGCCTGACAGCAGCTGCTATTATGGTTAAGGGCTTCGCCTTCTCTTCCATCTCTCCTGCAAGATCTCTGACCAGACAGTCACACATGGTGAGATCAGAAGGGAGCATTGAGAGGATAGATTTGGAGACCCTTATGCCTTCCACGTGTCCTTGGGTCACCCACTCCCTCTCCTCCTTGATATGGGAAGCCTGACCCAGTCCCTCCTATATGTTTCCCGAGAAAAGTAATGGAAAGGGAGAACTACTTGTCTCCCAAATTAGCCCATTCTATTTGGGGGCAACTCTGTTTCAAAAATCTTATATACATGGTGCTATGGGTAGCCTCCCTGTAGGTTTCGCTCTTGGGAGGTCTGGCACACCAAACAATAGACTTGTGTGTCCCATACCCTTTACTATTACTCTGTTGGTATTTCCAACATCTCTCCTGTGTCTTGAATCTTCTCTTTTCCAGCCTTACCATGTTCAATGCTTTCAACTCTTCTCTTTGGGAAATGAAAGTGTGTCCAGAGGCCAATGGCCAATAGGGTAAAAATCCCCTTTAATGTGACACGGTAGCACCATCTCCCTCTACTTAAGTGTTAGCAGTTCTGAATATATCTGTGTTCACGGCTTATTTATGTATAACATAATTTTGCTTAGCACCCTGAATGAATCAAAAAGGTTACAATAACACTAAGAACATAGGGCAGAGGCTATGTTGCTTTTCACAACCACAGCACAGCAATATCTCACAGACTATAACGGCAATGACAGTCATCCCACTATTACCTTGGTTTCACCACTTGATTTTAGAACGCTTTCGTGGTCTGACCAGGTTCTTTTGACATGTACGTATACTTGTAAGACAAATTGCTTGCATGGTCCAATAAATAGGCAATCTTCCTTAGGCAACAGCTTCAATTTAAGCTTCTCTTTCTACTCCCAGCAAGTTGTATCCCATGCTGTGCTGCATTTTAGAGCTCTCACATGTCCACACTCTGATGGACAGGCAGGATGTATGTCCTGGCTTGCAGCAAAAGTCAGGTGTACACATGGGTGAATGTGTACACACGGTTCTAAAGTGCATTGCTGGCAGTAGAGTATTAGGGCAACACAATTTGAGGGGCACAGGTTTATATGTCAGAAGCATGGGGAACAGAGGGAGAGGTAGATGGTTTGGCTTTGGCCTCCCTTCCTCCCCCTACCCCCACCCCACACACACTGCTTGGCCACTAAATATGTATAGGTCACAATCAACAGAAGAGCAAAAGGTAAACCACTCACAGTTCCAGAGTTTCCTGTCTACTTCCTCATTTCCAAAAAGCTCTTGGCAAGACTGAAGCCATTAATAATGTCCCCAAGCACAGCACAGACTCTGAATATTTTAGTAAGCTCTCCTGATCTAGAAGAGAATGAAGTGCCATATTTTGCAGTGGAAGGATCTATTCTGATCTCTACTAAGCCTTTTACAAAAGTATTATTATGGAAGCAACACATGTTCATGCCCACTGAAAAGAATAACATTTGGAAAATTCAGAAAATTCTAAAGATGTCAACTATAATGCTGTCTCTCACAGATAAGTACTCAAGATAATTTGGCTTATTTGCACCAGTAGTTTTCCAACATGTATATATCAGTATATGGTTGTCCATGGAATTGGAATCACACTGAATATTCATATAGCTGATTATTATTTTCTTTCTAAGCTTATATTGTGAATCTTTTTGTGGGTCATGAAAAAATTCTTTAACCTCATCATTTTGAATGGTTGGAAAATATTCTTGTGTGGATATACTATCATTCCTTTAACCAGTTCTTGTCTTGTAGAAATTTACCATGCTATAATAAGCCATATTTTAGTGAACATCTTTGTATATAGATCTTTGTAAGTTCCACAAGGCAGAGTCTAAATCTGTTTTATCTGCCCCTATACATTTGGTGTCTAATACATTGGGGGACAAACTGTAGATGCTCAGTGTTTGAATACAGACTGTCTGCTTGTTTGACTCTCTGATTATTCCTTTAAAAGATATTGCCAGCAGATAGGGCTGCATCTTGTATTTTATATGGGAACCTTACCAGTATGAAACTACAAGGTCATATGGCTTAGTTCAATTCTAAAGAGAAGATATGGGAAGAAAAGCAGGCTTCCTGGACTCTGGTTCCCGGAGTGATGAAGCAGAACCTGCCGAGGGCCACTTTTGCTTTGAGGACTAACTTGGTATTGGGAAATCAAGCACGGCCACTGGCGTAATGGCTTACAAGCTATTTTAAGTAATGAAGCTGTCTGCACATTGTTCCCATTTTGATGGTAACACACTCATTTATTAATCCCACATACTTGATAAATGAATCCACCTCTGTGTAATTAAGAACTCATTATCATTGCACAGATGCCATCTGCCTGGAACAGGTGAATTTCATCAATTTAGTATGATCAAACCATTGCCAAGCATCCATCGTCCTGGACCCTGTGCTATACGCAGGAAGTACAGAGGATGTCTAAGACCTACACTGACCACAACAAGATCCATCTAAACGGGAAGACCCATGGACCACTGCCGTGACCCAACGCCTGTCTGGCATATGGAGGTAGTTAATACATATCTATTGGATGGATGGTTGGGTGGGCGGGTGGATGGGTGGATGGATGGATGGGTGGATGGATGGATAGGTGGATGGAGTCTGGTGAAGGAAATATTATTAAAACAATGTTGAAGGTGCAGAGATGGAAGAGCAGGGAAGCCTTCCAAGGGGAGGTGATATTTAAGTGACGGGTAGGAATTCACCAGTGAGAGAAATAAGGAGTGCTTGCAAAGGCTGTCAGGTTGAAAAGTGTGTAGTTCCTCATAAATGCCACTTCGTATCTCACTAGAGAGTAGGTGTGACTAACGAAACAGCGCAGTCCTCTTTGCCATCCTCTTTGTCTGCTTGGTGCCACGCGCCTGTGGGTCCCTCTTAAAGCACAGACTTTAAATGGAAAGTATTACTGACGTATGGCCTCTGTGGACAAGTAGCCCTTAACCTGGCTGGGAGGCTGCTACTGCACAGTCTTGTTCAGGCAGCTGTCCAGTTCTGTGCTTGACTCGTAAAAAGAAAGTGTTAAATGGGAGGAGGCTATAAGGACAAGGTCAGAGCCTCACAGTAAGGAGCATTTGTCACCACTAGAAATTGTTTTCGTGTTCTTTCAGTGTTGGGCATTTAAGCAATGGTAATCCTTTTCTAGTGGTTCATTGGGATGAAAACTAATCCCTATTTTTAATATTTAAATAACAGCCAGCCCGTGGTTCAGCCTGTAGTTGTATGGGTTGTGGACTGTTACACACCTTGCGGCTCGGGGGCCTCTTTTGTCATTCTCTCCCCATACATTCTGCTGAAGAGACTTCCATGCCTTCCCCTTAGGAATGGAATACATTTATTACAAAGCAATCTTCCATGAGAAAACGGAACGGAGAAGGAAGCCTAAGTATGTCTCTAAGTTATTTTGAACTTGGCCCTGCATCATAATATGGGTTGGTCCCCAAGTCTGGTGGGTGAGCGTGGGCAACTGGTTATCACAGTGGATTCTGCTGCTAGGACAGACACTACCCATGACCAGTGGCCAGCCTGGGGCTGGGCTACCCAGGGCCTGGTGGGTGCCCCCGAGAACAGACCAGGCTGCTTCTTGTTGTGTCTCTCATATTTCCAAGTTGAACTGATTTTTCATCTTAATAAGAGCAATACTATTCTAAAAAACAGCTGCAGCCTTTCAGGTGTCTCGCTGTGGAAGAGGATGGGTCCCCAGGGTCATATAAACTCAGCAAAGACGAGTCCTTGTGTTCAGAGTTCTTGGGGCATGTCCAAGGGCTGGAACTGTGAGGCTAAATTTTCCTTAAAGTCTATTATGTCGTATGCATTTGAGGAAAGAGATGTTTGGGAAGGGACCTATGTGACAACCCCACAAATCCATGAGAACACAGAGCAGCCAGCTGTCAGGGAAGATATACAGAGTGAGCTCAGATTGGCTTTATCTGCTCCTTGCTCCATGTGGTAACAACCACCCGCCAGTTGGCCGTCCTAGTCGCTTCTCTTTTGATTCTGGCTGAGTACTGCTGAGTATTCTTTTCTTATCAGGTAATGATAATAACAACATGATGACAACAGAAATAACAGCCCCTGACATGTGAGTTTTCTTTGAGTCAGATAGCATGCTAAGCCCATCACATCATCTTCTTTTAAAGCAACGTAGAGAAACTACGAGCTAGGGGTTATACCTGTTTAGCAAAGGAAGAAACAAGGTCTAAGGAAGTTCATGTACTTGTTCAAGGTCTCCCACCTGGAAACCAGAGAATATAAATTGAAAACCACCTTGGGTTTCCAGAATCTGGGCCTGTAAGTGCCCTACTGTCTCTATAACTTAAATGCTGCCTTTTGGGCCCCTTTCTTCTTCCTTTCTCTTTCTTTCTTCATTCCCTCTGCAAATATTTTTCAGGTAACACCAGTGTGCTGGGCTCAGTGCTCAGGATACAGGGATAATGAGATCGCACCATCCCTGCCTTCCTAGATATGGCAGCCCCGGGCTTAATTTCAGTTATCAAGGACACGTCCAGTGCTGAATCTGCCTGACTCCTCGAGAACTCAGCCTGTCAGTGGAAGATGCTCCCTCCTCCTGAGGGTCCCTCAGCTCCTGGGCAGCCCCTGGTTGTCCTCAGTACCTAGGGAAGAAAGCCCACCAGCAAAACCTATGGTGTGGAATGCATCCTAGCTCACTCGAGTCAGAAGCAGGACTTCTCTCAGCACTGACTACCTGTCCACACAGTCCTATACTTAAAAATATGGGCTCTATATTCAAAGCGTCCACACACCAGCTCTTCCTCTTCATAGCTGTATGACATGGAGCAAGTTACTTAACCTCTCTTTGTCTCAGTTTCCACCGTTAAAGTGAGGATGTAATAGTATCCACCTCATAGACAATATATATAGATTACTGGGCTCAATCTCTTTGAGCTCTTATCCCCTTATGAATTGATATATTTATTCAGCTGATATTGAATGAATGAATTCTGTCTCAGAGGCCAATTTTAATATTTATAATATTTATGATAAAGATTGTTTCTTTGGCGTAGTTATGACTTACTTTAAAGGAGTTAAAAGCAATGACTAAGAATAAAGATCAAGTGAGGCTTTTGCAGGCATAGACATATCTTGGAAGAAGAGTTTTTAGATATAAGTTTTCTTAACCTAAGGCATTTTGCTGATGTATGAGGAGTCTGGACACTGGCCGCCGGCATCAGAGGTTTCCAGAAGCAGGGAGGTGGGGCTACTACATGACATTTAGGAGGGCGAGGACCTGTTTCTTGGGGTCTTATCCATTCCAGTGAGTCCCCAGGCCACAGCTGATGCTGAGATACAGTGAGTCCTCATCCCTTTGATTATTCATGACGGATAAGACAGGGCCACTTTGTTGTCTTTAAATTTTCAGAGGTTCCGTTTCCTGTAGTTGCAGGCCCCTGGGGACCATGAGGTCTTGCTACAGAGAAGTCCCTGTTACCGGGGGCTAAGGGTGGGCAAGCAGAAGAAACAAGGGACATGCAGATGTTTCTGAGGATACTGCTGTGGTCTACTGCCAAAGTTACTGGATCAGGAGTCCTTGGCACCGAATATTTGGGTTTAAATATGACACCCCCACCCCCAGTAATTAACACGGCAGCCTTGCAAACAACACTGAACCTCTTAGCCTGCAAATCATAATAGCTAAATTTCACTGGGTATTTATCATGTACCAAGCATGCTACAAGTTCACAAGAACCATCTAAGACTGGCACTAATATCACCCCACTTTACAGATGAGGACATTGGAGTGGCTGGGAAGGTGGAGCTGGGATTAAAGCCACGGAGTCTCACTCTAGACTTCATGGTCTGATCTCCTCACTGTCACATACTATCCAGTGGGGGAGGGTTCTGACGAGACTAAATGAATAATGTTTTCAAAGAATCTGGTACACCATTAGTGCTGGACACAAGGTGGTGTCTGCCTCTGTGTCCCTGCTGCTCTAAGATGTCATGCCTGTGCCTGCTAGCTGTGGTGATTCGGATCCAGACTGAGCATAGCTGGGCTGTGGGATGATGGCAGGGTGCTGGGTGGGACAGCCACCGGGACCAGGAAGAGGGAGCTTCATTCAAGTAATAATGTGCCCTGGATACTGATAAGATCTGGAAAGAATATTCAGAATGGGGGATGGAGTGAGCAAATGCACCAAAGACTACTTGGCAGATTGAAATGTATAAGATCAGTAGAAATGACTCCCCCGAGCCCACCCCCACCCAGGGTTAACGCAACGACAGGGCCCTCCTTAGCTTAGCAAAAAGCTTTCTTGGAACACAGAAAAATGGCTTGCAACAGTTCTTTTATCACAAATGTTTACTACATTTATTATGTGGCAGGAAACAGGCACAAAAAGAGTAAGACCCAGTTGCTCTGATGGAGGGGCTTATCTATTGGGGGAGGGGGGAATAAGATGAGTAAATCAACAATCCATAACAATAATGATACTGGCTAACACTTTATGTTTGCTCCCATGCATCAGCTCATTAACATCATAAAAACGCTCTGAGAAATCAATGTTCTTCTTCCCATTATGTGAATGAGGAAACTGAGAAATGGAGGAGCTTGTCCAAGGGGGTGGGCTTTGGGCATGATGTCTGACCCCCAGGCCCTGGCCTCAGCCATACCCTTGGGAGAGCAGAGGGAGAAGGAAGGTGCAGACCGGAGAGGCAGGCCCATCAGACGCCCCATGTGTGGAGCGCAGGGAATGCTGGGTGCTCTAACAGGTAAGCCCTGCAATGTCAGCCATTAATAGGAGTTTCTTTCTTGTCCTCTCTCACAGAAAGTCTAAATGGCAGTGGGGCAGGAACAGGACAGGGATGAAAGTGGCGTTAGTGAGGTTCCTGGGAGTGTGCAGGCTCTGCCATCTGTAACACGTGCTCCCCAGGTCAACCCTGACATCTGACAGGAGACTGGGGGGACAGAGAGAGAATCTCATGAGAAGGGGCAGCCTGACAGCCTGGCTGAGACACAGGGGTCAGAAGAAAAACAGTTGTCCATGGGGCAGGGAGAGACAGCAGGGTATAAGCAAGGTCCTACTGCCCGGAATTCTTTACCCGAAAGCCGACCTGGCCCCATTCCACTTATGAATGCCCACCCCCACTCCAGTTCTCATGAATGCCCTACCTTCACGCTTGTCCAGTTCGCCTGCTTAGCCACCTCAATTTGGAAAGTAAATGCCACGTCCTCTGCAAAGCCTCCCGTGATTTCAGCCCCCACTAATATCCCAGGTCAGGTCTCTCCTCTAAACACTCATATCACCTTGTATCACCCTTTCATCTCACTTGACCTTTATTCCTGTGATTATCTGACTTACATGCCCACTTTGGACTTACAGAAGTCCCCACTGCAAGGAGAAACTCTGTCGTGTTCTCTATTGAATACCTAGTGCCTAAGGCAATGTCTTGAACAGAGAAGGCCCTCACTCCTGTTGTGTTAGATGTGTGAATGAATAAAGAATGGGGGGAAGCTGGGATGGCTCAGCGGGTTGAGTGCTCGCTTTGCAGCCCTGGAGCCAGAAGATCGAATCCTGGCCCCATCCCATGTGGACCCATATGCTGAACTGGGGTGTGCCCCCAGTTTAGTTCTTGCTGGAGCCTATGTGGGAGGCTCCCAGCCCAGTTCCTGCCCTGTTCAGCCCTGCTTCCACCTGTGGAGTGAAACTATATGGAAAACTAATGCTGTCAACTATGGAGACTGCTCTGGGCCCTCCCCCTTCTCTCTGTCATTTTGTCTCTCTCTCTGTCCAAAAAATAAATAAAAAAAAAATAAAAAAAGAATGAATCACAGGATTTGGGAGCTTGTAGCATGTTGGAGAAGAGCCAACCATGATTCTCAGGTTGCTAGCTTAGGTAGCTGGGCAGACGTTGCCGCCTTTCATGATCAGTGATGGTTACTGTTATCAACAAAGTATTCTCCCGTAGTGATTTTGCAGATGGTCATGTCTTTTCTGCTGAAATTGAAATTACAAGCCAATATGGCCAAATCATCTGACACACTGAGTATTCCTGCTCACCCCTGGCCCTCAGTTTAATGTTAAAATGCTATATGGGCCATCAGTCCCTCATGGAGGACTATCAGCATACAGGCCCATGTATCAGATTCAGGAGCCTCATGGTGCCCCCTCTGTAGATTCTACCCCTCCCTTCTGTGGTTTCTCCTTTGAAGTGATTTGAATGACACTAGGAAATGCCCCATCCATAATGAATAGGATTTAATAATTGAATGGTAGCCATTTAGCGCTGTCTGAAACTGAAGTTCTGCTTTTCTTTCCAAGATCTGTGGCCCAAATCAGGTTGCTACTCTCTCTGTTCACACGAGATGATGAAAGGGGTGAAAAATCAGACCAAAACTGTGGTGCCCTGAGAACTGCACACAGTATGTTAACTCAATTTAGGAAACCTTATTCTAATTAGGTTTTATTTTCTTGGTCACCTCATCACCACCAAGTTAAGAAACATGTGCCCGGGCCACAGTCTTCTAGATCTTTAAAATGTCTCTAGTTAGCACCAGGGAGAAGTTGAAAGATATTTGTTAAGTGGATGAGGAAGGAGTACCTTCGGTTCTCCCAACATTCTAGGGTGTAGACTGGAAAGAGAATAGGTTTGGGAATCAGCCAGATTAGGGTGTGAATCTTAGTTCTTCCAAGTGCTACTTGTTTTCCTTTAGGTTTCCGTGGACTGTCCACGCTGAAAAGGAGGGCAGGCAGGCAAAACATATTATAATAGCTTCCTATGACTACAAACTGAGTGGCTCAAAAAAAAAAACAAAAACAACACCCTACAGATTTATGATAGTACAGTGCTGGAGACCAGAAGTCTAAAATAGTGCTCACTAGGCTAAAATTAAGGCACTGGCAGGGCTGTGTGCCTTCTTGAGGCTCCAAGGAGAGAATCCTTCCCCTTGCCACCTCAGCATCTACAAGCCGCCCACATTGCTTAGTTCATGATGATTCTTCCACCATCACAGCCAGCTGCGCAGCACCTTTAACTCTCTTTCTGAGGCTTCTACCTCCCTCTTCTATCTTTAAGGATCCTTGTGATTACAGTAGGTTCACAGGGATAATCCAAGTTAATCGCTCTATCTCAAGGTTCTGACCTTAGCCACATCTGCAAAATTCCTTTTGCCAGGTAAGGTAGGCTCACAGGTGCCAGGTATGAGGTCATTGTCCTGCCTACTAGAGCAACCATGCAGCCAGCCAGTGGCTATATGGATCAGATTTGTCCAACAGTGATGAGAAGCACCTCTGTCCCCCTCCAGAGGAACAGAGATAATACATTAAAAGTCTCTCCCAGTGAGCTCCCTACCACCACCATCATGAGACCCATGATGGTTCTTGTTGGAAGGAATCTAGTTCTGCCAGGGGTGACTCACTGTGGTGCGGTGGAATGGTCTGGGTTCTCCTTAGGACTCCTTAGATTTTGTAGGACAGTGTCAGGTCCACCCCAGTTTGGTTGAATATCCATATACATGGATGTGTTCGTGGGCAAGTCTTTCCTCTGATGGTAACCTTGAACTCAGTGCTGCGCACCACCTATCAAATCTTGGTTGGGAGAAATGCTATTCAAGGAAACCCACTCCCCTGAGAGACGGACAGTCCAACCACACTTTTAAACTGGCCACAGGTGAAGCCAAACGACATCCTTTTGACCCCAGCATATTTGCTCTCACTAACTTCTGCTTCACTTCAGTGCTGTTAGACGACATTAGGGGCACACCATAAGAAAAAGCATCATGGCAACAGCTGCATTTACTGTAACAGTTTTGTTGAGGGTGTTCATTGTACATCTGCATACATTTCTTATGAGAAGCCACAGAGAAAGTTTCCCTTAGTCTCAAAACCCAGTGCTATTTATTATTTTCTTTAATAGTAACTGGCTTATTTCTATCAAATGGTCACTAGCTCATATGGCTGGTCATGTTTCCTGATTTATACACACTATTAGGAAGCCAAGGCTGTTGTCCACGTTCAGCAAATCTTTAGGACATCAGAGCCTGTGATACGTGCGCCAACTTACTTTCCAAACTTCACTGTCTTTTTCCCCCAGTTCCTTCATCTGTTTCACATTTTAGTTCTTTTTGCTGTAATGTCTGTAAGCTCAGAATCAGGCATGGCAAAAACTTTTATTCCCTGAGATTTCTTTTCTCTTTTTTGAGACACATGCTCCTAACACATTCTTCTTTGTTCCAGGAACAAACTCAAAAGAAGAAAAAAAAAAAAAAACATGAAAGGAAACATGAAAGGAAACATCATCAGTGCCAATGTTTAAACACTGACTCTTCAGCAGAACTGAGTTTAGCACCATTGTAAAGACTGGCGCTTATGTTGATAACATGAAAACAAGTCTCTAATGCTTTTTGTATGCTAAGCACATGAACATCATAAATGCCAGAATTCTAAATGGCTTGCTAGCTGTTAGCAGATTAACGGGCACTGAAATCCATTTCCTTTCTAAGGGATGTTTAACTTTTATTATATCTTTAGTCATGGTCAAAAGACATCAGCAAATTTTGCTAAAGTGATTGAAGATATTCCTCTCAAGGCATTCCTAAAGTTTTATCTTTGCCTTCCTGTTATTTTTGTATGTGAGCTTGCCTTCTCAGAAAGGAAAAACTGAAAAAGAAATGTGCTTTACATGATGTAGGGTTTTAATAGTTGCAAAAATACAAGATTTAAAAAAAAAAATCAATGTTAGTATAACTGTTAGTGAAATATCTTCAAGATCGACTGAACTATACAAGTTCATCTCCAAGTTCATCAAACCACAGAATCAACACTTAGAACTTCTCAAACCCTACTAGATGGTAGATCAGGGCCTTCTGTCATTTATCTCTTAACCCATCGAGTCCAGAACAGATATTATTCAATTAGTGAGTAAGCCCTCTCACTCTCAGAAGGACTGGCATTCTACCCTGACCCCAGTAGACCATTATGGGTACACAGTGCGTGCCATGTGGCAGACATGCAATATGTACTGAGTGACCAGGTCTGAGACACATCCGAATCATGGAAGAAATTATTGCCGTCACTGAGTTCCAGAGCAGCAATTTTTTACAAACATTTCCATTATTTACCCTCTTGTCAAAGAGACACCTGACAGAGGACATTTGCCTGTGTAGCCACCCTCCTGGGTGTACTTAGATGTCTGTGTAATTCCTACTGTGCTAGTATAATCTTGGTCTACCTCTCTCCTACTCAAGAAAGTAGATCAGAACACAAATGAATAAGGATATCATTAATCAAGGGGCAATCTAGAACCCATGACAATTTATTGAAAAAGTAAATCATCCACCTTTTGGCATTTCAAATAATAGTGGTTCAGGACCATGGGGCATCTCACAGTGTTTGATACCTAGACTAACAATGCTTCTTCTGGACAGAAACCAGCTCTGAGGCCCACTGAATCCTAATGTGCCATCTTGGAGACCTTCCCAAACTCCAGAGAAACCATGTCTGAGGCTCACCTTACCCCCACTGCAACCATCCACGCATGTGAGCTTCCCCAGAACTACAGAGATCATCCATACTGACAGATGTAGCTCACCCAGGGACCGCCTTGTCAGTTGGGTGTCCCTCCACTTTCACGATCATGACCTTGAAGAAGAGGACTCCCAAGCAGCCAACTTACCACACCACCACCTGCTGAGTGCACGAGCACAGACATGCCTTCTCGGAGGTTGGCCACTTCAAAGAGCATCATGTAGGCTGTGACGAAGTTCGTGGGGAATGCGGCAGCCTCGGCGAAGCTCATGTCATCTGGAATCTTGTAGACAAACTCCACCGGCGTGCAGACCACCTCTGCCCAGGCATTATAATTGACAAAGGCCATGACACGGTCCCCAATCTGGGCAGAGGGAAGATGGGGTGAGTGGAGGTTTTGTAACCTTTCCTGTGGGGTTTCTCAAATACACAATAATCTGATGAAAACTATAGATTTCTCCCCAGAATAAAAACACAACAAACAAACAAACAAAAATGAACAACAACAATAAAAAGAACAACCCCCAAATACGTACACCCTCACCTGCCTTCCAATTTCAAAGCAGGAAAACTTTCCGGGGACCGTGGAAGCCAGGTTCTGTGCTCTTATTCCTGAGCATAAGTATGAGGACACACCATGCATCACACCACGCAGTGTGGAATGTTAGTGCTGGGAGGCCATTTTACTGACTCAGCCTCTCATCTAGTCTCTCTGTTTTGGAGCTGAGGAAAACTGAGCCACCAGGAAGGTTCAAGGGGCAAGGCTAGGAGTAAAATCTAATCTTCTTTATTCTCTGCCACCCAACATGGATTTCCTGCAAGGCTAGTTAGTTCACTGCAGTATTTGTGTCAAAGGTTAGCACTGGTTACCAGTCATAGTGGACACGGGCATGGGGCATCAGAAGAGCCATGTAAATTTTAGTGCCCGAGACTGAACAAGAGCAACCAGGCTTAGAGCAAAATAACAGCACACCACCAGGTGTGACAAACAACTAACATTTATGGTACAAGTACGATGTAGCAGGCATTGTTCTAAGTATGTCACATGTTTCAACTCATATAATCTTTACAAAACTTCTATTAAGGCATGGCAGAATACTGTGTTCTTTTTATCAATAGTTTACATCGTGAGACACCATGCAAACAAACAAACAAACTAACAAGAAGAGCTGTCTTCTTTTGAAAGTGGTTATGATGGAATGCTAAGTTTTACTCATAGCATATCATTACAGAAGGGAAATAAATACAAATAAGTGAACTAATATTAATAGCTTGTGGGAACTGCCAAGTGCTAGTTAAAGTGAACCATTCTACCATTTAATATGTTAGTGGCTTATACTATGACTTTCAAATACACTATTAAAATTGCTGTGGCCATAGTGAAGTCTTAATAAATTAATGGTTTTCATGTGTGTGTGTGTGTGTGTGTGTGTGTGTGTGTGTGTATAAATTATATAGAGAGAGAGAGAGCGAGAGAGAGAGACAGAGAGCAAGAGAGAGAAATTAGTAGAATCCATTATAAACATATAATGGATAGTAAATGAAATAAATGTTATCATTTACTGCCCACCTACTTTTGGTTCTATATATATATATATAATGTATTCTACTGTTTTAAGTTCTTTGTAGATTAGCATTTCTCTCTACCCCTACTCAACAAACAACAACAAAAGCCGCCTGAGGGGTTTTATAAGAGTTCCATATTACAGATGAATGAGTGTAGATTTTACAAATATTTAAATTGACACAAAGAGTGATTAAAGCACATGCCCAATGTCATGCAGCTAGAGAGCAGCTAGGCCAGGATTTGAACCTAAGCAAGCTGACCCAGATACAAATAATAAATGTATTACACCTGAGATAAGTGCTACAAAGACCGGAGTTCTGTAAAGGTGCATAACGAGAACATTCCAAGTCTGGGAGTGTTAGTTTAATTCTTTAAGTCTCAGTGACCTCAGCTCCAAAATTAGGAAAGTGTCCTTATGAAGATTAAATAACAGAATATGCATGCAATGTGCATGGCATGGTGGATGTAAAATGGTAACTCTTAAAAAGAGTGGATTGGTTCCCTATCTCGTGGAATTCAGTTTAATGATCCAAAGCTAAGTACAGACCCATTACATTTCCTGAAGCAGAAGGAGTAGCTGTCTAAGGAAGAAACTGACAGGAAGGAGGGCTGTCCCACTGGCAGTGAATGTGTTCATTCCTGGAAAGGATGGAGACCCAGTGATGAATGTTGGGAATATCATCTTAAATGCAATGGCTTGAACCAGATGGTCAGTAAGGTCTAACACTGGCCTCCTCTTTTGCACAGTATCATGAAAACCCAACAATACACATTTAGCACCCCAGAGTAGCTGATGGCTTCCCATGTCAACACCGGGTATCATGAAGAATATTTCAACCACCTTGACAAGGATGATCAAAGCCACCATAGAGCTGACGGCTCCACGCTTCTCATTCAACTTCACGCCATCATTTCCATTTCATTGTCAAAATGAAGAAAGTGGCTAAGCCATCAGACTAGCCCCAGTCTAAGAGTCCAGAGGCAGGCAACTTAAAAAAGAAAAAATCTAATTCACTTCATTATTTGATTCTATTGAGATAAAAAATTAGTGTGGACGACTTGAGGCCAAATTATTCCTTTATTGCTATGCCCCTGGGAACAATTTTTTAAACCTCTCTTGCAGTCGATCAACCACAGAAAGCTATTCAGCATGCCGCTGCATGACATTCCATCTCCAACGCGACTGAAACTCCCAAGTCAACGTTATAGAGGGAACATGAGCATTGGTGTTCTCCCAAATCACACCCTGACCAGAAACCTGAGGGGCTGTCTTTCATTTGTGCAGCTGAAAGTTACTGGAGGGCAGTGGGCATGAAGGGGAGGTTCCACAATAAGTGAGGCAGAGCTAAATAGCAGGGAAAAAATCATGTATACGGCAAATTACAGTAGACTGTTAAGCAGAAGTCAAGCAATCAGCAAAAAATTGAGATTTTGCTGGTTGCTGAAGAGTGTTGATTGCTTGAATTCCACTTAACAGAGAATCTATTTACACTTATCCAGCATCTACCAATCCCCATGAGTGCTGATTAACTGAGAGTCTATTGTATATATAATCAATCATAGTAAGTCCTCCCTCTAAACCAAAACCAACAGACATCCCTATCTACCATCATATCATAAAAATAATGGGTTATTTCACTAGTGCTCAGAATTACTAGAGTTAGCAGTATGATCTTGTCCTCTGGGACCGTGTAGAGGAGAGAAGAGCAGACAATATTTCTTATATGCAGCACTTTCAGGGAGAGATGGTGCTGCCTCTAGTTTTATAGCTTACCTGGGGACAGAAAATGTAAAGTCATGAAAGAAAAGAAAAAGCACATTTGCTTCCTCTTTCTCAACATTTTTCTGCTGTATTATCTGAGAACCATTGACAAAGAGACTAATGGGTGGGATGAGATTTCAAGACATGCATCATGATGAATTTGCAGCAGACTGATATTTTCAGAGTACACTGAGGCTCAGAAGCACTGAGACTGAGCAGCAGGCTCAACTTCAATCCCAAAGGTGTTTTGGCACTGCATTTTATAGGTTTTTCTTCTTGCATTTAGTATTGCAGCATTTGCAGGCTGGGAGCAGAGGCAAAGATCATGGGATTTTAAGAAGAGTGCAAAGGCTCGGGTGACTTGAATTCAGGTTCACCTACAACTTACCACCTTTTGGACCCCACAGAAAATTACTGCAGCTTTACCTCCTAGGGTGGTGGTCAGACTGAAAAAAAGGTAACTTGCCCATGTTTCAGGTTAAAGTGAGTTCTCAAACATTAGCTTCATTCATGTCTCTCTGGGGACACACTTAGTTCTTAATATAAGTGAGAACTCTTAGTACCTGATATCTATTGGTTTTCCTGACTCCAAACAGCTGTAGTTTTGTGCAGTTGCCCAAAGTTCTCCAGTTTTTATAGACCTGATTCTATTTTGTTCACATTTTAATGGTAGGAATACATCCTTCTACCAATTAAAAATGTTTTCATTATGGAGAATTTTGAATGTGTACAAACGTAGTCAGAACAATTTAATAATCCTTTTCATCCATTGCTTAACTCACAAATCCATCAACCCATAGCCAATTCTGTCCCATTGTTTTGGTTTTAAAATCTTCATCCAAAAATGTGACTTTGCTGATGTCTGAAATAGTGATTTATAAATGATCACTTAAATGCATCAGTAAAGTAGATATTGAAAGGAATCGAGTAATAAAAACACAGAGGCTATTTCTTTCCAGTTTCTGTGTTTTGTAATTAATTTTTGAGCCTGAGGTGGTGGGAAAATGGGAGCCACAGGTAGGAGGAGGGGGCATGAGCACTTAGTTAATCCAAGACCAAGTGCTCTTATTAATAGCTATATCATGTGAATAAAGGAGGTGCTAAGATATCCACTGGCCACCAGACTTGCCCAGAGAATCAAGATGGTACATGAGAGAGGCATGAGATATTCAGAGGGTCCTATCATTCATTGATAAACACTGTTAACAAAACAAACAACAAGTCATCCATAACAATATACATCATACACTGATTGAAGTGTTTTGCATTGTTATTGTCTCCGTAGAGTCCAGATAAACATCACTCTTTCAGAAAGTTACCTCGTATCCTTTCACGCTGTCCCCTAGAGCTTCAACAATCCCCGAGCATTCAAAACCAGGCACCAGGGGCGTCTTCGGTGGATTGTCGATATTCCCTTGTCGCACCATCAAATCAATGAAGTTTAAACCACTGTGAACAGCAAATGTGAAAAGAGAGAGATTCCAAATGAGATCCAAAAGAAAACACTGGTCTGATTTTTCTTCTCTTCCTTACCCCTCTCTTTCTCCCTCCCTCCATTCCTCTCTCGTTTCTTTTAATTTTTTCCTTTCTGGAAAAGTGGGCCTAAAAATAACATTACTTAGCTCGGTGTCACCAATAAAGCAAAAAGCAATTATCTCTATCGACAAGTAATGCTTTCCTAGCAGTAAAATAGCAGTTGCAGAGTCTACACTTATTTAAAAGATAGCCCCTTTGCCCTCTCTCACAGCCTGCTTACTCTTACTTTAAAAACATATATTGACTAGGCCTGCCATTAGCCATTTTAGCACTTAATCATGGGTAAAAAATACACTGGGATGAAGTTACAAGAAGACATATGGAAAGCAGTCAGGCACAATGGCCACCAGGCAATATGAGAAAGAGAAAAATGTCCTAACTTAAAAAGTCTCAAAACAACCATCACACCTCAATCATCACAGAAATTTATACCAGCACTGCCATGAACAGCACCCATTATGGTGAATATGAGCCATCAAGAGACAACATTATATGGAGCTGGGGCACAGTAACTCAAAGAGAGATCAAAGGGATGGCCCAACAGATATGGGAATACTGGAGGATTTGTTTCAGAATTTTTAGTCATCTCTGGAAGAGAAAAGTTGTTAGGTATTTTCTATTAACATATTTTGAAATAAATTATTTGCTATAAAATAAGTATAGCAAAGTCATTTCCTTAGAAAACCTTACACTTGATTCTAATGATTCTACCAATGCTCCAAATGTGCATACGCACGAGCGTTTAAGAGCTACAATTGGGAATTGCATTGAACACTCATTTACTAATCAAATGAGAAAACATATCTCACTGACCATGTATTTTTTTCTGCCAGAGGTGGTTCTGATATATTTTCTGTTTTCATAAGACTCAGGTGATAGAAAACAAACTCCTAGGTCTCTGTGCAAGACCAATGGACCACAGCTTCTTTTCCAAGCAAGACAACTTGAACTATTTCTGAAGCACAGCTTACCCATATCTTCTGTGGCCTCTATGAAGTCAAGGAAGCATCTAACTTCGCCTGGTCTCAACTCATCAGTCTCATCCCTAGAGAATTGATCTTAATGAGGAGGATGACTTCCTTGGAAAGTAGGTTCAAGAATCTCTACCTTCTCAAGTTGTTCCTGGCCACAAATCAGGCAAGTTCCACATGTATTGAAGGACCTCAAGTGCTCTACTGTGTACCCTCTCTGGAAGCAGCTGTGTGCCGTATCTCTATCTATCTATCTATCTATCTATCTATCTATATATATATATATATATATATTTTTTTTTTTGCCTCCAGAGTGCATGGCACAGTAACATAGTAGGTACTCAACTAACATCTGCAGAATGAAGGACTTCATGAATATTCAAAAGTATATGCTGCCATTTTGTATACTAACCTCTTTTTTAAAGCAGTCAAGGGATGCTCAAAATAGTGAACACATTTCTGAAATGTATGTGTAGACTCTCAAAGATCCAACTCTGAAAGTTTATAGTTATCAGGATCATTTATTAACCACAATGTCTCCCAATAACACAGCCAGGTTCTACAGCTCTTGGGGAGACCCAGGTACAAACCCCAATGCCATCACTACCACCTGTATCACCTGGATCAGTTACCTTCTCTAAGCCTCAGTTTCCTCATCTGTAATGTTATGATTGTACCTACCTCACAGGGTTGTGAGGAGAATAACTACAGTTAAGTACTTAAATGTGCTGCTATATACATCGTAAGTACTCAATAAATGTTTGCCTTTAAATTTGCAACTGCTTTTAAGAAGGCAGAAGTATTTGATACATTTTAGGAAGACTTCCATTAAACAAGAGATAAAAATAGTTTCAGAGCTGAAATGAGAAAACTTCCGCTTTCTGTAAGCCTTACTTCTGTGAAATATCCCATTTTTCAACACACAGCCAAATAAAAAAGCATCACTGTAGGACAATAAAAGGAATTTCTATGTCCCAAATCAAACACTCCATCTCATTTCACACATACTTTAGTTCACTGTGTTTTCCTTTGTATGAAAACCGATGATCTGCCAAGACCCTGATGGAGAAACGTCAGAAGAAATTACTTGACAGTTCTGTAAACATGCCAGCCCCCCTGGAGAAGGCTGCATCCTGGACGCTTCTTATGCTGCTCAACAAGGCTGCCTTCAGTCTCCACCAAGCATGAACCAGGCCCAGTGATGGTCAACTGAGAGCCGCTACCTGATTCCCATGAGAAGGGCGAAGGCTGACTTGATAAAAGCCGGCACCCTCTCCCATCTCCTCAGAGACTCCGTCAGGGCCGCAGGAGTGCCACCCATCTTCAGGAAAGAAATGGGAAGCAGACAGATGCTGGGGCGCAGGACAATGCTGCTGATCTCAACACAAAGGGGAGGTGAACGGTTGTTAATGGAGCACCCTCATGTGTTATATGGTGCTGCCCACCACCTCCTCCTCTTGGCACGAATATAGCTAGCTTTCTTGAGGAATAACTTTTGTTATTTAAAACTCAGCGATACTCCTATGAGACATAACTCTCATACTTACTTTTCAGACCAGGAAACCGAGACTCGGCAAGATTCAGAAGCTTGCTTAAGGTCACCTGTATAGAAACTGTCAATTTAGGATTCAAATTCAAGCAAATGGCTGTGTGAGCCATGACACACAGCAAGTACTACTTTTTTACGGGAACTTAGCCTACCCTCTGTGCTGAGGCTGCCTGAGGTGCCATGGTTACCACTTCTTATCTCTGACAGCTGGTTACACCAGTGAGTGGTGGACCCAACTTTGGAGAAGTGACCATTCATAATCTAAGCAGCAACACACTTCTTAGCATAAAACAGATAAGCTAGTTTTCTCAAAAAGTGTGAGTTGAGAAACATGCAGCAAGTGAAGAACTTGGTATCAGGATGGCACAAAGAGAGCATTGAGCAGGAGGGGCCTGGGTGACCTGGGGGAAGCATCAGTGAAAAGGCCAGGGGGCAAGGAAATTATAGGAAAGAAATCACAGGAAGAGCAGTTGAGTCAACACAACAGCTGACACGAGGGTGTGGCTTTATAAACTTGCCTGCTGAGTCACCGGGGGAATGGGAGGGTCCAGTCTCTACACTTGGTGAGGCCCAACCCCAGTGTGCCTCCTGCTCTCTGATTTCCAAGACTTTCGGGTTTGTTTTTTGTTTGTTTTGTTTTGTTTTTGTTACTTCACATGTGTTTATATTATACTAGGACCTCTGGGTTTGGGTTTCGTGTGTGGTCTCTGCCTCATAAAACCAAAAGATACAAACTAAAACAAATGCCAAATCAATAACCCTACATCACTCACTAGACTGACATTATTGACCTCATTGTTTCTTTCAGAAACAAACAAACAAACAAAACCCAGTAACATTGTTTAGAGATTACTAAGCTATTTGCCTAAGACCACACAGACAGTGAGGGGTGAAGCCATGGACTTATACTTGGCTCTATGTAACACTTTTCCACTACCACAGAATAACAACATGAGCTTATCAAGCTATTTATCTTCATAACAATAGTTTCCAGTGTTCTCTAAGATAATTTTATTTTTACCTGGAAATTTTTGAGGGGTGGCAAATAGCTGCCTGATGAATCAGATCCATATAGCAGCTGACATTAAGATGTCACTCTTAGCTAACTTGTATATGGCTCTTAAACACTTGAGATCACTGAAAAAAGAAATAGTGCTGGAAAGTGCTTGACATAATGTTCTGCTAGGTATTCCTATTTTTCTCAAAGATTGGTATAATTTTATGAAATAAGATTTTCTTTTTTTTTTCCTCCCATCCTAAATTAGTAGTCAAAGGCAAAGCTTATAGGATTATAGCCTTCTGAAGGAATGGAGGCAGAGGTTTCAGAAAAGGACACTGAAAACCTCAAGTCACGGGATGAGGAATGTGAGAGATACTAAGGGAAATTTGGGGGCAGTTTCTTTAAATAATCAGACTTTTACGTTTGCATAGTAAACAATGCAGTTTACAGTATGCTTTCATACACACCTCGTTAAACGTTGTCACAATCCCACCAAGATGAAGTACACGTATTCTCATTCCCATTAAAAAGATGTGAGCATTGAGCCTCTGATAAGAAATTTGGCAGAACTGAGACTTGAATTAAGGTTTGACACTCCTTGCTTATTGTATATGCCACACCACCATGAAATCTCAAATACAACTAAATCCAATGTTACTCAAATCAATACTGTCAGATTCAGGGACACGATGACCAAGAAGAAATGGTGGAAGGAAACACATCTGGGGTACATGGGTTCCAGTTTCTGCGGGGCTATCAGCAAGCTGTGGGCCTTGGCAGAGTCTCTGAAACCCTCCCTGTCCTCATACTCTGGTCTCCTGATGGTCTTTTATCCTGTGGGTTCGCTGAAAATATTATCAGGATGAAAGCCTAGGTGGAGAGGGAGATACGTGGTAGTCTTGGTAAAAGGCACTGACTCGGAATTCTTACATTCTGTCTAGAAGCTGAAGTAAAGCAAGCTAGCCTTGGTCTCTATACTTTATTTCCTATGACCTATTAAGTGATGAATGTCAATCCTGTAAATCAGCGGTATCCAACCTTTTGGCTTCCCTGGGCCACACTGGAAGAAGAAGAATTGTCTTGGGCCACACATAAAATACACTAACACTAACAATAGCTGATGAGCTGAAGAAAAAGGTCACAAATAATTCTCATCAAGTCTTAAGAATTTGTGTTGGACCACAGTCAAGGTGGTCCCTGGCCACGGGTTGGACATGACTGCTATGAAGTCTCAGAGAGATGCTTAGCTGTCTTCGTTTTGTGATCTACTAGTGTGCTAGTCGAGTCTGCTGGGGTCTGCAAGAGTCATCATCTCCCACCATAATGCAGCTGCTGCATGTTAGGTCTAACGTGTGGATCATTTTAATTCTCATTTTGGGCAAGAGGAAGGTGAGGTCTCGAGAAGACATGCAGGTACTGGGACTGGGATATGAGCCCTTTTCATATGACTTTCAAGCTTGAGTTTTTGACTGCAAGGCTGTCATTCTGTTATCTAAAAACCATGGTAGGCTGCTGTGTATTCTCCCCAAAGTTGTGGTCTGGGATCTGTTCATTTCTTTTGGATAGGCTAAAAATATGAAAAAAGATATACATGATTTCTTTTTTTTTTTTAATGAATTATTTTTATTGTTTTTGACAGAGAGAGAGAGAGAGAGAGAGAGAGAGAGAGAGAAAGAGAAGGGGAGGGCCCAGAGCAGTCTTCATAGTTGTATGTCATCAGTTTTCAACATAATTTCATTCCACACAGGTGGGCGCGGTGCTGCACAGGGCTGGAACTGAACTGGGGGCCCCCACATGGGACACACACCCCAGTTCAGCATATGGGTCTGCACAGGCTGGGGCTGGGACTGGGACCTGATCCTGGTCCCCAGGGCCACAAAACGAGCACTCAACCCGCTGAGCCATCCCAGCTTCCTCCATACAATTTTCTAAAGGATACCACTAGGTGGATGACAGAACAACCAGCCTATACCTACAGTTGGTTAAATTCCCAATTTGAGATAAAATTGACCCTCCCCCCAAAAAAAGGGGGGGGGGGTTAAGTGAAGAAGAGATAGTAGATAATGGAAAGGGGCCTTTGTCTTTTATTCTCCAGGTGAAAGGAGGGCAGAGGTTGTTTATATAATGGTTTTCGATCTCTCACCATCTTGTTCCTTCCTCAGGCTGTCCGTACCTCCTGCATGACAGAGGACAATATAAGGAAAACCTCCGCTTCCAGCAGCCTACCTCTTCACTAATGCAGAGCTCTGTCATATATTTGATCTCATGCTCAGTGGAAATTCCAAGTCGCGCCTCATCCTTGGTCCAATTAAGAGACAGGTGACCAAAGAAATAACCCTTAGGAACCCATTGTTTAACTTACTGATGGGCTATTGTTGAGCATATCATTTGTTACAATATATATTTGCTTCTTCAGGAAGACAGGAATTTTCTCCAAATCTCAGTGCAAGGATTGTTTGTGTATGTCTTGCAGGCCCAGTACAGCATATAAACAGATCATATTTCTTTCTTTGCATTGGCTGTTAGGAAGCTCTGAGACAAGTTTATAGGATCCTACTCCCAAACTGCAGGGCTTTATTCATTCATTTTCTATGTTATCCTAATGCTCAACTTCCTCTTCGTTTTCTGAATGCTTTAGAATTTTCATTTTTTTAAATCTTCAACTCTGTTACGGTGGTTCTCAAACTTCATTGTACATCAGAATTCCCAGGAGGGCTCATTAAAACAGATTGCTGGGTCCTCTCCCTGGGTTCCTGACTCAGTATGTCTGGGGCGAGGCCTAAACATTTTCATTTCGAACAAAGTTCCAGGAGATGCTGCTACTGGTGGCCTGCAGACCACATAGGGGTCACTATTGTATCATTTATTTTTAAGTCAATTAAAGTTCTTTTTGGAATGAAACAAAGTAAAAATTAATAGACAGTTAGGAAATAGATAAGAAAATGAAAACCTCTGCCATCTTCTATTCTAGGGCATTGGAAGTTTTTTATCTGAGCCTAAAGGATGCTATTTACCCTTGTTAAATGTGGTCACATCTATGGTCTTATTAGATGAGGTTCTTCATTCCAGTTTGCCTGGCTCATTCTAGGATCCTAATTCTTTTATCCAGAAATCTTGGCTCTTCCTCCTGAACTTGTAGTCTCTGAAAATGTGGTTATCAGGCCATTGACTTCTATGTCCAAACTGCTGATAGAAATGGTGAGTAGGCTGTCACATTCCTGGTTACTGATGGTGTTTATGAAGACCCTGAGAGATGTTGTGGAAGAAACTTAAAACACAGAACTAGCTGACAGGTTTTATGTGTCTTCAGCTCAGGAGCTCCTATGATTCTATGAACTGTCTCTGAGGCACTTTGAATTTCTGTGTAACAAGTACTCAGTGCGGACAGTGAAGCCTCCGTCTTTATGGGCAATGGCACTTCATCTCCCTCCCCCATAGCAGTGATTGCTGACCACGTGGGGTGCTGCCTAACTGAGCCTCTTGTACAGTTCTCTGCGTGCACATCAGGATCATTCTTATTTTTCTTCTAAATGGGCACACCCGGCCGCAGCTCTGACAGTCTCTTTAGCCCAGGCACACGTTCTCCCATGCCATTAGGATTGAGAAAACTGTTCTAGTGGCCCGGTGTCAGCTGTACCCACGAAGAAGAACGTCCAAGAAGAGCTGGACCCCTTCTGAGCAGGGCTGTCATGTAGGGCCTTGTGTGGGAGGGGCCCCCAGGAAGCAGGCAGAGATTTCGAAACCCCATTCTCATTTCTCTGACGATGGGATGTGGGGAGAAAAGAAATTATTTGTGGCGAGTCAGTGTATTAGATAACAGTGATGGAGTGCCTGCTCCGTATTGAGCGTCATGCTAAGGGCTCTGTAAGCGTGGTGTCCTTTCATTTTTATAACCACCATAACAATGCTGAGAGAGAAATGACATTACCCACATTCAGCGAGAACATGATCAAGGCACAAAACCAGGGTGTGAAAACGATGTGACCCCAGAGGCTTTGCTCTTGACTGCTGTCCTTTGCTCTCCTTTTGAGCACCCCATTTTCCCATTTCTGAAAGGGAGGCTCTGCAACTCACCTGTCACACTGAACACTTGCTAGATACCGGCTAGCCAAAGTTAGCAGGGACTCAGAGTTCCCCTAGGGAAACGGAGTCATCCAAGCTGATGACAGGACAGTGTTGAGGGGTTTCACAGAAGTGTAAGCAGAGCGCCCACACAGCCACCAGATGTGCTGCCACACATGGAAACCATGACTTCCCCAAAGAATTGTCCCAGTGGTCCTCCGCAGTCACCATGCGGAATTTACTTCTTAGTGTTCGCTTTCTGGGTCCTCCTCCATTGGTCTGCTTGACCTCCTAGAACTTCAATTTTCTCATCTCCAAAACAGGATAGAAACCCACTTACCCTATGGGGTGTTGGTGCAGATGGCATGTGACAGCGCATGTAAATCAGAGTGTATCGCACACAGTAAGTGCTCAATAAGTGTGAGCTGTTATTGTCATCATCATCACCATCAGCAGCAGCACCATACAAAGGTGCCACAGGCTGGGAAGCAGACTCTGAGGCAATTTGCATGCCAGCGGTCCCTCAGGGAGGGCTCTGGGGAACAGCACCTGTATGTGTGTGGGGACACTACACTGGGTAGAGGGGGAAGTTGAGCACCGACGTAGTAGTCGAAATGGACTCATTTTATCCACGGAAAGTTCCGGAGCCAGGATGGTCCCTCAAGTCGTCATGAGTCGAGGCAAGGGGACTGGGCCTTTGTGCCTTTGCATCAGCTAGTCATCAGATGAGAGCTGCCCCTTGTGGGTTGGGCAAGGAGGCGTCTGTCACTGAGGGTGATTTCTCAGGAGAGATGCAGCCACAGCCCTAGACAGCCATCACACCCCAGAGCTAGGAGATGGGCACCTGGATCCTAAAAGGGTGTCTGGGTGGTGTACCCATTACTCAGTACAACACAGGTGGTAGGATCTCCCTTTCAGGGTTTTGTCACTGATGGTGGGTATTTATAGAGCTCCTCTGCACAGTTGTCCCTGAGGAGAAGTGATCTAGGGCAATAGTCCCTAACCTTTTTGGAACCAGAGACTGGTTTTGTGGAAGACATTTTTTCCACAGACTGGGCTGTGAAGTTGGGGGAAGGTTTGGGGATGATTCAAGCGCATTATATTTGTTGTGCACTGTATTTCTATTATTATTACATTGTAACATATAATGAAGTAATGATACATTCACTTGCCTTCCATCAGATGCAGCTTAATTGTCACTTATCACTCACTGACTGGGTTTTGATATGAGTCTGCAAGCAATTGATTTATGATGGTTTCTGTGCAGTCAAACCTCTCTGCTCGTGTTCATCTGTATTTGCAGCCTGTCCTCAGCACTAGCATCGCCACCTCAGCTCCACCTCAGATCATCGGGCATTAGATTCTCATAAGGAGCCCAACCTAGATCCCTCAGATGTGCACTTCACAATAGAGTTGATGCTCCTATGAGAATCTACTGCTACTACTGATCAGACAGGAGGCGAGCTCAGGGGGTAATGCAAGCGATGGGGAGTGGCTGTAAATACAGACAAAGCTTCACTCACTTGCTTACCTCTCACCTCCTGCTGTGTGGCCACATTGGGGACCCCTGGTGTAGGGGATCTTATAACTAATGCTGGGGAGGTAGAAAGGAGAATGAGATCTTTAAATTGGGTCCTGAAAGAATGTGAGGAAAGGGAAATGGAAGAGTTGAAGAAATCAACAAATCAAGGAAGGGTTGGAGAATAAGAAAGAGTCTTTAACAAGAGTAGGGTAAAGGCGGATGAACTAACAAAATGCATGCAGAAGATCTTAAATGTTACCACATATAACAAATGGTAACTCTGTGATGATGGGTTGTAGGTGGAAGCTATCACTATGGTGGTTATCAGTTTGCAGTTTATAAATGTATCAAATCAACATGTACACTCTAAACTTACAAGATGTTATATCAATTGTATCTCAATAACGCTGGGGAAAAAGAACCCTTTACAAAGTTTTATGAATAACTTTTAGTTACTACAAGAAGGTCTACAGGATTGGTGCATCCCCTGGGAATATGCATGAGAAACAGTAGCGCAGGGCTTTCTGCATGTTTGTGGGAAGTGGGAGCTCACAGAATGCTGGAGGACACCTGGGCATCCAAACACGGTGAAATGGCACATCTGTGACCCCGCAGCCGCGAAGCCCCTGCCAACTGTACCAAGAGCAAGAGGGCCTGGTGTGGAGCTTCACGCTGAGCAAGGGCAGCATCGGAAGGCGTGCCCTTCTTCATTCTGCTCAAGTCTTGCTGCAGCTGTGTTTGTCAAAGCATTGACCTCCACACCCAAGTAGGGCCAAAGAGGCAGATGGTTGCCATTCCCTTCTTTCCCCAGAATGGAAGTCTTCACTTTTGTTTGTTCATCTCAGCTGATAACTAGGACAATAGGCATTGATGTCAGAAAACCTTGCTCCCAGTTTTGTTTTGTTTTTTCTTTGAGGGTTTGTTTAAGCACCCATTTTGTTATCTCTAGACTGTGAGAATAGACTGATACAAATCTGCTATAGAAGGAAAAACACTCATTGTCTAAAACAAGGACACCTTTTATGCAAATCTCAAAAGGCATCTCTCCTGTGAGAATAGCCAGGGTTGTCCTGGATGGACGGCAGGATAGAAGGGCCCAGTCCTCCACCAGAGGCTGAAGAGAGTGTGGGATAGACACTCAGACTCTTCTCCCCACGGCCAGGCTGTGGCTCCTGACACTGCCTTCTGTGTGTCTGAATCCACGTGACTACATCCCACCCTCCGGAACCACTATTTTCCATAAACAGACCACTGCAGCCACATGAGACACACGAAGATGTCTGCCATGTTCAATGTCTGTCATAATCTACCATGTTACTTGTGGAGTAAATCATGCTTGTTGTTGCCTCACCTGGACCCTTTTATCTGTAAAATTTGGGCTGGTGATGAGGGCACTATAACTTGGGCTATGGTTGTCCAAGTTGGTTTTATTCCCTCTGAGAGAGGAAACCTATGCAGGTCACATGTGCAAATTAGTAATCAAGGCACACTTTCGTGGTGTTTCAAACGTGGAACAAAATGGCCAAGGAGATGAACAGAATGTAAATGTCAGGAGCTGTTTTTCAACAGAAATGGAAATGCCTGCCTGCTACACATGGGTCCCAAACACATTCTCCCTGAATCAAGACTAAACTGGATTTGTAGACCTGGAGTTATTTACTTGTTCTTAGCCCCTCCTGGGTACACAGCAAGTATTTCTTCCTAAGAAGTTTCCCGAAAAGGTGAGCATCGTGACACTCCACATTAGATGCTGACCAAGTCATGGACTTCAAACAGGCATCTGGCAGTGATGCATTATGTCACATAGTCAATCTCATTCCATTTAAATTCAGCAGACCCTCCCCATGGTCCAGGGCTTGGCTCAGCACTGATGTTACAGCAGAGACAGTGACATCTCTGCTCCCCAGGAGTTCAGAGATACAGAGATAAGAAGCACATGAGGACATTGTATGACAGTCCCCCACAGGAAGTAGTGCAGAGGGGAGCACGGAGAGGGCAGTTAGGAGCTCACTGTGCAGGGATCCTGGAAGCCTCCCCCGGAAAGCATCATTCAGGAGGGGGTTGCCCTTTGCTCCCAGTCTCCCACCTCTCTGTGGAGGTAGAAACGCAGTATCACAGTTCTCACTGGGGACTCAGAGTGGAGCAGGCTCCCCACAGAGAAACTGTCCATTTCTGCTGCAACATGACAGTTCTTGCTAAGTCACTGTTGTTTAGGAAAACAGCTGTTTCAGAAGGGAAAATGGAGTGAAGGCAAGCAGCCTTGTCCAATAGAACAGTCTGCAGTGAAGGAAATGTTCTGCCTCTGAGCTCCAGAGTGGCGGCCACTCGCCATATGTGGTAGCAGAACATGTGACAGGAGGCTGGTGTGATCAAGAGACTGAACTTTTCGTTTTAGTTAATTAATGTTTCAGTTTAATTAGCCTGAGAAGGAGGCAGTAGCAGAAGTACTACCCTACTGTCTTCCCCACACACTCTGAGCAAGTACAAAGCAGAGAGAGAGTGTGTCTTCAAATCCATCTTTCCATGTTCACTGCTCTAGTCTCCCAATCATTCCTTCACTGAAGGTGTAAGTAGAAAAATACGTAGCAGTGGTTGAAGCTCTTTCCTTCTTCTTGCTCATGGGAAGTATCTCTCAGCTGAGCTCCGGCTCTTGTGTGAGCGCTGGTGTCGTGGTAAGGGGGAGAGCTAAGATCAAAGACCTGCCTGATGGATCTGCCTTGCCAAGAGCAAACATTTACTCCTGAAAGATAAAAGAATAGATGTGAAAGATGAGCAGAGAGAGTGCATATGACAAGAGACAGGGAGGGAGGGGTTGAGAGCCCGAGAGAGTATGATGAGCACAGGAAGAGAGTTCGGAGGGAACACGCTGACGGGAAGAGACCATTTTGGAGACGTTTTTCTGTGCAGTGTGCATGGGTCCAGCTCTGGTGTTTTTCTAAAGGACCAAATGGAATCTGACAGTGTTTTTCAATTATGTTGGAAGTTGGGTTTCTTCTACTCGAGAGCAAGCAGACCCAGCTGCATCAAGGACACAAAAGGCAAAAAACAAACAAACTAAAATATAGGAAAAGCCAAGTGTGAAAAGAGCACAAAGAAGTCCAGTCTCCCTCAAGTGCGGCTGGCTAAGGACAGAGATGCTCCCAAGGGCTGAGGGTGAAAGGAGCCCGAGAGGCATGGAGCATCCTCAGACGGCAGGAGCTGTGGAGGCTCGCAAGGCAGACAACCCTGAGAGCACCATGTCGGGAGGGTGGACACATTGCTAGCTGTGTTACACATCCCTGGTTCTGGTTCTGGCTGCAGAATGTGGAGTCAGAGTCTATTACAAGGTCCTTGATCTGAAGAGTTTTTAGCAAGTAGAGCCAGGAGGATAAAGAGAATCCAATCACAGTATCACTCAGATCAATCATAGGAACAGTAGGTTTAATAGCGCCTCATTAGCTGATTGAACTAGACTAGCATAGATAAATGAGGAGCAATTCTTTCTGATCTTGGACAAGGGACCTTTTTTTCCCCCCCTTAAGAAAGTCTGTAACTTAATGGATGGTCTAAATAAGCAAGTGTGTCTGTACTGGCTGGCAGGGGAGGGCCATGGAGAATACAGTGAAATGCAGACTCCCTAAGGCAGTGGGATTGCGCCCCTGTGGATCTATTTGCATGAAGAGCAGATAAGCCTTCTGGGGTTAAGAAGAAGAAAAAACACTCCTGAAGGAAATGTGAATTGGAGAATGTAAGCCTGGATGAAGAAGCCTGTGGCAGCACACAAGGAAAGCTTGATTCCGAAGGTGGCATTTGCCACGACTCAGATCACCCTTCAGCCCACAGGAGCTGCTGTGGGGGACAGGGCGGGGGAAGGTGGGTGCAAAGTGAGGGCAGGTGGAGGCCCTGGAGAGAGACAAGCCCTGGCTCATGTCCCAGCTCTTTGCCTTATTAGTTGTGTGATTTTTAACAAGTCCTCACACCTCTCTGATCCTGTTTCTTCCTCTGCAACAGGTTTGGTATCATGGAATCCCCCTAAAACACTTAACACAGTACCCATGGTGCATAGGGAGCACTCAGTAAAGGTCATTAGGATAAGAATGATAAATAATGAATGCCAAGAGTGTCATTATTATTAACTGCAAACAGGTGGCATATGTTGTTTTGTAACCTATGTTGGGCCAGACTCTTCCTGGAGTGAAGGGAAATGGGAAATACATTCACGGCTTTCGAATATGATAGGAGGAGCAGAACAGGCACCAGGAGATGGTCAGAATGAATGGGGGAACCAGGAGAACAGTTTCTGACCACCCGTGCAACAGATCCTAGGAAACCCTTCCACTACTGGGAGGTGTTGAAGGGTGGGGATTGGGGGTCCTGATACCCATAAAGAAAAGTATGGCCTGAGTCATGCAATGTTGTTCCCAGTCGTTTGAAATACTTATTTATTTTCCAGTGGTATTGAGATATAATTGACATTGTATTAGTTTGATGTATACAACATAATCATTTGATATCTGTCTGTGCTGCAAAATGATCACCACAGCGAGTTGAGTTGAGTTACGGCCCAGGCTGGTGCAGCCCGGGCGCCCCAGGCATGCGCACTGCAGGAATGCCGGAGCGAGTGCTGGTGGAATAGCACTCACCGGAGCAGCGCAGTGGGTTCTCGCCCAGAGCCCTGGCCTCCAGCCCAGGCTGGAGTGAATGTCAATCAGGAGCAAATCACAGAGCGTCTGGAGAGGTCAGAGACCCACCGCTCCCAGCCGTTATTGAAAGCAGTTACTGCAGATGAACTTCTAGTTTCAAGAGGGCAGACTGATTTCAGGCCAGGTCAGTTTCCCTGAAAACATCGCTCCTTTGGGGTTCTTTCAAGTTCCCCCTAAAAGACCTTCATGCTGGAGAGATTCAGGCCTCTTCTCAGAAAAGGCTGGAATGACAGAGGGGAGCTTGAGGCCCCACTGGCTCGGAATGGCCTCTGTTTGTATTAAGGAAGCCAGATATATGTAAGTAAAATGGCAACTTCTGCAGAAGTGTGAAGAATTTTTTGGGTGCCTACTGTTAACCAAGCACCAGACTTGTGTTCATCAGTTACATGAGCATAGAGAAAGTTTCTGAAATTTCCAAGATTACCAAAGAGCTTAACAGGGCAATAGGCCTCGAAGCTGAAAATGTTATGTATGTTATTTAATATGATTCGATAACTTTGTGCTGAGAAATGTAATGCCGGTCCCAGGCCCCACTCTGATTCCTCACTTTTCTGGGTGAAGAAGAGTTTCTTACCCTATCATTCTGCTCAGTACAGTGTTTCTTACTGCTGTCCTCTGGTAACCACCCTCCATGCCTGCTAGAGTATCTACCCTCACCGTCTCTCTCTCTCTCTCTCTCTCTCTCTCTCTCTCTCTCTCTCACACACACACACACACACACCCCATGAGTTTTTGGTGGGGCCATCAATCATGATGCCCCATTTTTCTAGGTCAGGAGAGGAGGGCATGAGCTATACAAGTGGCCAATCACAGCACCTCATTTCCTCCTGTCAGAGAGAGAGGAGAGAGGAGGGTGGGGCAGGCTGGTATGCAGTTCACAAAGGGCCAATCAGATTTCTTCCTTGATACATGAAAATTGCGGGGGAAATGTTCTCATTGAACTAGGGCCTGCTGAGTTTGCACCAGGCAGCTTAGGAAAGGGACGCCATATTCCTTAGTTTCAAGAAGAAAGCTCATTGCAGTACGGGTGCCTGCAGTTGGAGAGAGAAGATAAAAGATGGAAGGGAAGGGAAAGAGAGAGCCTAGAAGTCCAGAGACAAATTCATCATGATGGTCAGCATGGTCAAAATAGAAGAGAAGTCAAGGCAGAAGCCATGGGGCTTCCTTCTGCAAATGTCTGAGCTTGGTCCTGTTTCTGGCACACAACAATGCTTTTGGGTTTTGTTTCATCTCTTTTTGTTTTGTTTTGTTGTTTTGTTTTAGGAATTCACTGGGTCTTGTTTATATCATGGCATGGTGGCACATTCTATCTGGGCTACATTTGATGTCAAGGTCTTCTACCCTTTGAGGGAGACACATGGAGTATGAGTAGGGACTCCATTTAGAAAACTTTATGAAGTACGGAGGGTCTTTCTAATGTCCTGTTTCTTTGCACCTCCTCCCAACAATGAATAAATATTTAACATATGAGTGTAACAAGGACTTCATTCATTCCACAAATATTAAATGTGCCAACATCATTGTTAGGCCCTAGAGGTGCATTATCTTTTATTCTTGTATACAGAAATTTTGTCACGTAGGTATTGTTATTATACCTGTACTGGAGAGAAGCAAACTGAAGTTTCAAAAGACTAAATCCTCTTCCTAAGGTTCCAGAGGTTGCTGAAACAATCAGATATGAGATTTGAATCTAGGTCTATTTCACTTCCAACATTAACTATTTTATAACCAAAAAGCATACTGACCTACATCCATTTTGGATGTATAGTCAGTGCCAGTCCAAGAAAGGATCATTATCATTCCTATCATAGAAGATAATTATCCTGCACTGGGCTCTGGAGTGCACATCCACTGAGAGAAGTCAGGAGTAGGAGGATCCAGGGTTTTACTAGCCACTGGGGCTCTGTCTGAGAAAACTCTAGAACAAACTGGGGGATGGGAGGAGGGGAGGGGAGGCTTGGATGAGGGGTCAAGGGTGACTGACAGAAGGAGATTGAGAATGGAAGCTCACAGGCGGCATGCTTGTATCAAGGAAATATTACACTCAAAGATGAAACTGCCCTGTGCACTGGAGTCTCGTGGTCTCCTGGGCCTTCTGACATTCAACGTACTCATTTTAATACCATGGCTCCAACAATTTTCTGTGTGAGATCACACTCAGAGGAATCAAACTAACTTGAGTTTACATGCCCACTACCCTTTCCCATGAAGAGTCTCCTCTTGCTTCTAATTAAGCTTTTCCTTCTATGACAAATGCCAAGAGGCCAAAAAAGATCCCTATTAAGAACAAGAAGTGCCAGGAATGTGGGGTCATGGGGTGCTATTTCCCCATGCCAGGGTGAGCTAGGTTGTCAGTGCTGAATGTCAGTGATGTGCCAAAGGGCATGGCTTTTGGTTCCTTTGAATGAGAGTGAACCAAACTCCAGAGGCTGGACAGTCTGTGCACACCTGGCTGCCACTCATGGATGGTATGCAAAGGGCTTGGGTGAGGGTAGCAGGAGATCAGTTTAAATCCATTCACACCTCTGGGAGTAAGACTCAAAAGCCAGCACCCTGTGCAGTTTGGCGGGAGAACAGCCAGACCATGTAGTTTGCTGGGAAGACAAGGAACAAGAGAATGGCATCCAATCAGGAGTCTGTCCTTTATAGTGTGAGTGACTCCGGAAGGAAAATGACCTTTATTGAGCACCCACTGTAGGCATGGAACAGTCTGGACTCCCACAGACTCTGAGCTAGCCTTCAGAACAATACCATAAAGGGGGTATTGTTACCCAGGTGAGGATGTGCTCAAGTAGGAAGGGCTATTTCCTTCAGATCACACAGCCACGGTGAAGGCAGCATTCATTAGGGGCTGCATTAGGATCTGTTGGAGCTTCTCACTATTTCCACTTTGCCTCTGAGTCCCAGCGTCTCCTCTTAGGAAGTAAAGATGATAAGCTCATGGAGTTGTGCAGGTCAGAGAACAAATGGACAAGGATATTAGGTTTTGTGACTGCCAAGATGCTGCAAGGGGCGGGTAAGATGAGTATGATCATCAGTCATCGTTCCATTTGCCCATCCTAAGCCACCTGCCCTTGTTCTTTAACTAATGCCTGTGTAATTAAGACCAAGCTGCTGTGTATGAGCACCTATTACATGTCTGATGTCCTCTACTTCCTTTTTCTATGAAATACAAGAATCACTGATTCTAGTCCTCCTTTCTTCCTCAAATTACAGGGAGACAAGAAGTCCATTACCATCAATGGTTAGAAAGCAGATGTTGTCACCCACCCCAGTCCTCACCAGGAAGACACAGTTAATGGAAAAATGGAAACTTCGATGACTAAGCAAGACCCCTGAGGTAGCATCTTCATCTTCTCATCACCAAGTAGGGCTTAGTGTGACTCAGCACAGTGTCATCCTTTCCTGTCAGATCCTGAAGTCTCCATCCAACACAGAGCAGTTCAGAATGTGTTATTCCAATCTCTGTCAGGGTGGCTCCTGGCTTGGGTAGTAGACACCCTCCAAGCAATTTCTCAATTTTGCATACATCGGTGTCACTTAACCTCATGCACTCCATTTATTTATTTGAAGAGAGGATCATATGGATCATATTTCTCCAGATTGACCTCATCAGGGACAGTTTAATGCAGTGTAATTTTGGAGTATCCTGCACTCAAGTTGCCAGTGTAGCAGTGGCCCCATTGAGGCAAAGGGGGCCGAAGAAGGACTCGAATATCTTGAGTGGATCTAAACAGTGGTGACTGTCCTTAATTCACATGGGTGGTCTGAGTCAACCGTCATAGCAGTTTGATCCAAGTGGATCCTGAAAGCATCTTCAGAAATGGAGGGGAAGTGGATATGGCACAGAAACACAGTAACCATCTGCATGGGGTTGAGTGGGAAGGGGATAGCACCGTGCGATTTTGAGTCTTATCAACTACACTTCAAATCAGCCAAATGCATTCATGTTTTTCTCCCTGTATCCCTGACTCCAGTCTTTGTATTTCTCTGCGTGTCTGTGTCTCTTGGTCTCTCACTGTCTCTCTGTTCTTTCATTCTCTCTCTCTCTCTCTCTCTCTCTCTCTCTCTCTCTCTCTCTCTCTCTCTCTCTCTCTCTCTCTCTCTCTCATGCCTTTGTCACTATGTCCCTCTGATTTTCTGACTCATAAATGTCAAGAGTCTGGGGACAAGGCAGAACTTGGATTTTTACACTGCTCTTCCACTTAGCAGTTTGTGATCTTAGCAGTTTCCCCACCTTGAAAATGGAGATGGCAATACGGATCTTGTTGAGTTGCCATTAGGATAAAACAAAAGAAAGAGTAGATACATCAGGCAACTCCATTCCTGGCTCATAACAAGTGCTCAATAAATGTTAGTTCCCTCCCCTCTCTCCAATACACTTTACTCTCATGATTTATAGGACGCCATCAATCCGTTGGTTTTCCTCTAATATGGCCTGCCCTCAGCCCATTTTCGGATCAGCCAATGGAACCGTGACTGGCTGGAATGATTTTTCAACCGATTGGTCTCATTCCAGCAGTTTCACGCGGCCCTGCACTGTAAATCAGCCTGGGAGAATAAATGTCCCCAATCCATTAGTGCCTTTCTACCACAAGCCAATTTGAGCCACGAACCAGAAGAGGCTTATTAATGGCCACCTAAATACATTCCTGCAGCCCTACATAAAGGTCCTTAGCCCCAAATCCTACCAGCTCCTCCCCAAGAGCAACCCCACTGAGACAAGACTGCTGACAGCAAAGGCATACACCTGATCCTGATCAGTAACGCGACCACACACCTGGTTTAGAACAGTTCCAGTCTGCTCCTGCTGCCCCAGAGTCATGAGGTTAGTGTCCCTTCCAAAACAGTTCCCGTTTGAATGATAAACTAAAGGAAGTATTTATGGAAACCAAAAATAATCGTTTAAATAATAATAGCTCTCTTTTATTGACCACTTGCTAATGTGCTAGTCATGGTCTAACAGGTCTTTGCGTACCCTATTTCCTGTAAACTTCATTACAATGCTCCATCGGGAGGTGCTGTTATTGTCTCTATTTGACA
This sequence comes from Craseonycteris thonglongyai, assembly GCA_004027555.1. NCBI lineage: Eukaryota > Metazoa > Chordata > Mammalia > Chiroptera > Craseonycteridae > Craseonycteris > Craseonycteris thonglongyai. The sequence continues at coordinate 36,555 of PVKE010000193.1, forward strand.
GACCAGGAAACTGAAGTCCAGAGGAGTGAGCAATGTGTTCAGGGTCAGCTGGTATAGAGGGCAGCTGTTTGTGGCTCACCCCATCCCTGTGACAAAGCAGTGCACCCATCCCCCAACTGCTGGGAGTGCTCCTGGCTTAGAGCAGTAGAGAGGCCCCAGGCCCCTCCTCAGGGAATATCCCACAGCCCATAACTAAATGATGAAATGGGGGAGGGAGAGCACAAGGTTTCCCCCTATTGCTGCAAGGTCACATTGACTCTATGGTACAATTCATGCTCCAGAACTCCTAGAGGGGACCCAGCTGACACCAAATCCTTACTTATCTCCTTCCCCTGCCCTACCCCACTCCCCTCACTCCCATTCTTCTGAAAGTACCCTCAACCAAGCACTTATAAAAAGCCTCCCTCTCTCAGGCTCTGCTTCCAGAGACCAGACCTAAGACATCCCGGTAGCAAGCGGCAGAGCTGGAAACTCATGTCTAGGAAGGTCTTTCTCTTAATCATTAAGCAGATATGACATGATATTGCCTAATTATATACATGATTAAAGTGGCCTCCAAGCAACCAAGCCGCCAAGAAGTATGTCATATAGCCATTGATATGACAACAAAGACAACAACAGTTGCAACAACAGCTATGACTTATTTCGTGCTGACAGTGTGCCTGTCTCTTTCTTGCCTCTGATCCTCCCGACACCAGAAGGCTCATCTTCTCGTCCCCATTCTGCAGTTGAGGCCTGGAAAGCTTGAGGACGGTAAGAGATGTCTGCCGATGCTACACAGACAGAAAGCCGTGGGGCCTGGACTTCCACCCAAGTCCATCTTTCTCCAAAGGCCATACACTTGTGTGTGGCCACTTAAAGCGCTGGCTGTGTACATTGCTCAATGAGTGCTTGATGAAATGGGTTCCGCATCAAAGCTGATGTCCTTGTAACAACTTAGAACACACTGCTATCCCTCCCACCTTGTGCTCCCTGAGGTGGTTCTTTCAAGCCGAATTTGCCAATGATGTCTCCACTTTAGGGGAAAAGCTATAATACTCCCAGAACACCACAGACTGTTCCCTTAAGCCAGACATCAAATGATCAAAGCAGCCACATTCATTCAAGAAAGGAAGGGAAGCAAGCTGACATGCCAAAGGGCTGGCAAGGTAAATCACATTTCTCCTACTTTTTCCATGCTGGGAGGCAAAACAGAATAAAGGAGAGAATAACTGAGCCTTAAGGTGAGACAGTCCAGGATTCAAATCCTAACTCTACTATCTGAGTGATGTTTTTGGTAGACTACGGAACATCTCCAAGCTTTAATTTGCTTTACCATAATACCTATCTCATTAGACCCTAAACGAGAGGGTGTAAACGAGATAAATTATGTATTTCCCTGCCTCTTCACTTCCGTTTCCATAAAATGTATAGGGTAACCAACTTGGACCTTCATTCCGGGTCTGAATAATACTAGTTCAAATGGACTGTGCCTTATTTCCAAGTGAAAAGTATATCCTATTTGATGAGAAGAGGTTTCCACTAAAAATGGAGAGCAGATAAAAGGGAGCCCTTCATCCAGGAGGCATCACCTGATTCATAAAACACAGAATGAGTCATCTTGATGCTCAAAGCTAAACTTACAATCAATGGGCATCATTGGTCAGCCAACCCCACCCCAGTGGAGTAGGCAGGGCCCCACCACCAGCCACCAGCCACAAGCCTATTCCAGCCCCACCCCTCTTGCAAAACCGATGACCTCTGCTTCCA
>PVKE010000193.1:38403-183984 GCA_004027555.1 Craseonycteris thonglongyai
GTGTGTGTGTGTGTGTGTGTGTGTGTGTGTGTGTGTGTGTGTGTGTGTGTGTGTGTGTGTGTGTGTGTGTGTGTGTGTGTGTGTGTGTGTGTGTGTGTGTGTGTGTGTGTGTGTGTGTGTGTGTGTGTGTGTGTGTGTGTGTGTGTGTGTGTGTGTGTGTGTGTGTGTGCGCGTGTGTGCGCGCGCGCACGCATACAGCTCCAATTAAGAACAGTCCTGTGTGTCTCGCTTTGAAAATCAATCTCCTGGCCTTTATCTTGACATTTATTATTTCCAATCAGCATCTCTGCGGTTAGCTAAGGCTACACTGAAGATGATGCTGTTTTCTTTAAGAAACAGCGTCAACATTTTACTCTTTGAATATATATTCTAATAGTCCTGGATCCCAGTCCTGAATTTGGATGGAAGGTCATAAATTACATATATATGTACATACATGTGTGTGTTTATACACACACACAATATTTTAAATTGGTGATTAAGGAAGGCTATATATATATATGTGGCTTTAATTTTTTACTCGGCAGACATTCTTCCAACAGCAAGTGAAGAAAAATCATGGACAGCAACCCCTTTCCAAGCATCCTCCTTCAGTCCATTCATTCAGCAATAACTTAGTACTCATTCTGCGATACCTTATTTAGGATGTACTGTGCTGGGCATTGGGGAGTTATCCATGAAGAGGGCCATTGGAAGCTCTGTCTTTTGGGATCAATAAGCTTGGTTCCACAAGAGTTAACAACATAGAACTGTATAGGGCCCCCAGTTTGCAAACGCCTCTCCCCTTACCCTGAATTCCCTCCCCAGAGAAAGGCCCATGACTCATGTTTAGAGTCATGCATGACCAGCTACATGTGTGCAGAGTGAGCTGGGGACCCAGACAAGCCAGAGACCTGCACCCACTTCTCTCCCCAGCTGCCTTGCAATCAGCCAGTGAAACCCGCCAGGGGAAGGCAATCTCCTTTGCATTTGTCTTGCCTCTGCATACCACCCCGGATTCTGGGTTTGGGACTCTAACGTGGGAATCTGTAAGGTGGCTGCTGCTTCAGGGAGCAGTGTCTGTTGAGGGTTATTAGGAGTGTCCTTTTAGGAGCCCCTCATGCGGCTGCATAGAGAACTTAGTGTGTTGGGTCCAGTGAACCCTTGGGGTGAGCCTCCCCCGCCCCTGAATTTCGGTGAAATGGTCCATATCCACTCAGAGAGAAGTTCCTCCAGGAGCAATGCATAACAGCAGGGCTCCCAGATTGCTGAGCTCCTCAGACGGAAGCGGAGATCGATCACAGCCACCCCTCCCCACCCCCACCCCTCAAAAAACACACAAGAGGCTAGTGGGCAGGAGGGAGGGTTGGGCTGCAGCCTTGGTACCTAACCCCCAGCTCCCCAATGTCTCTGCCCAAACCAGGCCACGGGAGGAAGTGTGGGGGGTAGGGACAGAAGGGCGCAATCCCCCAGCCCTGCACTCTGCCCCAGCCCCCTCCCAGCCTCACACCGTGGTTGAAAAGATCAACTATCAAATCCTGGCCGCCACTTCGTGGCAGCAGAGTGATCTCGGGCACATCAGTCACTGTCTTTGAGCCCTGGTTTCCTGGCCTGTAACGGGGGATGCTGATGGTACCTCACTCACCGAGTCCCAGGACGTTTCAGATATGATCGCACACATAAAACTCTGAAAAGCGATGGCTGGTAGGCGCACGGTAAGCCGGCGCTTACTCTGTAAAGACGCGATCGTCATCAAGACCCTTATCCTGGCCGCGGGGCGGTGCTACCCGACCGACTGCTCCCGCGGCGCCACCTTTCAGACCCTGAGTGCCGGGCGCCCCCAGCCTTCCCGCGAGGGCAGGCCCTCTACTCCGGTCACCCCTAGATGCGGCTGGGTGGGGGGGGGCGGGAAGGCCCGCTCTCAGCATCCCCACCCCCAGCCCCCAGCACCAGCGGCGACCGGCCGCGGGGAGGCTGAGACCTGGGTCAGAGCGCGGAGAGGGGCGCCCGCGGCGGCTGTGCCGCCCTCTCCCCGGGAGTGCCGAGCGCGCCACGCGGGAGAAAGCGAGAAAGGCACGGATACTGGACCAGGCTTTGACGCGGATCTTGAGCTCGCCGTCCTGCGGCTCGGGCATGGCCTTCCTGGTGACCCGCAGCTTGTTGAGCCCCCCGAAGCCTGACAGCACCACGGCGCGCATCTCCTGTGCGTCCCCGAGTCGGTGCGAGCCGCCGCCGCCGCCCTCCGCCGGCTCCTTGCCTGCCTCCTTCTCGATCATTTGCTCCGTCTCTTCCGCCTTCTCCGCGCCTTCCTTGGCCATGGCGCGCGGGGGGCGCGGGGCGCACGGGCTTCGGCGGGGCGGCGCGGCGCGGGGGGCTCGGGGCTCGTCGGGGATCCTCTCCCGCGGCTTCCTCCTGTTGAATGTGGATGCTCGGCTGTGCAATGGCTGCAGCCTCTGCGAACGGCGCCTCGGTCCACAGCCTCTGCCGTAATCCTCACAAGAGCCGCGCCTCTGCCCGCTCCCCTCCTCTCTGCCTTGCCAGGCGAAGCCTCAACTCCGGTTTCTGAATCAGTCTCAAATCAGGCTCTTGATCGCAGCCCCTGAGCCCAGATTTGGCCAAGATTCGCGAATAAAACACGCAGAGGGGCCGCTGTGTTCTCCGTGGTGCGCGCAGTACTTGGTTATATACGGCTCAGGCTCGGCTCCTTGAAGTGGACAGAGATGAATGCCTGGGCCTGATGGATACCTCTCTCCGAGACGAGGTTGCCACCTCTTCTACTGTCTGCGGGTGCGGACGGGAGAGTCGGGAAATTGGGCTGTTTCCCAAGCCGCCTGTCCTGGCAGGAAAGGCGGAGAGGTTCGGGAAGCAGGAAGCTAGAGTTCCCACTCACCGCCCTCAAGAGTCCAAACCCAGAGTCTTTTTTGCTCCGACTTCCAGGGTGGGCGCGGATGCGCTTTCCCCGGCAGCACCGGGAGCGTCTTATGATGGCTGATTCTCACCACCGGCACCATCGCAGGCCTTTATGAGGTGCCAGAAAAGGTTCGGGTGCACAACCTCCCCGTGTGAGTCTCCCTCTGTCTCTCTGTCTCTGTCTCTGTCTCTCTCTCCTTACACATACAAACACACACGCGCGCGCGCGTGCCAGTAACTGGCTTTTTGCTTTATATTTTGTTACTGCCTTGTGCCAGTTTAAAAAAGACATAGTTGAGGAATGGTGGGTGTATATTCTCATTACTTTGCAGCCACTCCAGCCTTGGGGTCTTGGACAACACATTCAACCTTCCTGAGCCTCCACTCCCCCATCCATAAAGTGGGTCCATTACTTTTGTTTGCACTGTGCTAAGTTCTGTGGTGGGTATGCCTGTCAGTGACACATGGTACTTAGTTTTGAGGAGTTCATTCTAGGAGCACGAAGTAGGAATGACAGCCAGCAAGCAGACAAGACATAATGACATAAGTACCTCTTCTCCTCCATTCTCTCTGTTTCTCTGCTTGAAACACCTTGGCCTTCCTTCCATTCCTCAAAGACTATTCTGTTCCCTCCTACTTCCTATGACCTCAGGAACGTATGTCCTTCATCTGGTGATAACTCCTACTTCACTCTCAGCTCATGTGTCCGTTCCTTGGGGTAGGCTCTCAGCCCCCAGGATGGGCGAGCCTCCTTTCTGGTAAACTCTCATGACAATTTTATAGGAAACGTCTATGATGACCCGATAATGTCAGCTTCCATTTCCTGTGTGATCTCCATTTGGACAGAAACGATTTCTGCTTTTATCCTGCATAGTTTCCCAGGAGCTCAGCACGTGATTGGCATATAGTAGGATATGCCCAGAAAACGCTTGTTGGACAAATGATTGAGTCAGTGGGTGCAAAGGCGACTGTGGGTGCCCAGAGGATGGAACCGTTAACTTGAAGGTGGAGAAGTCTTCAGGAAGCAGCGGATGTTTGAACCACACCTTTGGGGAATGAGCCAGGTTCTTCAGATAGGGAGGATCACATATACATTCAAACGCATCACATTGTGACGGGTGAGAGGGCTTTGAGGTGACACTGGCTTGTTCTCTGTGGGCTGAGCATCGGCTGTGTTTAGCAATCACTGGACATGAGGTTGGAACCAGCTTTGGAAGGTTTTTGCACGCTGTGTTATAAAATTGATCACATAATCACGGAGGCAATGAATTCTTAAAAATAAAGGAGCGAAAGCGAGGGAATGGCATTTCAGGACCGTAACTTTGGCAGTGAGTGAGTGAAGGATTAGCTGAAGAGGTTTGGGAAGCAGGGAGATCAGTTAGAGGCTACAGTGCAGACAAACATAAATAAACGCAGAGCACCTCAGCTGAGGCGATGGCTGTGGGATGGAAGAGGGGTTGGACGGAAGCTGGATAGACAAGGCGTGGTTAGTGAAGTGAACATTTGCTTCTAAATAAACCCAACTGTCCCATGTGTGAAGCATGTTTACATTATGAGCATGGTGTTTAGGATAGGCCTTATCCTGAAACAAAAACTTGAGTGCCGGTGGTTTACTTTGGAGGTGATCCTGGGAGGCTGCCATTAGAAAAGAGGAAAGTGAGACCGGGAAGTGCAGGAGGCTGATGTGGGGTGCACGAATGAATGGTTCCTCCAGGGCAAATGGGGCCCGAACCCACAGGAAGCCCTTGAGAGGCAGTGTGGAACAAGCCTCGGGGTCGTCTTGCTCAAGGAGTGAGGACCTGGGCACTTATCACTAAATTTCCTACGCTACCCAGTTGACTAAGATCTGTTCCCGGAAATGTTGTGCCCTGATACTTCCTTGCCAGCCCTTGAACCTGGGCCAAGAGACTCCCCAGGCAGAGAATTGGGGATTTTCTCTGTAGGAAGCCATTATCTAGACAGGTAACAGTGAGTTCCAAGGGACTGTGGGTTCAGCGGTGATAACATCTGATATATGGGAGTGTTTTGGGGGTGTCTACTTGTCTAGACATTTCAGGTATGTTCTGTAATTTGAGTCTCAGAATAACCTTTATTAGGTAAGCATTATTATTCCCATTTTTCTGAAGAGAAGAGTAAGTTATAATATGGCGAATGACAATGCTGAAAGGAACACAATGATTGTGGCAAGACACAAAACTGACTTGAAATTGGTGCTCTAAACCACTCATCTAAATGGGTCAAACCAGTTCTGCCCCCAATTGATAATACTCCCAGGCAGTTTTTACATTCTCTGCTCTTTGATTGACCTCCTCATATCTCTGTCCCACCAAGACTCCTTGCCTGGCCTTGGTTCTGAAGGTGTTTCTTTAGCATCAGTAAAGTAAATCTACTGTGCAGTCAGCATACAGCCTGTTTAAGAGAAAGTGTTTGCCCTCTAGTATAATTACTCCCTCCAAGGGAATCTTCTGGCTCCTTACAAATTCCCGGTTGGAAATGGTATGTAGCCCTTTGTCACAACAACTGGAAGGAAACCCCACAGTCTGCACTGCTTGGGGAGAAATGTTTCCTCTGAGTCCTATATGCCACTATTTGGATTGTCACAAGAGCCATACTGCAAGACATCGCTCCAAATAAACACAATCAATCTATGGTCAGTTTATAGAATTGATTCCTTGGGCATTTACTCAGAGCCTCAGTTGTGAAATAATCTTACCCTGTAGAGCAATGTCAAAGGGCGGCCACTCATGGTGAAAAATAGCATTACATCTCAGCTCAATGACCTTGTATACGGCCTGGGAACAGGTGTCTGTCCCTGTAAGAGGAGAATGGAAGGTCAAATTCAGGAAGCCTGCAGGGTATAGGCCATCTGAAGGGAGTGTCACCCAGCAGAGGTTATGTATGAGGGTTGTCCAGAAAGTATCCAGCCATATAACCACCCTCTTTATATTGAAAATGGCTGGATTTTTTTTTTTTTTCTGGACAGCCCTCATATTTGAGTAAGAATATATGGGAAACAATCTTAGTACCATTTTAGGGATGAGTTTTAAATAACTTGGAATGGCTCAGTAACTTTCCAGAGAAATATATTACCTGGAGCAGACGGTCAATGTCTTCAACTATATCCTTTAATATTTTATCTATTGTATTTTACTGAATATAATTAGAATCATTTATTATACATATGTTATATTACTTAATCTTCAAAATAATCCTGTGCCATAGGTACTCTCATCCCTGTTTCACACAGAAGAAAATTTAATAGGAACTGAGTAACTAATTCAAGGTCACCTACTTAGTCAGTGGTCGAGTTAGAATTCGAAGTGGGAGCCATTTACCTCAAACACATGGATTCTTTAACCACTGTGCTATAATGTCTATGGTTCTCTGTGATGCTCTACAGCTTTCAGAAATGCCATAGAGTAGGTCAAGAGGAAGGAGACAAGTTTAGGAGGTCAAGAATGGAGAGAGGCAGCAGACTCTGGTAGTGAAATATCTTAACAAAATCCAGGGGTTCGCATTAAAGTACAGGTACATCATTTGTGTTTGTGTTGGTGCAATTTGAGAAATAATGGAGCATGGTGTCATGAGCACAGCATTATCTTCAGAGAAGTACAGGGTAGGTGTGCAACCCATCCTGAACGTGGTAGAATTAACTGTCTATTTATACCTCATAGGACCAGGTGTAGGTGGTGAACTCTAGATATGTATCAGAGGAGAAAATATGAACCAACATTTAGACAGCATCTTTTGAGTGCTGACCTTGTGTTATTGCTGAGGACTGGAGATAGAATGGGGAATAAGACAAACACATTCTCAGCTGTAATGGAACTAGTATTCTAGTCAAGGAAACAAAAAATGAAATCACAGAGTCATCAGTCATTTACTGAAATGATAAGTGCTGTGAAGAAGAAATACAAGGAGTCAACTGGAATTTAGGGAAGGCTTCACCATGAAAGTGATGGTAATGTATTCAATTCAGCTACAAATAAAAAACCCAAACTTAAAAAACAAACAAACAAACAAAAACTGCTTTAAAAAAGATAGACTACATAGAATGGTCTCAAAGCTCCACAAATTCATCAAGAATCAATGTTTCTTCCATCTCTGTACTTCTGGTTCACCATCCAGCCATCCAGCCATGGGGTGGAGCTGAGTGGGAAGGGGAGAAAGAGTCCCGTGCTTCTTTATATATATATATATATATATTGCTTACGAGTCTGTGCTTCTTTTTTTATTTTATTTTTATTTTTATTTTTTTATGGTTTTTGACAGAGAGACAGAGAGAGAGAGAGAGAGAGAGATACAGAGACAGAGAGAGAACTGACCTGGGGGAACTCCCCAGTTCAGCATATGGGTCCACACAGGCCGGGGCCAGGATTCGATCCCTCATCCCCGGCGCTGCAAAGTGAGCGCTTCACCCACTGAGCCATCCCGGCTTTCCCCTGTGCTTCTTTTTAAGGAGACTTCAGGAGTCCCCACCACAATACAGCCACTTACCTCTTACTGACCAGATCCTAGTCTCCCAGCCACATCTGGTTGCAAAGAAGCCTGGGAAATGTAGTATCAGTGTCCCAGGGCAAGGTCAGGGTTCTATGATTGGAGGGGAAGAAGAGAGGTGAGGTCGGGAGGTATAGCAGTGGTATATACCAGATGCCACTGAGGACCATTAACAAATTAACATTAAACTGCATGGAGAATGGAGGCTGGTCCCTGTGCCTCCAGAAAGCACAACACTAGTCAGGGCTATGGATCCTTGAGATTTAATGCCACCCCTCAACAAGTCCTCTAAGAGGGCTTTTCACTCTATTGCCTTTTGTTTCCATAGGAATTCAACTGCAATTTTATAATGGAAGGTAACAGGAAAACCCAATTCTCTTTCCATAACCAAAAGATGCTAGTCATAAGACACTGAGAATCATTTCAGCTCTTTCTGGATATGATCATTAATATGATTAGAAACATTGCACCCACTCATATTGTCTTATCCATAGTGGCTGTTTATCTATAGAAAGATCAGCTTATTGACTGTTTAGTGCTGTTTGGTAAACATGGTTGCCGGTGAGGAGGAAAAGGCATATACCACACAGGACTAAGGAAGGAATTTAAATCAAGCAGTTTATGTTTCTGAAGCCTTGTTTATGCTAAAAGGCAATTTCTGAGTGATTTCTTTCACCCCCTTCCCTGAATATTATCTAGGGTTTCCCCCTAGTGTGAGGCTATATGAGTTCTTATATGAATCACGGCTACAATGGTGCTGTCTGCTTCTTTCAAATGCTGCAGAGAGCTGTGTTTTCCCCAAAGTACTTTGCTATACATCATTGTAAATAACAGTAATGTGATGGAGATGTAAAATCCAGGTTCAGAAGTAGACAAAGCATTTATTCTTCAGACAGAGTCCAAGAGAAGCCAGAAGGGGGAGAATTTTCTCCCCTCGGCCATCCCCACCATTGTGTTTTCTTACAAGCTGACACACATCATGCTATAAATCAAGATGAAATAATCCTCCAGCTAACTCGGGCTCTTATTTCCCTGGTGTCTCTGGTTTGGACTAAGAGCTGATTTCCCTGAGAGTTTTGTTTCCTTCATTATTTTGTTGGCCCATATCCAGTTGGTTGGGACTTTCTCAAAGTCGTGACTGTGTGAAACGACAAATTTTCACTTAAACTGAAAGTGCACAATATGAGAAGGACATATTTTGCCTGAGCTGTTTGTCCTGAGATTAGAGAAAAGCTCTTCAGGAGCAAGCATCCTACCCCACTCTTCTTAGCGTGCTTCTCTTCACCAAGTTTATGGGATGCTTTCCACAAAGCAAGTGGGCCAGAAATAATATCCATCCGTCCGTCCACCCATCTATCTGTCCATCCCGTTCCTGGATTCTTACTATGCAGGAAGCAAAGTGGAAGGAACACAGATCTTGTTTCCAGAACTTATTCAGATCCCTGTTTTCCTTTTACTTTTATAACTGTGTGGTTTATAGGCTCCAAGAGGTTAATGAGAGTCGCCCAAATTAAATGAGACTCTAGTGACCTAATTTTCAGGCATCATGTAGCATGAACTACCATGACAAACTCCTGGCAGCATTGTTTCCCACATGTAGCAGCTAACAGATGGACACGGGTTCCCTTTCTGCTTCCTTCATGAGGAAGGCCTGGTGCATGTCCTAAGTGGAAGATAGACATGTAAATAGTGTGGCCCTATGTCCCAGGGAGGCAGGACAACCTACGTCTTATAGATGATAAGTGCACAGGTCGAGTGGGACAGGCTCTGTGTCAATCCTGACTTGACTTCTTCCTAACTCTAAGTTCCTCAGTCTTTCTGTTGCTTTACTTTCTAATCTGCAAGATATGGATATTGATCTCACCTACTTCTCAAATTTGTGGGGGAAATTTAAAGGCAGTAACCCAAAGAAATGTATATACTTGGAAAAATTCCTCTTTACACGCTAGTACTTGGTAAATTTCTTGATCATAACACTTACTAGTTTAGTAACTGTGTTTCATTTGAAAAGGTTAGCATTTTAGTTCAGCCTTTTCCAAAATAATTCCATAGAACAGTAGTTCCTTAGGATATTGACTGATGCTGGGGTAAAGGGAGTTCTGTGGTCAAGTGACACATTAAGTCAAGTGTGGTTAAACAACCTTCTTTAATGCAGAGCCTTCTAGGGTAAGATGGGTGCTCCTGAATGTGCTTCTGTGACTTTTGAATGTGTAAACGGGACACAGAATACAGCTTCACCCAAACTTGCTCGACTCCTAGCCCTTCCTCATGACGCCCACATGACTGAGGATGTCTTTTGGGAAAAGCTGCTTAAGACAAATGAATGAATAACTGTTTCTGAGTGTCCACTCGGGGCTAGACACTGGAGAGGAAAAAAGGAGAATGGCGAGGCCTGCCCTCAGTGAGCTGAGAAGCGTCCTTAAGAGAAAATAAAACGACAAGTAGTGCTGAGAAGCTGAAACACTGAACGGGGGCCCAGGGCGATGATGAAACACATCTGGGGGATCTGGTGCCAGACACAATAGAGAATGGTGGGCACTGTGATAAACAGGGATGCAGATGCTCATTCTAAAGGGAGCAGAGTTCGCTTCGATGATCATGGCCACATGAGAATGTGTGCTCAGGATTGTCATGTCTTCTGTATGTTCAAGAGAAATCAAAAGTCTGGATTTTTATCCAGACTTTAAAATCTCCCAAATTTTAAAAATTCTGACAGTATTACATAGAACACAGAACATGTCGGTGTCCCAAATGTAGCCCATGTAGCACCAATTTGCAATTTTTGCTCTAAGTCAGTCATTCTCAGCTAGGATTGGTTTTGTACCCCTTTTCCTATGCCCCTGGGCACTTTTGGCAATGTCCAGAGATGTTTTTGGTTGTCACAGCTGGCGCTACAGACATCTAATAGGTAGAGGTAGGGATGCTGATAAACATTATACAATGCACAGAACAGCTCCCCCAATGAAGAAGTACCCGGTCCCAAATCTCAATAGCATTTGTGATGTTCAGAAGTCCTGCTGTGGGCCGGGGATCCTTAGATCTCGCCAGCCAGGACGCCTCTAGCTTTGACTCTCTGCCTGTGTGACTTTGGAAGTGTCCTTGGTCTAGCTGATAAAAGAGCATACTGAAACTAATCGATGCTCAGGGGACTTTCCAGTCGAGGGCTGAGGTCTTGTCAGTCGTCACTGTTGGCAGTGGCCTGGTCACTCTCTGCAGAAATGACATTGATCAGAAACGATAGCTACTGAAATGACAACACACGAGAGGGGACTATTTCCATCCTGCAGGACTGTGTGTCCTTCTGATGTGTCCAGAGAAGCCGGTTTCATGCAGTTCTTGCTCTAGACACTTTTCTACACTTAAAGCTGATTTTAGAAGGCTACTCAATCATTTGGGGCAATTTTGTTTTAGGGACCATTCATATTTTGTTGAAGAAAAAATAAAAATCTGAAGGACATGCTTTAATGTAATATACTACAGCCTTTCCAAATAAAGACAAAGTTATCTTTTCTTCCTTCTCAGTCTGAAGGGTGTAATTTAATCATGCCCACAGTGGAATTGAGGCAGGCTGCAGGATGAGATCTATGGGGCTGGGGCTGATGCTTTGACCCGGATAAGCAGTGATGGAGAGTAACGCAATGGAAAGTAAATGAGGGTAATGGAGATTGGAGGCTCCAATACAGACATCCGGCACGTTACTGCTAATGTCAACTCTAAACATCTCCAGGCAGCATGAGTCACCCACTAGTCAGGCTGCCTTCCTGTGACATCATTCCTCTTTTTGTCACCCAGTGGAGTGCCTCAAACTGGGAGACATTCCTAGGGAGAAAAGGCTGTCTGCAGTCCCAGAGCGGTTGGGGCAGGGATCTTGTTCAGGGACTCCTGGGCACTGGCCCTACCTGCCCCCACCCCCCTTCCACACACATACCTCCCAGAGGAGGCTGAGACCTCAGGGATGCAGTTTTATTCAGGAGCCAGGAGACCCAAGTGTTTGCAGCATTTGCTTTTGCAGCATTTGCTTTCACAGCAGCTTGAAGACTGTTGAAGTTCTTCTGGAAAGTGATGCAAGCTGGAGGATACAAGAGCAGCGGCAAAGCACAACCTCACGTGGTGTGATGGTGTCAGCAGCAGCTATGCCCCTGTTCAGGGTGTGGGAGCCCAGAGGAACTGCGCCAAAACGCTCTTGGTGGAGCCATCACTCTTCCCAGAGCTTCCTGTGCCCTTAGCTGACAGGGCTGAGAGAGAAAGCCTGGTAGGTGCATAAGCAAACAGGCAGTCGGGCGGGCCCCTCCCACACGGGATGCAGGGGAAGGCACCATGCTTACTCATGAGCAGGGGCCCTTAGTGCAGTGTCCCCCTAATGCCAAGCCCAAGGCTAGGATCTGAGTCTGCACAGCTTATCTGGGACAGGCTCCTGGAAGCGCCGGTGATGATGGCATGGGAAAGTCAGACAGGACAAGGAAACAGGCAAAGGGTTCGTCCTTACACAGGTGCTCACCTGGGACTCATCGCCAGCGGAACATCCAGAAGACAGCGTGGAGCATGCTTTTGAGTCATCCATGTGGGTGCTGATAAAGCTGGGATATTTGTACACCAGTGATTTACCTCCTGTCATTTGTTGAGGGGTGCCCTCAGGAGTATTAACTTTTCAGAACTTCCGGTTTGCTTTGCCTTCTGGCCAAGCAGGTTCTCATAGCAAAAGCGCTCAGGCAGGGAGTAGCTGATGTCCTCAACCTGCAGCTTTGGGAGCACGGAGGTGAATGTCAAGGGTGGATGGGTTGGGTAGTGGCGACACCTGCCATGACCTATTGAATTAAACTATTACTGTCATCATGCTACCTATATGAATGCAAGCCAACTGTAATATCCTTATGCTCATAGCTCTTATAAACAACTCCAGAAAAATATCATTTTTAAGCAGTCAAAGAACAAACAAAAAACAATAAAAGTCAGAATTATAATAATTCGACATGACAGGTAGCATTTGGTCAAACCAAATCAAGCTTTGCAACTCAAATATGTAGTGACTACCCAGCAGAAGGTCATTTTGAGTCCAGAATCCCAGTAATACCCTGTTATAACTAGATCCCCCCCCACAACACACACACACATACTTCTCTATATTCTAGCTGCTGCAAAAGTTACTCTATAGCTATGAGGTCATTTGGTCTTCACATGACATAAATGCATCCTTTTCTTTTGCCGTTTATATCTATCAGTCAAGGTTCTTCATGAAACTGGCTGACTTAACAGACAAAGGAAAGGGGTTGATAGGAGGGATGTTGGGGAGCTCCCAGGATCAGCGGGGAGATGAGAGGCAGGTTCTGCCATCCCTCTGGAACAATGGCGATTGCGAGGCAGCTGAGACAGCAGCAAATCACGCCGTGAAATCTGGATGGCGTGAAATCGGTATGCTCTCATTTCCAGTAAACACGACACACTTTTGCGTGTGCCACCAGCAGCAAGAACAGACACTAGGAGCGATTGCTACTCCCTCATCCTATCGTTACTGAAATATGGACTTACGGCCACTGCTCCAGCCACCCAGCATTGGCACCAGTGTGCTGCCTCGCGGCAAAGCCCAGGCCACATGTGCATGTGACGTGTGGAGCGTGGACCAGAAGCCTGCATCCTAACTGGCAACACACACATCTGTGTCATCAGGTTCTGGAGCTGGATCTGGGTTCAAGGTGGGGCATGCCCCAGAAAGGAAACAGAGGTTGAGATGATGGGCAGCCAACCAAGGAGATTAAGGACCACTATAGTCCCCCACATCCCCCCCCCTTTTTTCATTAATGTGTCACAATTAAACAAGCAATGGAAAAGTATGGTGGACTGGTCACAATCCACTGACAGCTATTGAGGGGTCAAATTTTTAAAAATGTTTCAAAGTTCCCAAAATTGGGAAGTGGAAGTGCTCAGTACACAAGGGCAATAAAGTCTCATCTCTGCATGCTGTTACCACTCCTCCTCTAGAAGGCTAGGGAGACACCTTATTCATTATTTGTGCAGGAGAAGCAGGAAGTGTGTGCTTAAAGGCAGGGAAGGGGGTGGCAGGGGAGGGAAGGAAGCCATCCATTTACATTAGGTCTTCAGCTCCTGCACAGGAATAGATTGAGTTAGCAGGAGCCAGGAGAGAAGCTCAATTTTTAAAACAGAGCAGAAAAGAATTCCAGTGGGTGTGAGAAAAGGGACTGAGTAAAAGGTATTTTGAAACCTAGGGAACCTCAGCTATGGCTTGAAGAAAGAACACGTGGTATAAGACCAAGAAAGACCAGGTGTTTATAAGAATACCAAATGTGCTACGGAAAAACATGCTAGGGGAACATTCAAGGGTAACTTGGCTTTCCATACTTCTTGCCCTAGAAATAAACCTCCAAGGAAATCTATTAATCAAGACTCCTCCAGCAGCAGCTCTCATGGCATTCAGTTCACCATTAGAGCTTAATGAAGGCTTTATTCTTAATTAAAAAAAAGTTTTGAGGGTTCCAGGTAAATTTAGTTTGCCAACCTTTCTCTAGTTATGTAAAAGTTAAATCACTCTAATCAGAAGAGGTTTGTAAACAGGCAGGCTGCATAATCTTTCTAAGACTTTTCCATCTGTTATTTTGGACATCTCTGGGTATTAACCTGGGATTTTATGGAAAGGCAGATGCTTGGAAGAAGTGAAAGTCATTTTCAGATAGACACAGCTCAAGTGAGAAGACCATTCCTAGGCCTGGAAAAGGCCCAAGAAAGACAATCTGGACAGGGCAGCAATTTATTTAAAAATGTTCCAGCTGGTGAGCAAGAAGCATCTGAAAAAATAAGCTCAAATAAATACAAATTTACATGCTGACCTCCTTTCTTTTGCAAGTCAATTTGAAAAGTGTGTGAGACAGTGTATGTGTATCTTTGTGTGTCTTTGAATGCTACAGTCCAGTGTGGTTGTAGGTATAGGGCAGAAGCCCTGCATGGAGTGTTTTTGGAGGTACAAAGTGCTACAAAACACTTGAAGGAGGAATTTCTGCATGTGAAACAAAAGCCTTTAGAAGATATAAATGCTTGACTCAGTAATTCCCTTTTTATAGTGATAGATTAAGGAAATAATGCAAGGTGTGTATAAATACTTCAGCTCCAAGAATTTTCACTGCAGCATTAATTAAAATGTACAAACTTGGAAATCAAAACTCCTAACAATAAGAGTCAGGATAAGAGATTTGTGGTTTTTTGTGTCAATAAAATTGAAAACCATGGGACCTTTGAAAATGTTAGCAATGCAAGGCTATTTTCAACAGTTTGAAAAAGCAGCCAGATCAGTGATAGCTACACATATGCATAGGTATTTGATATTAAGAAAGTCTGAAAACATCAAGGAAGCTCTTAATGGAGATTAGCTCTGGTTGATGACTTTATGAATGTCCTTAAAATTTTCTTCTTTATGCATACCTGTACTTTCTAATTGTTCCACAATTAACATATTGCTTTTATACTTAAATGTGTTTAAATGACCTTGTTTTAAGGGAAAGAAAAATATTCCAGCATACATCTTTCCTACCAGTCCTATTGATGGGAGAAGAAAATAAGTAGTTTTTAATAAGTGAATAGCTAGCTATATGGCATTTGATGTTTTTATACACATCATTTCATTCATTGACACAATGTCCTATGAGGTAGAAAGTACACTTTAATCCTCATTTATTTCCATTTATAAGAAACTGAGGTGCACATGACCAGAAAGTGAAAGAGCTGGGTTCATCCCAGGTTAGCTGGTTCTAAAACCCAAATTCAGGCACCAGCTATCACCCTGGTCCCAAAGGGTCTTCCAGAGGACTTTGTTACCCCTGCTTTTAAGTGCCTAGAGTTCTGTCCTCAAATGGGCTTTGAGTGACCAATGCTCTTTTTGCAAGATGAAAGGACCAGAAAAGGAAAGAGGAGAAGAGTTTGTCTGATTTTAAACACCCAACACATATGTACCCTTATAGTGCATTGTTGTTTTGTGAATGCTGTACCTGCATCTTCATTCCCAGTGTGCCCCAGAAGAGACGGAATGAATGAATGAGAAATGGCATCCCATCTCACCCCAGGATTCAAAGGACGTAAGAATTAGAGATGCCAAGGGCAGCAGAGGGAAGAATAGAGAGAATATCTAAAAGAGACAAGTATTTTTTAACCTGCTCCAAAATAGGCAGCGAGTGCTAAGCCGTGACCTCACACCATCTCTACTCTTTCACTGGGAGAGCTGGTAATTATTGAAGGAATCGGGGAGCCCTTGGTCCTTAGGGGTTGGTATGAGTCATAAGGTATAACTCAAACTCCACAATAAAGACTGTTTGGCAGGTGTCAAACCTTATCTCACATTGACCTTGAGTGTGTGATTGACAATAGGTTGCTTAACATTGGATTGTACCACTCCTCCCTCTTGCCCTTGTTGATTTAACTTTGTTTTTTGAATACATAGAGCATTAGCATGCTTTCAAAAGTACAAACTACACAGAAAAGCTATACGCAGAGAAGTGTTCCTCCCTCCCGCATCCCCTCCACCCTGTTCCTTCGCCAACCCCAAATTCATCATTTTCTGGCTTACCCTTTCTTTGTGAAAAGACTAGTGCATATATACATACATTTTCTTTTTTCCTCTTCTAACACAAAAGGCAGCATTTTGTGTATGCGTTTTTCACTCTTTGCTGTTTTCACTTAATAGTCTCTCCTGGAAATCACTCTATAATCAGTTCAAAAAGATCTTATTTCCTTTTACAGATACTTAGCAATCCTTTGTGTGTATACACTCAAGTTTGTTCTTACCCAGGTTTTAAATCTTGACAACTAATTCAGTTTTTAAAATGCAATAAACACATCCGTGAGCTGTGATCGTGTGATTTCTGGCCTGTACGTTTTCCCTGGAGTTGAAATGTCCCCAAGGGAAGGAGAGAGGTCTGGGGCCTGGAGCATGGGGAGGCGGAAGCAGCCGGAGCATCAGTGGGGTTGAGAACCCTTCCAAAGACTGAAAGACGGCTGGGGATGCCACCAGTGATGAGGACCCAGGTCCTACTCCCTCACAGTGCGCAGAGAGGTGACAGAGATCGGAGGAAGAGGCTGTGAGGAGGGAGCTCACAGGGAGCTCAGTCCCAGGTACCAGGCCCCCCAGCCTGGGCAGAGCCTTGCCCCACAGTGAGCATGGGAGCAATAGAGAAATCCCTCTTCAGAAGCCTATCAGCAGGCTCAGGAGTCCGCTGAATGAACACTCTGCCCTTCGGAAGTCCTCTAGCGGGGCCTTCCCAAGTTGGGGAAGTCTGATTGTTGTATTTCCGCCCTGCGAATGGGGTGGGGGGGTCCCACAGATCTTTCCTCTCTGTATGTACTTACTTGTTTAGAGTGAGATGCCAAAGTCTATTAATCGGCTAAATTGTATTCAGAGGAGCAGAGGTCATGTATCTTATACCCTGTAGGTTGGAGCTAAATTCATTCCACCTTCCTGTAGACTACGTTATTTGACTCTTACAGAACTCCTGTCAGGAAGATATTAGTTCCACTTTATACACTTCAGATTTAAAAGACCCAGAGAGACTAAGTTTCTTGTCCAAGACCCCACAGCAAATAAGTGGCACACCTGGGATTTGTACCTTATGCCTGACTCACAGAACCCCTGACCATCTTCTCCAAAGAGTAAAGCTTAATAACTGAACCCACAGTAAGCTCATGATCATGGAAACCAGTCTTTCAGAGAGTGAAAAAACAAACATACTTGGGTATGTTTTGTCATTGTTCAAAGCTCAGGAAGTACAGAGCAGCCCAAAGTACTATAAGCTTTAGAGTCTATTATAAGTAAATCTGTGACTATCTAGGCGTGATTTTGAACTGGCAGATGAAGCAGTAATGGATGTTTATGAGGCCTACTTTGCAAATTACATAGTTCAGCTTGGCCCTTTGGTTGGTAGAGGGGCAACATCACTCCAAAAAGGAGGAGAAGCAATGAAAACCCCAACAAGAGCTACAGGTGAATTAATGACATCGACTGTGAACGTGGCTTTTGCTTTCTCATTACTCCTGTCTTCAGTTAAAAGTTAATGAAAACCTTGAACAGCGAGCTGAAAGAAACAGCGAGGTCGTGCTTGGAAGGACGCCTAGGAGCTGAACAAGGAAGAGGTCTGGGACTCAGCCTACCCATTTATCCAACTCTAGGGTAGTGTGCTGTTTTCTCTTTGATTGTCTCTGAAAATTTGCTTTTTTTTTCTCCCCCCTTTTATTTGCTTCTCTGTGCTGAGGGTGGAAAATGATCATTTAGACCCTCACCTCCTTTCATTGATAAGAAAGAAAATAAATCAACCACTAGAAGACCCTTCCAGTGAATGAGAATGAGTAAGTGTAGTAGGAAAGGAAGAATCTTAAAGAAAGAGATATTGTTCCAAGTTCTTCAAGTGGCCTTTTAGTGAGTGTGAAGTGAGTTCTGCAGCAGGGAGAATGCAGGAAGCAATGGGAACAGGCTCCGGAAAGGTGAATCTTCAGATTCACGTACTTCTAAGAGGCAGGGCAGGATTGGAATCTAGGTCTCTCTGATTAAAACCACTGCTCTATGGCTGTAAAAATGGGAATGGCTTTTCTTCCCCAATTCTCCTTTGGATTGGTTGGGAAATTCAAATAAGATGCTAAGACTGTCTGGGGAACTGTGGAGTCCTCTCTAAATGTGAAAGGCTCTATGTAGTCCTACCATACCCACCAAGTGCGAACGCAACCAACGGATCCAGGATTAGGACGAAGCCAGTGAGACGGAGTTGTGCAAACACAGGGGGTGGATCCTGTTTTTTATTAAAATATTGATGTTTCAGTTATCATGGATTTGGACATTCATTTTGATTTCTAGCCGTCATGTGTTAGAATACTTTGGGGCATCCCTCTAAATTTTGCATCCCAGGTGAGTGCCTCATTCTCCCAACCCTAGTCCTGCCCCTCCAGTGGTTTATGTGACAGTAGGTTTTCACAATGTGTGGGACACACAGGAGATCAGTTTAGTCCTTGGGCATATTGCCATGATATTAAATAATATTAGTCTGTTCACAAGACAGTTCTTTTTCCTTTTCCCCCTGCTTTTCCACAGCAGTGTCATATTTACATGTAAGCAAGTATGCAAACCATCATCCACCCAGACAGGTAAAGGGACTCACAGGTGGCTGCACAGCATGTGTGACAAGAGCTGGGGCAAGAGTGCAGAAGCCTGGCCCTTTGTGCTGTGTTTGTCACCGGCTGTGGGTGCGCTTGCGTTGCATGCGTTGGTGATGCTGCATTGGTGCGGGCCGCTCACTGCTTGGCATTCTGTCTGGTGAGAGCCGTCAATCTTCATGACTCTGGGGTTTTGGAAGGCTCTGGAAAAGACCTTTGAGGCGGGCCAAGTTGATGTTTCAGAGGATGATGCTGAAGATGAAACTTTTCCTTGGGTTTCATAAGCTCAGAGAAGGAAATGAGAGATCTTATTTACTAGTGCGTGAATGAATGAATGAATGAATGAATGAATGAATGAATGAATGAATGAATGAAAGAAATTTGGGTGTAGTGAGGTTTTTAACCTGTTTATTGCCCCACCCTCAGGCCTTCTGAACACTCCTCACCAGCTGGTAAATTGACTTCCTTTGGCATCTTCTCCTCTCCTGAAACTCACTTTAGGCAATTTGGTCTGGCCTGGGCCCCTCAGCCCTCTGGAATCTTCATGAACCTGCTCCTAAAATGGTGTTCTGCTCTTCACAAATGCTAATCAAGAGCCTACTATGTGCAAAGCACATTGTTCAACACAGAGAGCGTCCCTGACAATGAGCAAGCAGGAATGAAGGGTGTCTCTTTTTCCCAGCCAAGGACAGGCATAACCGATATTGAGCCACTCCGACTGCCATGGACAGTCCTGAGCACCTTACACACGGCCCACCCTGCAATCCTCACAACAGTCCTGAGCTGGGGAAACTGAGTCTCAGAGAGTGCTGCTGTTATCATACAGGTCCCCTTAATGTGTCGATCCTCGCTACTGCGCCAGGAAAAAGGTACCACCAGTTCTTCTATTTACAGATCTGGTTGCTGGGGCTTGGAGAGGTGAGTGAGATGCCCAAGTGTACTACATTCTGTGTGCTGGCATGGTCTAGAGCCAGGATTACACCCATCACCATGGTCCCACATCCCATATTTTATTATGAGGACCTTCATGGCATGGTGTAATAGTTAAGGGACTGGCATCCCAAGTGGCCCTGGAAGAGACAAACCCCTGCTTGAAGGGGACATGTTAGCCAGGGGACCAGACAGCTGTACTACCTTTGTTGGAAAGAAATGGGATCTTTGTTTGTTTGTTTGTTTGTTTTTGACAAAATGCCCTGTGGTGTCTGTTCCCTTTTTCTGAAGCAGGGAACACCATGACTTTCATATTTGCCTTCTTTGATGAAAGGACAAAGCTGAAGGCTTTGCAAAGTGGACCTTTCAGAAATGGTAAACAAGCAAAGAACTGACATTTGTAACTGTCTCCAAAGGGCTTTAGCACTGTTGATCCTTAATACAACTAATAGGAGGGACAGGTGTTGTTAGCGGGAGTCAGATGCGTCGATGTTCTTATTCAGTTGAGTAATGTGAGACTGGAGTTGGTTGATAAGAGTCAAGGATGAGAGCTGAGCAAATGCAGAACTTCCAGTGCTCCATTCAGCCCGTGTCCCATGGCATTACGTTGTCTCTTTGGTGCTATTTCTCCATCACTTAAATTAAGTAGCACATTACACTTCCACTTAGCACAATGGCCACCATATCATCAGGGTTGAAAATGTGTCAGCTATTAAGATTGTTTATGTCACTGCTGTGGTTATCATCACTTCTCTGCTGCACTGAGGCATCTGTCCCCATAGCAGAGGCTCTATGATTTGGAATGAGGGATGACGTGCTGGGAAGAGCATAGAGTTTGCAGAAGACTGAGATTTGTGTTGTCCTGAGCACATGGTTTAATCTATCTTGCCCTTGATTATTTTGCTAGGATAATGGGGACAACCATACTCACCTTTTACTTTTGAACTGCAGATCACTAAATCAATTTAGTGCATGATGACCAACATCTAAAACACAAAATAAAATAGAGCAGAATGGAATGGAAGATGCCCCTAGTGCATTCATTACACACAGTGTGACACTTAAAGGAAGGTTTACAAGCATATTTGTGTTCAGTGCAGTGCAATATAAACAGGATTTCTTATTGTGGATGATAGTCAACAGTGTTAGGGATGGCTGTTATAAAGATTAGAGCTAATTTGGGCAAAGCAAGTGCTAGACACATTGTAAAGGATCAAATGGCCATTGTTATCATCGTCTCCATCTCTAACAAGCCAGGAAAATCCTTCGCTATCTACGTGAACCACATGGTCCAAAGGGTAGCTCAGATGGCTGGGCCAGCGCTCCTTAATCCTGCTGACCACAAGAACTGCCTGCAGATGCCCATTCAGAAGGCATATGACTAAGACCAGTACCAACCTCTGAATCTAAATACCACGCTGAGCTTGTCTTGGAGAAATCAAGGAGCCTTCCAGATATATCTGTGCCGAGAGCTTACATTACCCTTTAATGCCCCCCGCCCCCCTGGTTAAGAAGGATTGAAACAGAAATTGGCCTGTTGACTACTACTGAGCAGCTATGTCCCCAGCTCAGATGAGAGTGTCATCTGTGGAGAACAGACCACCTTGTTATTTCCGGATCCCTTTTCCTAAGGCAGTTCCAGCATGATCGTCCATAGGAGAGACATTAAGCAGATAATTATTCAAATACCTACCTGGAACTGAGAAGTTAATTTAGTTGTGACACACTTTTGTAAAATCGCATCCACACTGTCACCAGAATGACCTTTCTTCCACTGTGCTGTGATCTTATCAATGTCCTGATTGTAGCCCTTCAGTGAGTGCCTGTTATCTATAGGAGGGATGCTGATTTCCTTAATGAGGCATTCCAAACTTATCTTCACATGATCCTTACTGACTGCCTCTGCTTCATCTTGACTGCCTGGCTTTGTGCTTACACCCCAGTTCCCCTCAGACTTCCAGCTCCTTGAGTAGGCTTTGTTCTCAAGTCTTTGCGCTGTTCAAATGCTGCCCCCTCTGCTTGGAATGTCTTTCCTGATCTTGGTCACCTGCTGAATTTCTATTCGCTTTTTCAGGACTCAGCTCACCTCTTTTGTGAAGCCGTAAAGGTTAATTAATTTTTTCATTGAAAATATATGAACCTAAGTGATGTGTTCATAAATATTCAATTATGATAAGTTATAGTCAATTTATTCAGTTGCCTATCTCTGTGGTAGGCATATACTAATTTTGACATTCACCAAATAAATAAATGTCAACTAAATTTTATCAAACACCTACTAAGTGCCAAATTAGAGACCCAGGTATGGCAGGCTATATAATGGCCTCCTAAAATAGCCACATTCTAACCTTTGGAACATGTGAATATTACCTTATACGGCAAAAGAGACTTTGCATGTATGATTAAGTTAAGAATCTTCAAATTATACTCCAAGAATAGCCGGTATTGCTTGGTTTTAATTGCAGTCACAAATGTCCTTACAAGAGGCAGCAGAGGGAGAGACCCGGCAATGTGAAGGCTAAAGCGAGGTGTGATACTGCTGGTTTTGAAGATAGAGAAGGGAGCCATAGCCAAGGGATACTGTTCTAAAAGCTGGAAAAATCAACAGCACAGCTTCTCCCTGAGGCCTCAGGAGGGAGTATGGCCCTGCCCACACTTCACTTTCAGCCCAGGATGCTATCTTTGGACTTCTGCCATCCAGAAGTTCAAGAGGATGCATTTGCATTGCTTTAAGACATTAAAGTTGTGATAATCTGTCATAGCAATAGCGATGTTATACATCAGATAACATGTACTAGAGGACAAAAATTACAGATGGTAATTATAGGGGAAGAGTAAAATACAGCAGTGCTTCACAAATATCAATGTGCACAAGAATCGCCAGAAACGTGTTACAGTGCAGATTGTAATTCACAAGGTCTGGGAAGGGTCTGAGATGCTGAGTTTCTTACACATGAAAACTATGTTGCTTGTCCTGGAACCAGGCTTTGAGTGGCCACAGACTCGAGAGCGGTGTGGGGATTGTAAGTGGACCATCAAAATGAAGAGCTTGAGAGAGGCAGCGGCAGCCACATAGGTTTAGAGACAAGAATCTAATGAGCAGGAGAGTGTGCAGTGATGGCCCTGGATGATGGTACGGTGATTACTCAGTGCCTGACTTGGTTGGGAATCTGGGGGCTGCTCATTGTTGTCTCAATCATTACCCACAACCTTGCAAAGTAAGCACCTTAATGCTTCTTTGGCAGATGAGGACCTGGTGGCACACAGGATTAAGGGACTCTGGCCACATTCACATGGGGTCAGATGTGATGGGGCCAGAATTACCTAACTCCAGAGTAAGTGTTTTGTTTTTTCCCTACTTTCCTCCACCATCTGTTCTTAACCATCAGTAATACACAACGTGGTACATGCCTTTGCGAGAGACAGCAGTAGTGTTCTGTGTTCCTGGAATGTCAGGAATCCACCTCACTGGAGAACTTCAAATCCTCTAATGCGATATGCTCATATTATTGGGGATCGAAACTGCACTTGCCAAGACCCAGGCTGAGAAGGAATGAGAGCATTCACCAGGCATCCTCTTAGGTACAGTGAGAGTTCAGATGCTGAGGGGGCAGAGAGAGCCCTCCATTGAGCATGGGGCTGAAACGTGGAGAAGTAAAAAGGCATCCTCTTCCGGTTGGTGGGTAGAAGAGAAAGTAGAAGACAGCATGAGCTGACCCTTAGAAGGCTCCCAAGGAGCCTGATCAGAGAAGCCAAAGGCATTCACCAAGTCCAAGGAGCAGGAACAGGGATCAAATGAGGGGAACATGCAGATGAAGAACTAGAATGGGACAGGCATGGTATCCGGAACCAAATAGCTGCTGCTGAGAGAGACCATGTCCGCTCACCAGGCCTGTGGCTCTGGTGGGTCGCTAAACATCATGGAAATGGTTGCACTGATGCTGTGCATGGAGGGACAGGTCAAAACTAATCTATGTAAAGCTCCTGTTATTATTCTCAAACTGTCATGAAAACGTCTGTTTCCTTCAAACAGCCAACTGTCTATTATTGGTCTTTATGCATTATTGCTTTTATGACTGTAGATGGGACAGGATGGCCCAGGTACATGTTGGCCACAGAGGGCCTACAAGTTTTGAATGGCCTGTGTTAGCAAGGTTGTGTGTGTGTGTTGTGTGGTGTTGCTTTGTAGTGTGTTGTTCTAATGCATAGAATGTATAGCAAAATCCCTGAATATTTCCTAGATTTTTCAAGATCATCAGAGGTTAGGGGGAGAAAGAAGAGATTACCCTTGGACAGAGTTGTACTTTTGTGGTGACATCTTTGACTACTGGCTGATATTTATATAATGCATGATACAGAAGGTCCTTCCCTCTAACTCCTGCACTCACTCCTTCAATCGCCCTTTTAGAGGCTTATATTCTAGTCCCCAAAGCTACTTTTCTTGCCTGGGCAGCAGATTTTATAGATTATTAGAGGGAACTCATGGCAAGGAAGGACCATACTATGGTAGGCGCTAGGAAGGTAGCCTTGTGGTATGGATGAAAAAGGGATTCTACAGAAAGTAACATCACAGGATGATCTGATCCTAAGTCCCTAATTGGGACAGGAACTTATGAATCTGATGGGTAGTCATGCCCAGGCCCATAACATTTTGGTCAAAGGTTTTATCTTGGACTTAAGCAAGCTCTATAGTTTTTGTGCATCTAGGTTAGCATGTTTTTGAAATAGGGGTAACCACCCTCAAGAGAGCACATACAGTAATCTTGTAAACTATCCTGTAATCCAACCACTGCCTTACCTTCTCCAACCTTCCTTATGTTTCCTCCTTAATTCCAAAAGAGTAAAAGAATCTGCAACACTGTCACTCTCCAGAGCATTTGAGATCTTGCTTTCCTGCAATTATCAGTTTTGGCTCAAATAAACTCTTATAAAAAAAATTTCTACAGGTTTGTACATTGCTATGTCAACAGTGAACTCGTTAAAAATATAAAATTTAGCATTAGAAGTAGATTGAGTCTCAGCTTTACTTGGAGAAGTTACTTAATCCTCTCTGGGCCTCAGTTTCTTCATCTGCAAAGTGGGAATAGAAAGAGCATCAACCTACCTCATAGTCTGTGAGGATCAAATAGGAAAATGCTGGAAAAGCATGTAGGCAAGGGTTTAGAAAACTTTTTCTACAAAGACTCAGAGAGTAACTATTTTTGGTTTTGCAAGTCACAAGTCTCTGGCAATAGAAGTAAAGCAAAAGCAACCACAGGCAATATGGAAACAAAAAGACAAGACTGTGTTCTAATAAAAGTAGTTACGAAAACAAACCTTGGGCCATAGTTTGCAGATTTCTGCTTTAGAAGGATGCAAGTAAGCCTTTAAACCTGGTCCTGGTAATTCTGTATGGCTGTTAGAAGCATCTTAATATTGGCCTCATGCTTTTTCTTTCAGGGTCTCAGGAATTGGGGCTGGTACCAATTATTTTTATCCTTTTTGGAGTGATTGGTTTTGTGGAAGTGCTGGTGGAGAGGGGATGGATTCTATCCTTCGGGCTTTAAACCTGACAACAGAATTAATATGTTGGCACATTAATGATTTAATTTTTATTGATCAAACCTTCGGGTAACTGAGGATAATATGAGAAATAAATACTAGACAGCATGGTTCATTTCTTATTAACATAGCCAAGATTCAACTGCAGAGCTGGAGAAGGGAAATTTTATAGTTTAGAAAAATTAACTGCAAAATGTGTCTAGATCAAGGTAATCTCATTTGTTAATTTTTTAGCTGTCCCTGAGGTCTGAGTTCTTATAGCCAAGAGAATTTACTTGATGAATTTGGTCCAAGGAATACAACTTCATGTCCCTCACACCTAGCAGAGAGAGCATAAGCCTTAATTTAATAGTGTTGCATGCCCTTCAAACATTCATGGCCTTCTGATTCAAATGGAAAAGCTCATCAGTGAGTTTATCTCCCGATGTGTTAGTAGCTAGAAACCATAATTAATGAATTTTATCACAGTTCCCTGAATAAAGGTAGGAAAGGATATAATTCTTTGGCAGTCAATTTCTACACTCTCATCTGCTTAAATGATTTTTCTTAATGTTGCTCCTAAGGGTTTCCTGAACTTGATATTGCCTAGTATTGTATTTTCTCTCCTTCGTAATGTCCTTTGAAGTGTCTGTAAGTCTGCTGCCCAGGCAGGAAAAGCAGCGTTGGGATCTATGATAAGAACCTCAGACTACCTTAAGCGAAAAATAATCGTATGAGCACATGTAACTAGGAATTTCACTAATGACAGATGGCCAAGGGAGATAGGAAAACATGCAGGGCAGATCTAAACAAAGCTACTGCAGTGTCCTCCAGTAATTACCTGATTTTTTGTCTCTTGGTCTTTCGTGGTAAATTTGACCTATGTGGAACTGGAGTATAGGTTCTACAGCAGTGATCCTCATGGAGGTGACTTTGTGTTCTTTAGGCAAGCATTGGTGAAGTTCACTTCACCAAAATCACCCTACACATGCTGTGTAACAGCTCTTCCAGCCCTGAACGTAGAGTTATGCAAACAAGAAGCAGTGTGGAAGCACTCGATAAATGCACACAATTGTTCAGTCTATTTGTTATTTGGGTCCTTTTAGACCCACTTGTTTGGGAGAAGAGAAGGCCAGAGGGGAAAGAGTTGCCTGATCAATGTGCAAAGAGGAATGAAGGTTTTCAAAATCTACAAATCCCACAAAGGGACCTGCTCTTCATTTCATATTAAAAATATGTGGAATAAGAAGCAAGTTTCTTCTGCATGTGAAGTCTCAGACTCTTTTCTTAGTTATAATTTTTTTTTTTTAATAATTACCCATAGATGACCATAATTCAAACTCATATCTTCAATTCAGGATGCTTGTGATTTGTCAAGTGGCCTTGACATATTGTACAATTCCAAAGCATTTTTTTTTTTTTAATCTTGGTGAACTCATCTTAAGGGGTGCTCTTGAGCTAGATACACATCAACAGTGTTTAGGACAGGTGAGTGGTAAGAGCCTGAGCACCCCACGGAAGTTGCTCACGTTCAGCTCTGTTCCCCTCTGAGGCTGCTGCCACTGTTCACTGCTAACGAGGCAGGGGCCATGCCAGGCGGCCCTGTTTGTCATGTACCACAATTTCCCTTTTCAAGAGAACTCTCGGTTCTTCTGTCCATTCTCAGTCCGTTATTCTAGATGTTGTTCCTTTCAGCTTGCTTTTCCCCCTGTGGTTCTCCTGGCAATTTGTTTGCAGCAGACTCCCCCACCAAGGTCTGCCATGCCAGCACAATACTGAACCCCTTTGTTTTCGCTTACTTTCCCGGGACATGGCTCAGACCCCACGTGGATTAGTTGGTGAAAATAGATGCCCAAGAGAAAGAGTGGTCACAGCCACATGCTATCTTCTTTCATTTAGAAACCTTCTCAAAATCCTCTGAGTGTTTTACACATGACCAGCTTGTAAGGCAGGTATGTGCATATAATAGACCGGGGTGAAGAAGGACAATACTGTTCGGGCCTGCAAGGAATGGAGTAGGAGAGAGAACAGAAGGAAAGATGGGCTCAAAGCCATCAATATTCTATCATGGTCTTGCAGCGTGCTTAGCCATCAGCTAAGCCAAGGCCTGCCAAAGATGCACCCAGGATTGTTTTTATCTGATCATCCCAGCTGAATTCTGTAGCTGAAAATCTTAGTTTCAGAATTTGAATTTTTATTTCCTGGTTTGTTTTTTTTTAATTTAGGGATTAAGATTATTTTTTTGAGTAAAAAACTCTCTTCTTCTACTCATGTTTTTTTTTTATATTTTAGAGTCATCCCAGGTTTTTGTTTTAAAGATTAATCATAATCCTAGCCTCCTTCCCTATAAAAGGATTTTAAACACTTGTGAATGTTCTTCTAAATAGAGAGCTATACATAAAATTAGAATGACAAAAATATACTTTTCTATGATATTCTTATATACTTTTTTATAATTTACCATAATTTACTTAAACGGTTTATAATTTGTTGAGTGTCTATGTTGTCCCCATTTTCCCCTAATGTACGCATATATAAGGCTGGGCTAATTAGCTAGAGTAAATTAGCCATTTTTAAAAAGAAAAAAAACATTAACAATTATAAAACAATCAAAACAGATAAAAGGTCACAAAATTATCTCATTATGAAACAAATGATCAATATTAAAAATAATAAAAATAAATATTGAAGGGCTTGGTAATTTTATTTTTTTACCTAATGATTGATGTGATTTTATTACTGTCGTTGACCTACTTCTTTGTGGCAAAATGACTTGACCATCTAGTTTGCAACAAAATTATAATGGTCCCCATACTCCCAGAGCTTATGTTCTAGTGGGAGAAAAAGAGAGAAAACAAACAGATAAGTAAATAAAAAGTATAAAAATTCAGTGATGGAAGTGGTGTGCAGAAAATGAAACTATGGGTGTGTAAAAGAGAGTGGAATAGGGTAGGACTCTCCCAGGAAAGGACAAGAATACTGAGAATCGATGATGGAACTGGTGCCAACCATCCAAAGACCAGGGTGAAGACCTTCCAGGAAGAGGGAACAGCTAGTGCAAAAGCCCTGCCACGAAGATGATCTTGGAAGAGAAGGAAGACCATATACATTACCGTTCACAAGGAAGTCAGAGAAGTGGGCTCAGAGACAGGCAGAGGCCAGAAAGTGCTAATTTTGTCAGCCAGGAATGCAAGTTGAACTTAACTACAGCCAAAATTGAAAGGGACAAGGACACGTTAAGCCAAGAACTGACATGATGTTACTCATATTATATTTTCAAAAGCTAGCTCTATATGTTGAGGCAAGGGTGGAGTTCAGGGGGCAAGAGTAGGCATGAGAGTGAGACAAGCTTAGTCCAGGTAGGAAGTGATGGTGGCTGAGACCAAGTGTCACAAGGGAAATGGGAAGGACTAGATGAATGTGGGATGTGAATTGTATGCAAAACGAACAAGGCTTGTTGATGGAATGCAAAGGAAGGATGCTGGAAAAAAAAACCAAAAACAATCAAGGATAATACCAATGGAACACCTGAGAAGAATAGTTATTGTCTTATAATCATTTTTGGAAACAATTACCTGTTTGGGATATTATAATACAAAGCATAGGGGAAGCCAGGATGGCTCAGTGGGTTAAGCACTCGCTTTGCAGCCCTGGGGTCTGAGGATCAAATCCTGGCCCCGGCCAGTGTGGACCCATATGCTGAACTGAGGTGTGCTTCCCATGTGGGAGGCCCCCAGTCGGTTCTCGCCCCCCTAGTTCAGCTCCTGGCTTGAGGGGGCGTGCCTCCTGGCCAAGTTCCCGCCTTGCTCGGCCCCTGCCCACTTGCATGGAACGAAACCATGTTGAAAACTGATGACATACAACTAAGGAGACTGCTCTGGACCCTCCCCCTTCTCTCTGTCTCTCTGTCTCTATCAAAACAATAAAATGAATCTTAAAAAAAAACAAAAAACAAAGCATAGTGTGATTTTTCATCATCATCATCATCATCATAATAATAGTATCTTCCATTTATTGAATGCCTGTCATGTGCTGGCCACTCTTTTCCTTAGTGTATGTGCAGGGGCAATACAAAGATGTACACCAAATTAAATTCTATTCCTTTCACCTCACTTACTGAATTATAACATTACCCATGTTTCCCATATGGCCTTTGCCCCTCAGAGGATTACATTGCCAAGGAAACAGGTTGTTAAGTAGAGGCCCTGTTGCTAAATCCTATTAAACATGCAATAATTCAAGCAAAACTCACAAAGCCAACCAACACTCGGGTTTGGAATATTGGCTCCAAATGTCGCCTTCTTAATGCCTAATTATATACCTAATAAGGCTCAATGTTTAGATGCCTGTCTAATTCTATCCAGAGTTCTGTACTTGTACATTCCTGCCCCAAATCCCTGCTTTAAATGTCAGAATGTTTGGTTAATCTCCTCAAATGGTATTTTTCACTTAATGAACACTCTGCATGCTGCCAGCTTCAAACAGTAGACAGAAAGGCAATTCTTTTCTTTTCCTCAGTCAGATTTCTTTTTTGTAAACATTAAACAAAACTGCTTAAATACTTGTATAAGTTCAAATATGGCTGTCGAAAAGTCCAGAATTAAAAATGTTGAAAGTCGAAATTGTTTAGAGACCAACTAGTTCAAATCTACTTTACACATAAGGAACCTGAGGTTCCAAAAGATTGATCTATGATCTACGTCTCCAAGGTGACATAGAGTACAATGAGCAGCCATGGGGGGCCAAGCCCACTTCCTCTCCCTTTGTTTGCAGATTGTTCCTGTCACCACTGCCCTTCTAAAAGTTTGACTATTCCTTAAGTATAATTCCTCACTTCCTCCTCTGTTTGCACTACTGTCTAATCCTGACTACTCATCCCTTACTTTTCCCTACTCACTCCTTAAATGCAGCTTTTAAGGTGACCAGATTTTAACATTGGTAAAGCGGGACACCATTGACCGGGGGTGAGGGGGTTCTTGATTAAAAATTGGGTCTATCTCCCGCCGTTCCCTAGCTTGTCGTGTATTCTTTCAAAAAATTGGGACTTTTTTAAAACACCGTGGGATGCGGGACAAATTGTTAAAAATCGGGACGTCTGGTCACCTTATTCTTACTCCAAGTCCAACTTCTGACCTTATCATTCACTCCCATCACCATTTTTCAGGGATTCATTCATGTATGTACACATTAAATGTGTTTTGCACAAATGTGTTTCTCTTCGATCTAGAGCCCCAGGGTCTTACTATATGGCTGTTCACACTTGACCCTTTCATTTCCTTAGAAAAGAAAATTCAGTGGGAAAAAATAGTATGATTGGAATCAATGTACCATGTATAGATAACTTCTTATTTAGAAAAATTCACTGTGAGGCTTATTGGATATAGAAGGTAAGTCCTAGTTGGGCACAAGATGCAGAGTCAAATAGAGACAACCCTTCTGCAGAAGACATGAATGCCACTTTGGTAATGTGAGCAAATAGAGAGGAGAAAGGCGAGGGCGACAGTACTGAGGAGTATGAGTTACAGCATCAGTCTGGAACCTGATCTGGCAGAAATGGACAAGACCTGTTAAGAACAAGAAGATGCAATATTCAAATTTAAATTCTGTTCCCTGTGTTGCAATCTAAGTTTACCTGGATGATCCCCTGTGTCTCCCAAGGTCAGAGGTTTATATAAAAGGTAATCTTGGGAAAAATAAGAAGCAGCAGTTTCTGTTGACACTTGGGGAAAGAGGAGGTCTCAAGATACAGAATGCGGAACTAAGATTTATGGAAGTTGGAAATGGAACCAGATGTGATTAGAGGAAATGTAACCCCTTAAGAATCTTAATAGATCTTGGGCGAAAGTTGAGCTTTGCACTGGAATTACAGTGAAGATTCAAGTCAAGTGTATCTAGATGTGAAAGGACATAGGCCTCAAACATGTGACAAGCACTGGGGATAAGAGGATGATGAGGATCTAATTCTTGCCCTATACTAGCTCATCAAGACATATCTGAGTTACATGGCAAAAGCTGGTTAAAGGTAGGAGCTGCTCGCTCATGCCCACTTTTTGTCGAGCACTTTATACACTTTACGCAGCAAATGGGAGATGACAGTGTTGACCACTTTTAGGTTGACATTTGCCAAGTCGACTGTTGGTAAGATAATTTTTTCTCAGCCTACTGAATTGGCTATTTGTTGAGAAATAGCTGCCTTTTTATGTATTGTATTGTATCCTTCCACTTAGTAACTACATATGTATCAAACATCTAGTTTTTGCCAAGCACTATAGTGAGTGCTTGGGATGCAATAATGGACCAAAACTGAGATAGGAAGTCCCCATTATGGAGCTCGGAGTCTAGCAGAGGAGAGGGGCCTTGATTGAAGAATCAGATAGAGGATATAATATTGAAACTGTGATAGGGGTGATGAAGGAGCAGTACATACTAACAAGAGAACTGATAACTTGAGGAACTGAGGATGCTTCCCTGAGAAGCTGAGACCCAATCAATGAGTAAGAGTGAACCATAGACAAAAGCAAGTGGGCAAGCATTCCAGATTGAGGAAACAGCTTGTGCAAGAGTCCTGCAGCATCGATGAACTGAACCAAGGCCAGTGTTATAGGGGTGGGATGAGCAGGGACGAGGCACGTGGTACATACACACAGCTGGAGAGGTAGACAGGAGCCAGGGCATAGAACTTATAAGCTCAATTAGTCTTTCTCATAAAAATAATGGACAGACATCAGGATGTCTCGAGGAAAATATGATCATATTTAAATGTTGAAAAAGTAACTATGGCTTTAGAGGAAAATGATGCAGGGCAATGGTTACCACATGGAAAATTTTCAGAAGTCTGTGATGGTTTAAACTAAGTTGAAGTCAGTAGAGATAGAAGAACTAGATTTGACAGATATTCAGAAGATAAATTCAGTAGAATTTGGTGACAGTTTGGATATAGGAGTATCTTAACTTGAGTCTACCTAGAAACAAACTCGGAGACAAAGATTCAAGCAATTTATTGGAATATACAGGGCACATTTGTATAGTGGTAGGGAAATGAGATAAGGAAAAGAAGGCAGCCACTAAAAAGTGAGGTAGTAAATCAGTCACCATAGTGGGCAACTGGAGCTTAGTTCATTCTGGGGGCCAGTGAAAAAGTATGCATCAGAATGATCCCACCCAAGGGGCAAAGAAGCTATGCCCTCCATATACCAAATCTCACCAGTCATTGGTTATGGGCTGATATGGGGGCATTTCCAACCTGCTTGCTATAGATTTAGAAAAATTTTTCAGGAAGAGAGCTGTAAGAATTGGATGTTGGAAGTGGTCTGGAGCTCAATGCAATGGTAGGGCCTGAGGGATATGGGGCGTGGGGGGTGGAGCACTGACTGTGTCTGCTATAGAGAGTGAAGGTGAGTGTCAAGGGCAACTCAGATTTCTAGGTGGAGCTACTAAGATCAGAAACAGTGGAAAACGCATGCCAGACAATACCACAGTCCCTGCCCTAATGAAACATAGTCTAGCAATGACGCTAGTTAGTGAGAACTCCCTGTCCTTCAGGGAGCAGGCAGACACCCGGGTGCTGCTTGGTCCTAATCCCAGGGGAATTGCTGAGGGAGTAAACCTGATTAACTGGGTTTGGGCTGGGTGCCAATCCCTGGACAGACAACAGTGGACTGTTTCCATCTTAATCCTGACACAGAGGGAAGAGCTATTCCTAAAGATGATATAGCAAATTACCACAGACTTAGTGGCTATTTATAAAAACTACAATTTATACTTTATTTATAAAAACTTAGCAGTATGTATAAAAACTACAGAAACTTATTCTTTTGCAGTTCTGGAGGCCAGGAGTCCAAAATCAAGGTGTTGGCAGAACCACGTTTATCCTGAAGGCTCTAGGGCAGGAGCCTTTCTTGCATCTTCCAGCTTTGGGTGGCTCCCAGTATTCTGTGGCCTGTGGCAGCATCACTTCAACCTCTGCCTTCTTCCCTGTATCTCTGTGTCATCTCAAATCCCCTTTTCCTTTTATTTGGGACACTAGTCATTGGATGTAGGGTTCACCCTAAATTTAGGATGATCTCATCTCAAGGTCCTTAACTTAATTACACCTGCAAAGACCCTATTTCCAAGTAAAATCACATGCACAGATACTACTGCAGATTAGGAGTTGGATGTATCTTTTGGGGGCTACTATTCAATTTATTATAAGGGGCTAAGGTAGACGAATGTATGTTTCCAACAGGTTAGGAGTTCTAGCAAAATTATCTTCAGTTTATTATTTGGTCTGTTGTTAGGTCATACAGATTTATAGTCAGGAAAAAAAAAAAGAAGGTAGGCAAATTCTCAGAATGCTTTATAGGTTCTATGGGATATATAATAGACTTGGAAGGAAAACTCCAGGCTCATAGAAGATGAAAAGAGCCCAGAGCAGAATATGTTTACAAATCAATTTTTAAAGAATGAATTAAGAAGGTGGAACAAAATAACCAAAAGGAAAACTTCAGTATTCACATGCTAGATGCGGGGAAGTGGGGAGGGCTGGGGACAGAGAGAAAGAGAGAAAGGGTAACAAAAGTGTTATTGACAATCATGAAGAAATAAGGAATAAAGGCTTGAAGATATAAAATGAAAAATAAGGACAGTTATAGTCAAGGAAATATCAAACCAAGGCTACATCTATAAAATAAAATTTTGTGGACTTGAGTATGAAACATTTAAAAGGAAGGGTCATGAAGTTGCATCAGGAAGTACTTCTTCTTCCAGTTGTATCTAGTGGAATCTATGGCATGACAATCATTGACTAGGTCAAAGACATACTTCCACCAATTATTGGTCAACTAACCTTTAAACTCAGACTTCCAAGGCTTACCCATAAGTATTCACATGGCCAAAACAGTTCCCCAGCATGTATTATCTTTTGGCATAGTTCAAATTCTTTGGAAAATCTAATAGATTTTGCCCATTTTTAAGTTATTTAATCTATGACCATATAAGTCATAGATTACTGGCCATTAAATTAGATGCTACCTTTGGGTTGGCCATTGACCTCTGGTTCATTCACCAGAGGCCAGGAAAACTCATGGTATGTGGATCTATCCCCCCCAGGGTCATGGCTGGAATAAGCACAAAGATATACATATATTAAACAGATATGCCAAGGGTATGCAATAAAGCAGTATCTATGTTATCATACAGGAGTGGTTGAAGAGTGGGCGTGGAGGAATTGTCTCTTACAGTCCGAGTAGTGTTCAACAATGGGAAAGTACAAGGAGGTGGCTATGGGGTGATGAGAGGGCAATCAAGAATTCTGAATGGAGGATACACACAGACCCTATTAGGGACGCCAAGCATGGCCTATCTAAGACAACTGAACTGGGAGATGATCAGCAATTTTATCAAAATCATGTATTTTAAGGTAAGAAACCAACTAGATGCAAGAAAACAACTTGAATTATCACCTTGTCAAAGGGAGTGAGGAATGTTTCCCTACCTCAGTTCTTTAACTGGAAACCTGGCACAATGACTTGTTAAATTAGCAAGTATGCCAACACTTTCATTTATTAATTGGTATGTTCCACTTTAATTAAAATCATCCTAGCTAATGACTCATTTTGCTGTGTGCAATGTCAGCTGAATAAGCCGGGGGACATGAGAAAGATAAAAATAAGCTCTGCTTTCTTTAATTTATTGTTTGTGTTGCTTTCCCTATCTGTGGTGATTCAAGGGAAATGTAAAGGTAACCTTTTACTCATGCTTCTTTCCCTATGAATGAGCCTCACATCTTGGAGTAAGTGAGTTTTGAGATTCATACACATGGGCTCTCCCATTTATGAACAGTGGGACCATAGGCAAATATTGAACTCCTCTGGTCCTCACATTCTCCTATCTAAAAATGGGAATAATATTAATAGTATTTACTGTAGAGATTTGTTGTGAGGGTTAAATGAAATAATCCAAGTGAAGAAGCAGGTATATAATAGGTGCTTAATAAATGTTAGTCCCCATCACCACCGCCACCATCCTACTTACCTGGGGTAGCATCCCCTTATTCATCAACGCTCAGCTTAGCCACCACCTCTTCTGAGATGCTTTCCCTGATCCGCAAATCTAAGATGGCCCTCCTTTCTTTGATTACGTGTTTATCTCTATCATCGGACTGTATTTGAATCTTCCATTTACTAGTGCCCAGCTGGGGTGCCCAACTAATGGGGGGTATACATCCCATTAGTAAGCAATTGCCATTATTTAAGGTTGAAATAAAATAGTATTTTTCTTTTAATGTACATACATTATATTTTCAAATGGCTACCAAGTTAGTAGGGCATAAACACTTATTAAATTGCTTGGATATAATAACATAAAAAACAAATTACATGTTTCTTTTGGCCTAGATATGCTGTGAAAAATGACGGCGATGCCAAGGGCAACTGCTATGAACCCAGGAAGTTCAGAAACCTCTGCTGTAAGAAAATAATGACATTCTAAATTAGAGAAATGACAATGCTCATGATGATTATGATGTCACCGTTATAATAATGTCATAATAGATAATCAAGCCCTTTATTTCCCAGGTACTGTTCTGGGCATTTGGATGTGTTTAAAGTAAAGGGGTCGGGAAAGCTGGGATGGCTCAGCGGGTTAAGCGCTCGCTTTGAAGCCCCAAGGACTGAGGATCGAATCCCGGCTCCGGCCCAGGCGGACCCAC
Source organism: Craseonycteris thonglongyai (assembly GCA_004027555.1). NCBI lineage: Eukaryota > Metazoa > Chordata > Mammalia > Chiroptera > Craseonycteridae > Craseonycteris > Craseonycteris thonglongyai. The sequence goes on from PVKE010000193.1 coordinate 74,066, forward strand.
ATGCTGAACTGGGGTGTGCTTCCCGAATGCGGTGAGGCCCCCAGTTCAGCTCAAAAAAAAAAAAAAGTTTAAATAAAGTAAAGGGATCACATGTATTAATTCCCTTAATCCCTTCAACAGCCCTAAAACAAAAAGTTTATTTCTCCCACATTACAGAAGAGGAAAAGGAAACTGAGGCTTGTAGAGAACGAGTGATTTGCTTCAAGTCACCAAAGGGGCTGATGCTGGAGCTGGGACTCGCATCTAGGTATACTGACTCCACACTCTGAGCTCTTAGCCACCTTACCAAGGCTGTGGGGTGCATAGGAGATGGAGTTGAACTGTCTGGATGACAGAAACCACAGAATGGACAGGTTTTAGGGACTGGAGAGAGTAGATGTTTTGTAACGTCCACCTAGCCCATTTCAGAAATGCTCCCACCCACAGCCCGAAGACTCCAAGGACTTAGGGAGATGGGCGCACTTGTGGTCCCAACTCAGACCCCTGCCCTTGAACACATCTGCAGGTTATTTACTGGAAACCTGCCAGGTGACCCAAGCTAGGCCAAATGAAGTTTTCTCTAAGGAACTGGGGACTGAATCACAGAGTTTCTCTTGCTTTTCTGTGTCTGTCTGTGTCAATCAACCGAAACAGATGGTTATTGTCAGGATGACAGGATACCAAAGTGAAGATTCACAGCCTTTAGCTGGCTGATGGAGCTCCCTGTTGCTATGCTTCTTAAGCCTGATTTGTTCGGTGATTCTGTTGATTCTGAGATCAGTAACCTGACAATAACTACTTCAATTTGAGCCAGATTGGCTAGACATTTGTTTCTTTTAATCAAAGGATGTTCAACTAGAACCCTGGACATAGATGTCATAACACATAGCACTAAAAGGGGGCGGAGGGCACTCCCAACACTCCATATTCATCCCCTTACATGGGGTGGCATGACTGTCATTCAGATTAGACTTCAACTGGGCCAGCACCTCTTAGAAACCAGGCAGGTCTGTGGAGTTCACATAAACAGTTGTCTTTCTGCACCAGAGAGGTCAACAACGTACCAACAATCACACGGCTATCAGATTGTAAATACACTTTGCAAATGCCTCTATAATAGTTCGGAAAACAATTTGGGCCTGTTCATGCAGGCCTGGTTACAGAATGTTAATGGGAAACCTTACCCAACATCTGCTTTCACGGTTGGAGCCAGATTTGTGCTGTTTTAATATTTATGGGTATAAAGCTGCAGAATGGAGATTTGCCTCTGCCAGTTCTCAGAAAATGAAAACTCAGCAATGGCCAGTTCTGTGGCCAGTTGATGCGTTTAGTGTGGGCATCACATTTTCAGCTATAATGAAGTCTTGTTAAAAATGGTTTGGCTTTCTAAAAACCTAGTAACAATCAGTAAGGTGGGGAATTGCCATCACACAACTGAGGTTACAATGCTCTACTCTTCTGCTTCCCTGGCTTCATGCAGCATGGTTACCGTAACACCATATTAACTCTAAAGCACACTACACAGAGATGCCCATGTAAAAACTGTAGATCTTAAGGCATGCAGTTCAGAATGTTTGTCTTTTTGACTTTTGATGTGAGGCTTGTGCTTGAAATTGGTGCTTCCCTGCTCTCAAGGTCGATAACATTATTTCTCCTGATTGGGAGGCATATGGGTCTCTCATATCCCTCCATGTCAGCTGCTATAGATGACCGTCAAACCCCACCCACATCCAAGGGCATTTGTTTATCACAGAACCCATCTGTTAAATGTCAGCTTGTCCCAAATTCTATTAATAACTGCTGGTGGCACCTCAATTTCGGGTGAATATGCATCAAGTGTTACAGTATATATATTATTTAGGATTATAGCTCTGCTCATGCAAAGTGACCCTAAGTTAGTGGCAAAAAGGTCACAGAATTTTATTCTTCTCCGTAACACAATCCCTATGAACAGTCCAGGAGGGCAGGTTGCTTTGTTCCAGTCATTCCGAGATCCAAACTCTTATCACTTTTTGGTTCTGCCATTCCCCTAGGAATTGTCCTCATCTACCTGGTCGAGGTTGGGTTGCAGATAAATCCATGTTGCAGCTCAGGGAGACAGGGAAGAGAGTCCAGGCAAGCTGGCTTATTTCTCAAACTGGAGATGACTGGCATGCCAGTCATTAGGCCCTAATCTAGGTTCCAGAGCCACATTTCACTGCAAGGGACCCTGGGTAACACTGTACTCAGCTTCAACTCTACTGCCATGGAAGGAAGAGGGGTAGATTCGGATGGCTGACCAGAAGTTCCTGTCACATGTAACAACTGACAGAAAAGCATTACCTTTTACAAACAAAGATAAAAGCCACATGGTCATATATTCAACAAATATTTATTAAGTGCTTACTATGTGCCAGATACTTCTTCTTACATGTGTAAGAAAAATAGTGTTATTATCTTATGGGTGAAATTATGCAATATTATAACATATGTTCCACCTCGGAAAGACTTTTACTCTTTCAAACAGAGTAAGTGGAAACAAGGTTTTTTACCTTCATATTATTGCAGGAGAAATACTTGCACCTGTCAAAATCCACCAGCTGGCATTGCTGTTGTTCTCTGAATGAACACCCTCAAAAGCTGCTCAGATAAGTTATTTGGCTATTGGTCTCATAAATCATAACTTGCTTGCTGCATGTTTACGAAGCTTCAGGAAGACCTCTTCAGCGGATGATATTAGATCGTTGAGATTAAAATCAACCTCAAAGGCGGGGTTTTGTTCAAAAATAATTAAGGCAACAAATACAGCAAATTTTGCAGTCATGCCTCTGATATGATAAGTCACACCATCTTCAGGGTTTGTGTATTCAAAGCAGTGAATAATAACATGACTGCCAGATTGTACCACGTGATTCTGGTGGTAGACACGCGGATGCAGGAAATATTCCAGAGGCACCAGGAACGCACTCTTCACTTCATCAGGATTAGGCTGGGCCTGGAAGTTGTGGTCTATAAACCCTACAACTGGTGTCACCAATGTATCTGTCTAAAAGCAGAAAATAAGACATAAATTAAGAGATATTGTTTCAAATGCTAAAGTCATGCCCTTCTAATGTAAGCTAAAAATACAGGCCAGAGCCGTCAATTCATTAAGGTGGATAGGGAGGAGGAAGAACTTGCTACAGACCAATATTTTATGTCCTCATTATATGGGGGTGGTCTTGGACCTACCTGAGGCAGCACCTGTGAGAAGACTCTGAAAATGACGTTTTGTGAGCATAAATTGGTACAATCTTTTAGAATGGTAATTTGGCTTCCCTTTGACGTAACAATTGCATTTGTGTGAGTATATCTGTATGACAAATTCCTACCAGTGAGAAAATATACCTTGAATAATGTTGTTTCCTTATAACACAGATGAGATGCTATGGAACTTAACTTTTGTATATATCAATTAAGCCATGGTAAAATTGGTTTCATCATATGTCGTTTTGCTTCAATTTTCAGAACTTATCGATAATGTTAAGTGAGGACTTACTGCACAAGACTAAAATATTATTTGCAATAGCTCCAAATTCTAAAGTTATCACTCCTCAATTGATGGACATTTAGGGTAGATCGATTATGAGTATATCCATATGAGATACTATGCAGCTCTTTAAAAATAATGCAATAGACACCTTTCCCTATCAGTATAGACAAGGAAGTGTCATCTTATCAACAGAAGAGTGACATAGTATTAATTATGGCATATTCCCATTTATGGAAATCATATTTATAATTATATATGAATTATTATACATAACACACATGCTTATATGTGTGTGTGGGTTTTCTATTTACAATCAAAACTGCTTACAAATGTTAATATAGGGTGCTATTAAGTGAAAGATTCTACCTGGGGTATGGTGTTAGAAGCATCTACAGGGTTCCATGGTACCCAGTTTGAAAACCACAGATGGAGTACCCTTCTCATTTCCGGTTGGGGAATGAGAGGCCCAGACAAGAAAAGCGGCTTGCCCAAGACTGTTTCACTCATGAGGGGCAAAGGTCACACAAGAGCCCTTCTCTTGACTATGTACAGCACCCTCGAAGGTCATGTTTGGCCATCCCGAGGCCAGTGGCTCCCGTGGGAGTTCATGAGAGTCTAAAAAACCCAGTTCCGTCCCAACCCTTACATCGAACAGACAGGGCACCAGGCGGCCGACGACCTCCACCTGATGAGGACGCAGCCCCACTTCCTCCTGCGCTTCTCGGAGGGCCGTGGCCACGTCGTCCACATCGGAAGGCTCACACTTTCCTCCAGGGAAGCACACTTCTCCAGGTGACCGTCTGAGCTGGATATTGAAAGAACAGAGCTGTCAGGTGTGATTCCAATTTTGGAACCATGACTCAAGCAACAAGTATTTACTGAACTTCTATTTTGTGCCAGAGACCATCCTTATCCTGTTGGTAGTAAGTGGAGAGTAAGACCAAAAAAAATTTTTTTTTACTTGAATCCTTAAAAAAAAAAAAGGAACTTTCAGAACTCTCACTTCTTTTTTCTACTTTCCCCCCCAAAGATACCATACACACACACACACAGAATAATAGTGGAGGGAGAAAAAGCTGAAGCAAAGAATAATGAAAAGGGCAAAACTATCAATAAATAACTTTCATTGAGTGATTACCATGTTCTAGGCATGTTGCTTTACAAGGATTTTTTTCACTGAGTCGTCAGGACAGTTTTTTAAATTGAGTTGAAATTCATATAGCATGAAACTAACCATTTTAAAGTCAACAATTCAGTAACATTTAATGCATCCACAATGTTATACATCTACTATCACTATTTAGTTCCAGAACATTTTCATCAGCCCCAAAGAAGACTCTACCCATGATACTTATCCCCTCACCCCTCTGCCCTTACTTTCTTTCTATGGATTTACTTTCCCCAGATATTTCCCACAAATGGAATCATGATGTATGACCTTTTACGTCTGGCGTTTTTCACTTAGCATGATGTTTTTGATATTCTTCCTCATTGTAACACGTATCAGTATTTCATTCCTTTTTTATGGCTGAATAGTATTCGTGTGTGTGTGTGTGTGTGTGTGTGTGTGTGTGTGTGACAATTTGTTTATCTTTCCATTAATGGACATATAAGTTACTACAGTATAATATTTCCATTTTTAGATGAGGGAACTAAGGCTCAAAGAGGTTAAATAATCCGACCAGGTACACATAAGGGGTGAGTAATAGAGCTGGAATGTAAACTAGTGTTTAATTCTAGATCCTGTGCTCTTAATCAGCACGCCATACACTTATCACGAGCTTACACAGAAATGCAGTCACTAGAGCCATTAGCACTGATCTGTGTCAATGCCTCTATACCTCTTCGCACATGTGAGTCAAGAACAGGAGCCTCTTTCCCTGAACTGCTCACTTCCACATAAGTCCTCAATCCCATGCCTTCCTGGCTTCAGAACAGCTTGTGCCTTCATTTGTAGCATGCTAAGTATTTTTCCCTTTCTTATCTGTCTTTAAAATGATTTCTCTCCTTTCTTGGGCAAGGATAGAGAAGCACAAACCCTCCACTCTCTTTGGGGACCAAACTTCTCAGCAAGCATGACCTCAATTTCTGTTACACTCACTCCCACCCAGGGCCCTCCACCCTGTCTCCTCAGCTGTCAAGGAGACCTCAGACTCAGCAGGAGTCCTGGGTCTCCGTCTTCTCAACTGGGTGCAAACAGGGCAGAGTCTCTGTGTGCTTCCCAGGGTCTCAGCCAGTTACACGAGCTGACGATGGAAGCACATGGCACAGTGCCGTGCCCTTGTTAAAGATTTATTAATGAGAACTTTGTAAGGTCAGTTCTTGACGTTCAGAAGCTAAATCAAAGAGGTCATGTTGGCATGTTTAGCACCAGAGCCAAATTATTTATGTAAGAATAAACTAGATGCAGTTATAAATTTTGTAGTGTTCTACGGTTTAAAGTCCCATTTGTGCAAGCTTTTTAAAAAATGCAAGAAAACATTTTAAAGTTTCTCTCTGCTAATAAATCAGGAACAATGCAAGAATTGCTACAATCCACAGAAACCTCACACATCTTCACATTGACCATTTTTTCACCTCTTATAACTAAAACTGACGTGAAGATGTGTGAGGTTTCTGTGGATTGTAGTAATTCCTGCATGGTTACTGATGCTGGAATTGCTGATTCTACTGTCTTGAACATTCACCACTCAAATGTCTAAGAGAGAGACCTAATGTTACAAGGCCTCTGAAAACAAACTCCATTGTGTTAGCACACTCAGCAGCGAGCTTTGATGACACAGGCACCTGCAAGAGGCACTCATCAGGCTGGACAGAAATACAGATGTGACTTAATGACCATTTAAGAAAATAGAGATGCTGAATTGCAGTGCAACTGGTAACCGCCAGGATGGTTTGGCAGCGAGCATTCTTGCCTCCCATGTGGGAATCGCCCAGTTCAGTTCCTACCCTGCATAGTTGCACATCCACTGGTGTGGAATGAAACCATGTCACAACTAACGATGTACAACTATGGAGACTGCTCTGGGCCCTCTCCCTCCTCTCTCTCTCACACCCATACACCTTCTCTCAAAATAAATCTTCAAAAAAAATATAAGAAAATGTTATGCTCTTTTGAATAGCCAATTTATAAAAGTGATTGCTCACAAACTGTCAGCTCCAAAAAGGACCCTACATGCAGAAGTTTTCATTCATTTTTTTCATTTTTGTAAATAGCATAACATGTTTTTATTAAATAAAACCTTATGGAATTCTACTCAAAAGCCAAATAAGGCTGCAGCCTACTTTTGTAAGTCTTTAATCTATGTTTTGTTCTTGAATTTCCTCCTGCCTATTTCAAGCTCTAGAGAGCTGTAAGGACAGGGAAGAACAGAGAGGAGAGAGAGATGGATCCTTTACCCTCATAACATTAGGCACTGTTTTCAGTTCTGTTTTAGGAATGAGAAAACTGAGGCTCAGAGAGATGACGAACTTTGCTCCAGGTTCCAGAGCTGGTAGGAGAGCCCACACTTAAGCAGGAGGCATCACCTCCTCTGTCAAGGGGCAGGAAATCCATGAGCCCTGCCTGTGGGACTTCAGAGAAGGGCAAAACTCAGGTAATACCGGAGGGAATCTCTTACCCCCACAGCCAGATGGCGTTAGAGTCAGATGTAATTAGATTTAAATACTTAAAAAAAAAAAAAATGTGACTGTTACATATCAGAGTCTAAGATGATTCTCACTTAATAATCAATAGACTGAACTATTCTAGGTGGAACAGAGACCCATTTTGGTCTTGTCTAGATTTTCTACATTATTATTTGTCTGATAATTCAGCAAATATATTTAAGTGCTTCTTCTGTGATTTTGGCAGAGCTGGGAACTGACCCTGGTCCCCTGGTTCCCAGTTAAGTAGGTTGACCAAAGGCCCCATTTTAAATGGGACATAAAACAATGGTACTGTCCCATGTCAAAAGGTACGTATGGTCAGCCTAGTCTCATGGGCTAAATTCAAGGTGTCAGTAGGCTGTCCATATGTACCGTTTGACACAGGACTGTACTGGTCAGTCAATAGTTAAGTATCTCCCCTAGGGACTTGGATTTTTATAATTAGATCCAGACCAAAAAGAATCCACACAAATCTAATCCTAAATCCACAAAACTTCAGCTGATTTCTCAGCTTGTTTTTTTTCCCTTTGGGGGGTATTTGTTATTCTGCTTAGAAAGATACTTTATTATGGCCCATTTTCTTTTTTTGTACTGGATAACTCTGAAACTACTGCTTCCCAAGTCTTTTTTGGAAGTACCCCTAACAGCAAAGGACAGTGAAGGTACCCAGGTGTACCCGGAGAACTCCATCCCCAGCCCAACATTTCTTTAAAGTAGAACAGTTTATGTTAAAATCTCAGGCCATGTAGGCTAATGGCACTAACAATGATAGGTGAATCTTACCAAATCTTTGCCAAATGCTAGGGCCATTTTAGATGCTTTATATTTGTTACCCTGTGAAATCCTCACAGCAGCCCTATTAAGCAGGTACTGATGTTCTGTCCTCAGTTTGCAAGGGAAGAAACTGCAGCACAGAGAGGGTAAGTAACTAGTACAAAGTCACACAGCTGGTAAGGAGAGAGCATTCGTATACTGGCAGCTAGCTTCAGAGCCCAGGCTTTTAATTTCTGTGCTCTAGAACTTTCAGATTATACCGGTGATGGGACTAGTTTAGTCTAAAACATTGGTTCTCAGTGGGGGAAATTTTGCCCCTCATCCCTGTTATTACATAGGTGTGTGTGTGTGTTTGTTTGTGTGTGGCTGGCGTCTACTGGGTAGAGGCCAGGGATGATGCTAAACATCCCAAAATGCACAGAGCAGCCCTCACAACAAAGACTTATCAAGCCCAAATGCCAATGGCTCCAAGGTCAAGAAACCCTGGTCTGAAAGTATTTTAAATTACTTGCTAAATTACTTAGTTTTCTTTACAAAATTAAAAAATAATAATAATAATAATGCCATGTTATCCTAGGACCCCTCAAACATCACAATTTTGAAAGCCCATTTGTGAATCTGTGGCCTCAAAATGTATTCAAGTGACAAAAGTCTGTGGGTTTTTCAAATGTCCTGAGATTTTTGGTGGCAGGATCTTTTTGTCACCTACCTTCTCTGACCGGAGGGTGAACAACAGATGAAGTTTTCCTTCTTTAGCCAACAGTGGTAAAAGGATGGAATATTTATTAGATGACAAGTGAGAATATTTGGTCCCAACATCATACTTTTTTAAGCGGGCCTTAGCATCATCTATGAACTTGTTTCTAAAATGGAAACAAAGCAAACATTTTATTAACCAGAGTTATGGTCAAAAGCTTCTTGTCCTGCCCATGTTTCTCCTTTGTTGCGTCTCTTGAGGTTTACCATTTCTGAGTCTCAGTGTACTTTTCAATAACATGGCAGAAGTAACAATACCCAAATTGCATGATTGTGGGAAAGATAAAAGGAGGTAAAAGACTATAGCAGTCCCCTAACTTATCTGGGGTTTTGCTTTTCACAGATTCCGTTACCTGTGGTCAACCTATCTAAAAATATTAAATGAAAAATTCCAGAAGCACACAATTCACAGGTTTTAAATTGTGCGCTGTTCTGAGTAGTGTGAAGAAATCTCACACTGTTAACTCCATTCCACCTAGGATGGGAACCATTCTTCTATCCAGATTATCCAGGTTGTGTATGCTACCTGCCCGTCAGTCATGTAGTAACCTTGGTGATCAGATCAATTGTTGTAATGTAGCAATGTGTGTGTTCAAGTAACCCTTACTTTACTTAACAATGGCCCCAAAGCGCAAGAATACTGATGCTGGCAATTCACATATGCCAAAGAGAAACCGTAGTGTCCCTTTAAGTGACACTTAAAGGTGAGTACAGTATAATAAGATATTTCAAGATAGATCACATTCACATAACTTTTATTACAGTATATTTTTATAATTGTTCTGTTTAATTATTAGTTATCATTGCTAATCTCTTACTTTGCCCAATTTATCATTAAACTTTATCCTAAGTATGTACATATAGGAAAACGCATTGAGTATATAAGGTTCAGTACTATCTGTGGTTTGAGGCATCCATGGGGGTCTTGGAACATATCCCCCACAGATAAAGGGGGACTGCTGTACTAAGAACACAGTTTAATAGCCAAGTTCACTTGAAACCTAATTAAATTTAATTATGGTAAAATATTCTTTCAACGATGCAATAGGTAAAGGTTGAACTCCATAATTACGAGTACATTTGTGTAAGACAGTTTTGCTGAGTAAGTGGTTGTGAAGTCAAACCACTGGTAAGGTCAAGGACTTTCTCTTAACCTGGCCCTTATGTCATGTTATCAGGCATTCCATTTGTTATGAAATAGTCTATTGCCTGATAATAGTGGTTTCCAAACTTTAGTAGCAACAGAGTCACCTGAAGGGCTTTGTTATAACAGACATTGCTGGGCCCACTCCCAAACTCTGACTCAGTAAGTTTAGGGTAAGGCCTGGGGGTTAGTATCTATTTCAAACTCCCAAGGGACGGTGATGCTGCAGACCAGGGGAACACACCTTGAGAACAATGATCTGATCATATGCAAGTATTTAAATTTATAACCACAAGCGGTGCCCTGAGTCTATGACTGTGAACTTGTTTTGGCCCTTTTGAAAGGTGTAGTTTGTTGCTGGTTTGTGTAGTGAGTTAAATAGTGTCTCTCTCCCTAACCTCAGAGAGACAGATACACACACAGGGACGAAGGCCATGTGAGGACAGAGGCAGAAATTGGATGTGATGCTACCAGAAGCTGAGGAACACTGGAAGCCACCAGAAGCTGTCACAGGCAAGGAAGGATCCTCCCCTAGCACCTGAAGGGAGAATGGCCCATCCACACCTTGATTTTGGGCTTTAGCTTTTAGAACCGTGGGAGAATAAGTTTCTGTTGTTGTGAGTTCCCCAGTTTGTGGCATTGTTATGACAGCCCGATAAACTAACAGTTTGATTTTAATATTTCTATGGGAAAGCAGTTTTGCAGAGTGGGCAAAACTACATATTTACATCAGCCAGAACTGGTTTCAAAATGTTTAGGAATGACCTCTCTGGGCGCCCCTTTCCTCATCAGTGACATGCCAGGAAGATCTCAGTGAGGGTTTAATGACATAGTTCATGTACTGTGGCTGGTCCTCAGCTAGTGGCCAATGAATGATGACTAGTATCCTAAATGTCCTCATCATTCGATGAGTGGTTTTGGCAGGAACTGTTTGCTATTTGTTGCCTCTTCCTACCTGGCAGGTGCTCACTAAAGGTTAGGTCATAGCAGAGGGCTGCAAAAACGACCAAATGCCTTGAAAAGAATCACGGAATGCTGGCACTGCAGGGGACTCCAGGGTGCATCCCATGCACGCAGGCCCACCTCCAGAAGAGGGAACTGGCCCGCCCAGTACAGATGGACTGGACTCTGCGTGGCTTCGAGGAGGCCCCCAGACCTGACCAGAGGGTCCCTCAGAAGCAAAAGTCTGCAGTACACGAGTGTGTTCACATTAGGGGCTGGTCCTTGGAACAATCACCATAAAAACACCAGTAACAGTAGCAGCCAGCCAGTTCTGAGCATGAGCGCATCTCACTCTCTTTCCCTGCTTTTTCTCCTCACAACAGTTCGGCGAGCTGGGAGCATTATCCTCTCCAGGCTGAGAGAGGTGACGTAGCTAAGAGGCCAAGGCCACGGCTGGAAGTAACCACGGGGGAACTTGAACCCAGGGTTGTCTAGTGCGTGATCGTGGTTCCTGAGGTCAAACTCCGCGTAAACGGAAGAGGTAAGGGGGGCTGGGCAGGGGCAGACGCTTTGCCCCTGGAGACGATGGGTGTTAACTGAAGTTGGCCCAAGCCCAGCTCTGTTTTGGGTCAGAGAAGGTGCAGGGATCCCGGGGCCATGCAGGCGGGCAAGGCGGTGAGAGCGCCGGGAGCGGGCTCGGCAGTCAGTAGCAAGCAAAACACCCCGGGGACCCGCGGCCCGCGATCTGTTCGGCCCCGCGGCGATCAAGGCCGGGCCAGGCCAGGCTCGGAGTGTCAGGGGCCGGGGGAGCTTTACCTGACTGGCTGCGGAGGACAGGGTCGCGACATTGTTCGGGTAAAAGTTTGTTTCCAGAAGGAGACTCCTCAGAGACGTTCCGCCGGAAGGGGATGCGCAGAGTGGCACAGGGCCTGGGGAGGCGGGGCCTAGGGACGGGCTGGGCGGGGCCTGGGGAGGTGAGGGAGGCGGGGCCTAGGGGCGGAAGTGGGCGGGGCCTAGCACCGTCAGCGAAGGATCTGGGCGGGACGAGACGTGAGAGCCGGGCAGCCTGGGTTTAAGGCCTGGCCTTCCGGGTCTCTGAGGAAGTTTCTGGCCAGCTCCCTACTCTATCTCAAGAAGAGAGGCGTATATAAGCAATTACGAGATTGACAATTGTAAAAAAAGAGTACCAAAAAAATAAAAAAGTGAAAGTGCAATTCTGGTGAGTTAAGAGGATTCTGACACTTGCATTCATTGTTGCTAGGAAGTTAAGTTGGTTTAACTTTTCTGAACAACAGTCGCTGCATGTTTACTGAGCACCTACTACTATGTGCTGGGTGCAGATCCCACAGCAACCCATAGCACGTGTTTCGATCCCACAGCAAGCGAAAAGACATGTGGTCTTCACAGTCAAATGGGAGAGAAAAAGAGAGAAGTGCCTAAAAATATTACATAGATAAAGCAGAGGCCTTTAAGCCTTGGAGGGCATACGCAGGAGAAACGGGACCCAATTAGATCTGAGAAGGCTTACCAGAGGGAATGGAAACAGCACGTACCTGGGAAGCTGCGGTTCTCTGAGTGTGGTTTAGGACCAGCAGCATCATCACCACCTGGGTGCTGTTCACATGCAGACTCTTGGGTCCCACCCCAGAGTTACTGGATCAGAAATGCGGGAGGTCAAGCTTCAGCTTCTGTGCTGTAAGGAGATTCTAATGTGCTGTAAGGAGATTCTGATGCCAAGAGAGCCTCTGCTCTAAGGTATGCGTGGAAAGTAAAAAAGGGAAAGGCTAGAGGGGAGAGTTTTAGGAAGGAAGACCAATTTGCACAAAGACTCCATGGTGTGCAAAGACGCCAGAAGTGGCTGGACAGGAGCCAGAGAGGGAGCCTGGTTGAAGCAGATACAGAGAAGTCTGATTTGAGACTTAGGGGCTGACTTCTCCATCCTGCACAGAAGGTGCAATGCCTGGGGCCCACCATAATCTTAGGGGCCCATGAAAATGTCTTCATTTCAATTTTTTTTAAATTAAAAGAGAATGAATATAATAATGAGCACTATATAATAATAAATCCAGCCTGGATTATATTCACATTTATACCAAAAGTCATAAACTGTAATTCATTCTGTTATTTTATGGAGGAAGGGTTCATCAAACCAAAATTGTCTATGGTCCGGGAAGTTCACAATGTAGCCATTGGTTGTGGGACAGTTGGGTCACAGACCTTTAAAACCACTGAGCTCAGATAGTCACCTGACAAGTCTGCCAACGCTGGGAGAGCCCAAAGCCCAAAGCTTGATGACATCCCGGTAATAACCATGATGACACTTCTCTCACATCAGTGTATTATGTCCTCTGAGCAACCCCATGCAGCAGGCTTATTTCCGTAGAGATATTACCATCCTCACTTTCCAGATTAGGCAATAAAAAATGTCTTGCTTAAGTTCACACAGCTAGAGTTCAAGGTTAGATCATTCTGACCTTTCAGTTCATTTATTTTGACATCACCTCTTAGAAGCAACTGACCTGTGAATTATGTGAATCTGATTATGAATGAGAGGAGATAAATTAACTCTTCATCCACTATCCATTGCATACTAACTATGTGCTAAGCATGTCTAAGATGTCCCTTGACCTCCAAGCCTCTTAGTCTAGTGGGGGTGATAATAAACTTGGCTTTCAGCTCTAGTAACCCAAAATGGATTCTTTGCTCTATAAGAAGGGAAGGGAGTGGTTCAGAAGACTGAGCTGGGGACTAAAAATTATTGTCTAGGGATTTTATTTTCTCTTCTTTCAGATATCCTTTGATTGAATCCTAGATTTGAAGTTGAGCAAACTGAAGCTCAGAATGGCTGAGTGCCTTGACCATGGTCACACAGCAAGTAAATGGTGGAGCCAGGTGTTGGTCCCATTCACTGAGCTGCAGCTGGGATTCTGGTAGGTTTTGAGGGATAGGTGGGATTTCAAGAGGCTATGATGGGGAGGGTGGCATTCTCGGTGGAGGGAACATCAGAAGCCAATCTGGGGTGAAGAGTCACCCCTTGATCAGAGGGGCAGGTACAAGGCTGGAACAAAGAAGGCATTTTGCCAAGAGGAATAACAGACCTGAGTTTTCAGGAAGATCTCTGTGGAATCCTGGTGGGAGATGGATTAGAAGTGGAGAGAGAGAGAGGAGCCAATCAAGGAGCTCATCCAAAAATCTGGGCTCAAGGAATCAGAAAAAAAAATGCTTTATACCTTTTGAAAAATCTCCATGCTCCTGACATCAGAAAATTAGTGTAGCTGGGATGTCCTTAATGTAAAAAGCAGGATCTAGATGCTTTGCTGTGTACCAAGGCTATATGCACAGCATCTTCTGTCTAGATCAGAAATACTGGTGTGGGGAAGCCAGGATGTCTCAGTGGGTTAAGCGCTCACTTTGCAGTGCCAGGGACTGAGGATTGAATCCCAGCCCCGGCCCATGCGGACCCATGTGCTGAACTGGGGAGTTCCCCCAGTTCAGTTCTCTCTCTGTCTCTGTATCTCTCTCTCTCTCTCTCAAAAACAAAAACAAAAAACATTGCAGAAATACTGGAGTAAAATACTTAGTTGTTATGGGTTTTGTAAGGCTGGAAGCCATGGCATGGGGTACTTCAAGGTTAATGGACAATGTCTTTAGGGGAAATGACTTTTCTCTGTAGCTTTTGCACACAAATTGGTTGGTACTGACATAATTCTGGAAAATGTGTTGAAGAGCAGCAAAGCTATAAAAAGGTTCAGGCCAGCCTGCAAAACCAACACCTCAATGTGCATTTCTCTCAAAGAAGCACATCCCAGGAGCCTGGGTGGACCCGATCTGCAGTTCACCCACCTGGGACCTTTGTTTGAGCAGCACCTCATGGTGGGGCCTGGGTGCTGTAGAGACATAGAAAATGCCAACCAGCCCTCAGGAGCAACGGGTATCTTGGGGTAAAAACATACAACAGTCAGTTAGCTTTAGTGCCAGGTAGATGCTATAATCCAGGAAAGGGCCTAAATGTTCAGGAAATGAGGCACCATGGGCAAGCAATTGTGCCTGGGAGTTGGCAGCAGCGTTCAGGGAGGCTATAGAGAGATGCTTGGATAAAAGGTCACACGTAGCCCTTAGCACTATTTTCCTAAGAAAATAACACTCAAGAAATGTGCCTTTCCTTGATTCTTTCCTGAGTTGCAGGAGGGTCTCAGAGCTCTTGGAAGGGAGTGTCAGGGGAGGGTCTCACATATCCATGAGAGTATAATGGTTATGATTTCTGCATTGGGCATTCATCGTTCATCTACTCCTCTGACAAATCAGACAGAGCTTAGAGGACACAACGTTCCCCCCGCAGTTGAGGACAGGAAGTTGAGAGAGTTCTTTGAGGACTAGGCTTAAATGGGAACTTCTCTACAAATAGGTCTGGATCCTCAGCATCAGAATCATCTGGGGGCTGTGTAGATGACTCAGTGCCCCAAATCCCACCCTGCGCATATTTATCTCAGGGTGAAAATTCACACGGGGACATGCATCTCTGAGTAAGCTTCAAGGTGATTCTGTTGTGAAGATTAGACACTGTGTAAATGCTTCAAAGAAAGACATTTGATGTGGGAAAGATAAGGGCACCTCTGTGACACAGAGGGAAGGGCAGATGGTGGTCACCAGCGCCAGGAGGCGTTTTTCCTGGTAGCTTTGGAACAATCCTACGTTCTGGCCTTGGGAGTTGGCAGCTCATGCAGGTCCATCTCAGGCGAGGCTCCAGGGGAGGCTTGTTTTGTAGAAAGTAGGAAGTGGGCTGGAGTGGACAGATCTCTGCATAATGCCATCTATGCATTTTTTTAAAGATCCAGTCAAAAGGAAAGAGCTTGTGATTTGGGGTCAGCAGTTCTCCCATTGATGCCCATTCTTGGTGAGGCAGGGGGCTGGATGTTGGAACTATAGAGACAAATGACATTTAATTCTTGCTCTTGAGAGATTTGCTGTCAAACATGGTGGTGAGTGACTCTAGTCTGCACAGGGATCGCCTAGGGACTGATTATGCATGTAGGTTCTAGGGCTGAGCCTCAGGGATATCGACACAGATGGGCCCCAAACACCCGCATTTGCAACCAGACCCTTGGGTGATTCTGCTGTAGTCTACACTTGGAAGTGGGGAGAAATGGAACTTGAATCAGAGAAGAAAAGAATGTAAATCAGCCAGGCCCAGGGAGTCTAGATAGGTGCTTCAGCCAAGAAGTTGGTGACCTGAGGCAGTCCTTGAATTCTGGCAGTAGATGTGGCCTGGGAACTAAAACTTAGACACAGGTTATAGGAAAATGCTTCCAGTACTGCTCTGGATTACAAAAATGTACACTGCTGGGAATTTATTTCTGGGTGCTACAAATGTGATTTTTCAAAGTAATTCATGGTCTTTTTCATCAGTGTTTAATTTTCATTGTGTAACAATAAAACAGATATATGCTTGCATATTAAAATGCCTTAAGTCTCTGAGTTTCCATGAACCAGGCCTGCCAAAAGCTGACAAAAACCAATGGGCGTACATTCACATATTTTGTACCATTGTTGGTTCTCATTTCCGTGCACCTTTAGAAATGAGCTAAGGATTAGTTATGTTTGATTCCTTCACTGTCATGTAATCTCTGTGTAATGGAACAATCAAGTAGGTTTAATTACCAATAACAACTGTGCTGGGAAATTTATAATGTAAATGAAGGTTCGGCCTAGGCTTTACGTATGGCATGACTATGCCGTACAATGAGGCGCAGTCTGGTCTTGATTAGCTTGTGAATTAGTTGTGAAATTGGCTTAAGATGTTCCAGTGCATGGGGGAAGCTCAGGGTCTGTGGAAGGAGCACAGACTCTGCTCCATAGGGAATGACCCTCTGAGTCCTCACCTTGGCCTTGGGTCTGCCCACCAGGAACTGCCTACCAGGAACTCACACCTCAACCCTGGTTAAACTCTTGCTTTTATAGATTGGTGAGGGGAGGTAGAAATACATACTTCCCAAAATTCAGACTGTACCACTTAGCTGGCTTAGTGCCTTATCCAACCCATTTTATTGCACCTCAGCAAAAAAACATGCCATCTGTGCTCTGCTCACAGTAATTACACTGTGGCATGCAGCCTCTCCTGGTGCATCTGGGTGGGCGGAAAGACGGATGGACAGACTCTTTAGAAGGATGTAGGGGAAGCCAGGATGGCTCAGTGGGTTAAGCGCTCACTTTGCAGCCCTGGGGCCCAAGGATCGAATCCCGGCCCCGGCCCGTGCGGAACCATGTGCTGAACTGGGGAGTGCCCCCAGTTCAGTTCTCACCAGGGCGAGACCCCGACCCAGTTCCTGCCCTGTGCGGCCCCAAGCCCACCTGTAGAATGAAACTATGTGGAAAAACCAATGATGTGCAACTATGGAGACTGTTCTGGGCCCTCCCCCTTCTCTCTGTCTCTGACTCTGCATCTCTCTCTCTCTCTGTCAAAAACAATAAAAATAAATCTTTTAAAAAATTAAAAAAAAAAAAAAGAAGGGTGCTGTCTGTTTACCCTTAACTCTGATTTCACATTTGTGCTCAGCTGTCTTAAGTTGGCTAAACAATACTCTTGTTGGGGAGGGAGGACGTGGACATTGGTCATTGTTTGAGGTGTTCAGTGGGAGCCAGAAATGAATGTGGAATGTCACCGAGTAGTTTCAGTGCTGGTGGTGGAGGATTGCACTTCTGGTAGCACTGTCCAATAGTATTTTCTGCAGTGACGGAACTGCTCTGTATCTGTGATTTCTGATACAATGGCCACTGATGAACTCAACTTAAAATTCTCTTGACTTTTAGATAATTTAAATAGCCACATGCGGCTAGTGGCTACCATATTAACACAGGAAGTGTTGTAATTTCTAAGTGTCCTCCTGTCTTGCAATTTTCTTGGAAATATTAGCTCAAGTCCTCTACAATGGGAGCTGAATTTTCCAGGTTAAGCATGTGCTTTGGGAATAATTCTTGGAGGTTTCTTCCCAGCATATTTTGAGGGGAAGGAGGATAGAAGCAAGTGTCTTTAATTCTTTTTTTTTTTTTTAAGACTTATTTTATTGTTTGAGAGAAGGAGAAAGAGAGAGAGAGAGAGAGAGAGAAGGAAGGCAGGCCCAGAGCAATCTCCATAGTTGTACATCATTAGTCTTTAACATGGTTTCAGTCCCGCGGGTAAATGTGTGGCTACACAGGGTGGAACCAAATGGGGGGCCTCCCTCATGGGAGGCGAGATCCTTCGCCACCCTGGTGGTTACCAGTTGCATATTCAGCGTGTGGGTTGGCACGGGCCGTGGCTGAAATTCAATCCCCAGACTTCATGGTTGCGAGGCAAATGCTCAACCTGTTGAGCTATCCCAGCATCCCCAATGTTTTCCTCTTATTAAAAAATAAGTAAGCTCACATGACCCTCAGTAGACCCCCACTCTTATCCCACCTCCTATCACATCAGGGAGGGATTTGAAATAGGCCTTCAGATTTGCCCAAGACTATAAGCTGTTAGCAACAAACATGCTTATTTCTTTATGCCCATTACATGGCATGAGCTGTGTTGAGTTATGTGTTAGACACAATGATTGGATACCGTACCTCTTAGAAAATTTCACAGGACTGTGCATTCATAATGAACTTGCTTCAGTTTATGTACATGGGAGCAAAATGCATGGCATAAACCATGCCCAACCAGAAGTTCTCAGAAGATGCCATCCTTATAAACATGTCTCCCCAGGACCTTCATTAAGAAGGTGAGTCATCATTCTGGGAAGGGGCATGGGCTGCCAGGCTGTATTTCCTTGCTGCTTTGTCATTCAGAATACAGATGTGCTTGAGAGGCAGGGGAAAAGGCAGAGCATGTTTCGTTTAATGTCGTTTGTCTTTCTTCATAGTTAAACGTACACTTTATTCCCCAAATCGATGCTGGGCAGCTCACTAGCCTAATTGTATAGCCTCATGGGAAATGAGACGTTTATAGTTTCCACAGTGTCAGCCCTCCTCTGACCTTGTGTAGAGATTAAAATGTATGTCCTGTTTAATACCGGCTAAAAACGTATTCCTGATCACGGTGGCCCCAGGGGTGCTAGTTTTTCTTCCCTAACCCCCTGCCGTGAGTTTTACACTTCTCCAACACATCTTCATCACCAAGCACCACTTACGCCTAGAGCCTGTGTGTGAGGGGGTGTAGAAAAGTGTGATCGCTGCTTTACATGGTTGGGCCATTCATCCTCATGACCACCCTCCCACATAGGGATACTTTTCTTTCCTTTCCCAGATGAGCATGCTGAGGCAGAAAGCAGATAAACAACTGAGTGTCATAGAGCCTGTATAGATGGAGCTAGGATTTGAATAAAAACCATTTCACTTCAATGTCCACATTCATTCTGTGACATTTTGATCCTTATCGAACAGGATTTTTATACTTTTTATGTCTACTTTTGTGTGTTTCATTGCCATTTAATATATACACACATACCTATATGTGTGTATAAACACCCTTAGACGTCCTGTATGTGTAATGTATATTCTGACTATTAAAATGGTTTATTTAGGTGGTTTGCCTGATATTAAAACTGAAAACAACTGGAGAACATGAACTGTATGCGTGGGAAAGAGCAGGGAATTGCAGCAGAAGCTGAGGGCAGGTGTTCACTGCACTGAAGTCTACCTTTGAACTTCCAGGTAGTCAAGGGAAGAAAACAAGAAGCCTCCTTTCTTTTTTATTTTATGTCTACAACATTTTCCTTGTACTGTGTCCACAGGCGATGGGTTCTAACTGGTGGAGAAAGCCAGGGTCCCCATCTCTCTTAGTAGAGCAGATGAGAAAAGGAGAACAGATCAGAAGATGTCAGGCCGTGCTAACCCTGAGGGGCAGGGGGCGGCGTGTGTGTGTGTGTGTGTGTGTGTGTGCGCGCGCGCGCGTGCGTGCGTGCATGTGTGTAACTAATGATGTTTTCATGGACCTGACCTTACGAAATCCTAACTGGCTGTAGTCTTGGACTCATCCCAGTACACTAGAAAAGGCCCACAGAGATTGAGCTCCATCCCTGGTCACAGCTGATTTAAAGAACTACAGTGTCCAATGAAAGGCAATATATAACCAGAGAGCTTTGAAGAAATGAGAGGAGATTAGCGGTGTTACCCAGGAGTATTGCACATGGGTTAGGTCTGAACACTCTGGAGTCATATGGAACTGGGTTCAAATTCTGCCTCAGATTGGCTAGAGGAGTATGCTAGCTAAATAAATAATGGGATCACCTCATAGGCTATTTTAGCACTGGTTGATATGATATATATAAAATAAGATAGCCAGTGCCTTCCATAATAAATTATTCATAAATAGCAGCATCACACATGCTGATTTATAGAGATCCATTATTGATGGTTACCCATTTTTATAACTTATGATGCTTAATGGGGATTTACATGCAACATATTTCCACTACATGCAGAGAGATTTCTATTGTTCACCATTTTCTAGTTGTCTTTCTTCCTGGACATATAGAAGACTACTCTTTCAGCGTCCCTTGTAGCAGGGCAGAGTCATGAGACGTGGTCTGGCTGATGAAGTCTGAGTGCGTCACTTCTGGTTAAGAGGGTGAAAAGAGCTCAGCTAAGTCTCCACGTTTGTCCCTGCATCCTGAAGGTGCAGGATGCAGTCGCTGTGTCTCCAGATTGTAGAGCTCTGCTAGCCCAGGGTCCTGAGTGATGGGATGCACAAGGCCACTCTTCCCCCCTCACACACACATGCACACACCATGATGAACATGGGATGTGAGCATGACCAGAAGGAAAAACACTGAACATTTATCTACATTGACTAGTTAGCCCATTCTGTCCTGAGTAGTGCAAATTCCCCAGATCCAGAGGCAAATTTAATACAGTGGGAACAAACATCTCAATTTCTATTGAAATTAAACTCAGGACTCATAAATGTATGATAATAAGCTTGCTTGCACTCGATTGAGAAATCATAATCTTCCATCTAACTAATACTGAAGTTGTGTTAATAAGAATGAGATGTTTTTCTGTAATATTATACTACACATTAAGCAGTTTTCATTTCTATTATGTTGTTACATTTCAATCTTGGAAATGTTTCTTAAAGTCAAGTGTGTATTTCACCACAAATCGATCAAGTAGCGCAAAGCCTCCATATGCAAATATATATATTTATATATGATATATAAATACATATACGCACACATGTAACTGTTCGTGTTTGACAGTTACATAGCTCAGGCTAACGGTGAAGCTGGATAAAGGTGAATCTGGGGTCTGGCCTGTGGTTTTAAGAATGCTACCAACCACACCATTTGCTATCTTTGAGTTGCTGAGAGAGGATCTGTCAGGAAGGAATTCTTCATTGGCCACTCATGCATGTAGCAAGTACATCAGGGCTTCTCCCCTCATCTGGAAGTGAGACAAAATCTCCAGCAGAAAAGCAGCCATAATTGAAGAAAAGTAGAGAAGAATCTACTGCTGTCCAGACCAGTGGTTGCCAGCTCCTGTGTGTGTCGTCATTCCCTGGAGATCGCAGGCGACAGAGATTGCTGGACCCCACCCTAGAGTGTCTGATTCAGTAGATCTGGGGTGGGCCTGAGCATTTGCATTTCTAACAGTGATGCTGCTGCTTCTGGCTCCAGGAACCAGTGTTCTAGAGCCTTCTTTGTCCAAATGCAGTCTATGGATTAACAGCATCTGCATCACCTGGGAGCTTGTTAGGTGTGCAAAGTCTCAGGCCCCACCCCAGACCTACTGAGTCAGAACCCTTTCACCACGACTCCCCAATGAGTTGTATTCACAGCGAGGCCTGAGAAGTGTGGCATTGCAGGAAAGAAGTGTTTTTCAGCACAATATACGCTTTTTAAGAACTCAGCTGCTACCAGGAATGGTTCAGGTTCCCTAGTGTCTACCACGTTCAGTCATTGTTTCCATTTTGTGATCATATTGAATGGGTTTTCATGATTCTCTAATCCCCAGGTGGAAACGAACGTCCCAGATCTGAGTGCCCATCCTAAGTTACCCATCTGTACAACAGTGTAGTGGGAGGTACGGCACTTCCACTATATGTCCTACATTGTGGGGCGGACCAGCTTTGAGTTTTAGTGCTGGCTTCACTACTTCATTGCCCTGACTTTGGACAAGGTAATCTCTCTAAGCCTCCCACTTAAAAGGAGCCTAATTACGGGATTTACCTCTTAGAATTGTTGTGTATTGTTAATGTGGGCATGTAATAAGTATTCCCTGAACAATAGTCATTATTGAATTCTCCTGGGAAACTTTTCAAGTCTCAGCATCTATCATAATTTCCTATATAGATGTCTAAATGGAAACCGTGGGCGGTGCTGATTGCTGAACTTGCAAATAAGTGTGTCATCCATCTCTGTATCTTGCTAGCACTTCACACAGGTCCTCCCCTATGCTAGATGCTCACTAAGGGTTGGTGGAATGAGGGAATATGCAAGTGTGTGCTTTGTCTGTGTACTTGCTTTTTCCATCAGGTTGGGTGGGATATGGGTTTCTCTGGAACACAGAATGCGTGACAGAAAGATTCAGTTTAGTCAAGCAGGAGATGGTCTCGCCATTCTTTCTGCTTTTGTAGCATACTCTCCATCAGAAAGAGCAAAGTCAAGGCATTGCCCCAATCTCAGTAGTGCACCAGGGTTAGAAGACACAACCAGGACAAGACAGCCAGTGAGAAAGGGCCAGACACCAAGGGGTATGGGGAGCTGAGTCCAAAAGGCAGCCCTGGGCTGTGGGCCTCCCAGTCTGCCCCAGGGGTGACGCATTGTTTGTCAGGGCCTGAAACTCACCTACCCACACAGCTGCATGTCTCCTCTCCTCACCTTCCCTTTCCACTTCCACCACCTCTGCCTTCTACCATCCTGGTCAAATATTGATGTAAGGAAAGAAAACCCCAGTGAGGGTCCCATTGGGGACAGCTGTGACACCACAGGCTCTAAGACTGTCATTTAGGCTGATCTAGACTCTTCCCTCTCTGAAAATAGGAATTGCCCACTTTGTTCACTTCTGACAAAGACTGTCCTGGACCAAACTTTAGGAGCCCCCTCTTCTACTAAGCTTCATCCTTGACCTTTTCCTGTATTTGGCCTGCCTAGTCCAGTTTCACCAAGAATCCTGCTCAGTCAGGTGAGTGAGGATCCCCTTGTCCTTGATATCTGGTTAAGTTCCTCATTCTCTACCTCTGATGTATAACCCTAGACCTGTCTTCAGCCAGAATCCCCCTGTTTCCTATGAATCCCCAACTGTCTGCTGCATTTGTAGTTGAGCCTTATCTCTCTCCTGTATTAGAATAGTTTTGACAGCTATTGCAATAGTCCTGAATAAAGTCTTCCTTACCATTTTAACAAATGTCAGAATAATCTTTTTCTTTAACAATCCCAGACCCAAGCAGTGTGGGGTCCATGATAATGTTATATGCACCAGTATAGAGTTTGGATTCAGGGAGCTCCGCCTCTTTCTAGCTGTGTGACCCTGGACAGATTACTTAACTTCTCTGAATTGCAGTTCCCTCATCTGGAAAATGGCAGTGATGCTTCTACCTGCTTCCAAGAGTTTATTTTGAGGATTAAAGGAAACTATGCATGGAATGCGTTTAGCATTGTGACTGGCACCCTGCAGGCTAGGAAAAGCCAAGCAGAGAAGGGCCAAATCTTACACAGCTATATCCTCCATAGCAAATAATTGGGACTTTACGCCTCCCTTTCAAACCAAGCATTATGAGCATTATAATCTGTCCCCAGAAGATTCTCTCCTTAAACTGCCTTGTGGCTGCTATATTTTTGAAAACTGTTTATGGGGCAGCTGTTGCAAGGAAGCCTTGTGTTTTGTGATTACTTGTCTCTGTAACAGCTGTCGGTTCCTCCTAGAACTCCATTTACCTAATTTGGTTACACTGATACACAGACAAATGGGCTTTGATATGATAAATGGTCCATGAAAGGGAAAGGCTTAGGCCTATAACACTCATTTCCATTCTATCCGGGAATCAAGAAAAAGGTTGCCTGCTGTGAAAACCCAGGAGATTAGAAGCAGATTTCTGATTGTGGGCCTGCTGGGAGATAATCTTGTCTGCATGACCTGCAGAAGTAGTAATAATTTGCAATTATGTACCAGCCTTTCTCTTACTGCACACAAACACTTTTTAAATATTATCCTAAAATTCTGTGGGGCAGAGATGCTGAGATACTATCATTTTGCAATTAAAAAATTATCTTCAAAGAACCACTTGAATCATCTTTCCTGTGCTGCCCATTTGGGAAGCTTCTCAAGCCGGTGGTTTTGGGAGGGAAATGTTACTTGATCATGCACTCTGAACACCTCCAAGCTTGGTGCTTGCATGTGTATTTCTACACTGGCCTAAGAGGTCCAACAACTAAGAGGTAAACTTGCCACCATGCACTTAACGTTGCCAGCACAAACAACTCGGTAAGGTTTCATAACCTTGGTATATCAGTGTCTCATAGCTGTGTTCGTGTCGACGTGTGGCAGTGTCTTGCTGAATGGCGTTCATTACTGTCGTTGCGTGTTTTTTTGTGCCATTGCGAGAATGTTGGAGCTTGAGTTAGCACAATGAACAAACATTCAATCTCTTTTGAAACTTGGCAAGAGTGGAAGTAAAATCAGGGTCATGTTAGTTCAAGTTTATGAGGATAATGCCATGAAGCAAATGACAGTGTACAAATGGATTAAACATTTTTCTGAGTGGAGATAAAGTGTCACTGATGAAGAGACATCAGGGTGACCAATAATGAGCAGAACTGATAAAAACATTGCAAAAATTCATAGAATTGTGTCCAAAATCATCAGTTGCCTGAGAAGCATAGCAGACCAAGTAAACATTGAGAGAGAAACAATTAGGAAAATCTTAACTGAAAATCTTGGCATGAGAAACATGTGTGCAAAAATGGTCCTGAAGGAGCTCACTGAGAGCAAAAGCAAAGGAGAGCTGAAGTTTGCCAAGACCCTTTGGAGAGACAAGACAATGTTTTGGGCCATATTATCACTAGTGATGAAACATGAGTGTACTAATACCACCCTGAAACAGAGCTTTCAGTGCACAATGGAAGTCAGCCAATTCTCCATGGCCAAAAATGTCCTGTCAGTCCAAATCAAGAGCCAAAACAACGTTGCTAACCTTTTCTGATGTCAGAGGGATTGTTCATTATGAATTTGTACCTACTGGACAAACAGTCAACCAAGTTGACTATTTGGAAACACTGAAAAGGCTGCATGAAAAAGTTAGACAAAAATGACCTGAACTTTTCGCCAACAGTTCAGAGCTCTTGCATCATGACAATGCATCAGCCCACACAGCACTGTCTATGAGGGAGTTTTTCGCCAGTAAACAAATAAATGTATCGAAACATGCTCTCTACTCACCTGATTTGGCCCCAAGTGGCTTTTTTCTTTACATGAAGGAAAAAGAAAATGTTGAAAGGAAGAAATTTTGATGACATTCAGGGCATTGAGGGTAATATGACAACAGCTGTGACAGCCAATCGAGAAAGAGTTCCAAAATTGCTCTGAAGGGTGGGTGGACTAGGCGCTGGCATTGGTGCATAGCTTCCCAAGGGGACTACTTCGAAGGTGACTATAAGTAATACTCAGCAATGAGGTATGGAGCACGTTTTCTAGGATGAGTTTGTGAACTTAATTGTCAGACCTCATATACTCTCTAAGTGATAGGTAATGTGCATGAATCATGAGGGTATAATCCATCCTGCTCTATGAGGGTGAAGAAGGGTGTGATTTGCCTGCCCCCTCTGGCCAGGGGGGTCAGAGGCCATCTAACTGAAGCTCAACGTTCCCCTCCATGTCTGGCACATGGGATTCTATCTGGAAGGTGAGAAATTACAATTCTTTTTCCTTTTTGCTAACATCCATCTCTTGTCTTTTAAAATGGATTTCTGGAAAAATTAGAGGAAGTGTATTTGCTGTGCTTTCCCATTTTGTTTGAGTCTCTGACTCCAGGTAAAGGTCATTTGTTTAGAGGAGACAAGTCTATTTCACACTGTCCTGGAACTAGCAAAATAGTCTTTCACCATATTAATGAGGTTATAGACTAGACTTAATGAATCGAGAAGAAATAACATCCTTACTATTTCTAGATTCTTCTTCAATATGTGAAATGGACTTTTACAAATCTGGAAATAATCTGTAATTGCATCAATATAATTTCTATTTGACTTTCAATATGTGTGTAGATGTATGTGTATGTGTGTGCGTGTGTATGTGTGTATGTGTGCGTGCGTGTATGTGTGTGTGTGTATTTTAGATAAACTTTTCCTGGAAAAGGAATACTATACATCTGTCTAGAAAACTTGGAAAATAGAAGATAATTAGAGGCAAAAGCAGAAATGACTCCAAATATCATCACACAGAAATCACTACCATGATTAATATTTTTCTATACTTTTTTTTTTTTTTTTTTTACACATTTCAACTTATCAATGCCTAGAATATTTTTTCCTAGGTACAAATTGGCGTCTGCTATAATATACACACAGTTTTATATCCTGCTTTTATCAGTAAACACTTACAATATTATCATAGACTTTTCTCCAGATCGTTTTTTGTTTTTTTTCAAAAACATCATTTTAATAGTTGCATAATAAAACCTGCATTTTTGACAGACGGAAGTTTGAATTGGTTCTTGTTTTGTCAGTGGAGGCTGGGAATGTGATGCCATTGCAGTCATGCTCTCTCTCCATGGTAATGATGATGCTAATTACAACCTCTAAAAGAAAGTACTTGTTCTTCTTCCTTTTTATTAGAGAGGAGGAGTCTTTGTACGTAATTTGGGAGGATGGACAGGTGCTGATGCTTCATGTGTTTAATATGGAATAGGAGGCTGCCGTTCACATTTACTGATTACTTTCTCTGTAGATCAAGTGCCCCTTTATTACCTGATGGGAAGGGAGGCAGCATAAAACAGGGTTATGGACCACAGGAGTTTGAACTCCAGCTCCACTATTTTAAGGTTGTGTGACTTTGGGTAAATTACTTACCCTCTCTGTTTCTTAGTATTCTCATCTGTAGAACATGGATAAAACTAGTGATTTCAGGGATGTCAGGATAGCTCAGTGGTTGAGTGCTTGCATTGCAATAGTGAGATCCAGGGTTTGATTCCTGGCCCCAGTCTGTGCAACCCCATATGCTGAACTTTAGTGCAACTGTTAACTGCCTGGGTGGCAGAGTGGCAAAGATTTTTACCTCCCGTGTGAGAGGCCCCTGGTTCTGTCCCTACCCTGCATGGCCCCACATCCACCTGTGTGGAATGAAACCATGTCACAGTTAAAGGTGTACAACTCTGGAGACTACTCTGGGCCCTCCTCCCTTCTATTTCTCTCACCTCTTCTCATACACAATAAAATAAATCCTTAAAAACAATAGGGATTTCCTCATAACGTGGTTTATGGATTAGATATGCTGATAAATATAAAACAATTTAAATGAGTTCTAAATAAATAGTAAGACTTCAATACATGATGGATATTTTCCTTTCCTCCACTTCCTCCTTTTTGTCATTATGCATCACCACCATCATTTTCATGTTTTACTTTGATCTTTTCTCTCTCTCCAAAATGGAAACCTCTCAAAACAGTAAACATTCTACTGTGATATATATTTTATGTTCATCTAGCATAGTGTCCCACACTTAGTTGTAGCTGCTTAATGAATGCTTATTGATTATTTCATACATCTCTTTCCTGATCTATAAACAGACGGTAAGCATTTTTACTCAAGACTATGTCCCAACCATTGTTTCAGGGAACAGCAGACTTTTGTATGCAATAGGTGTGCAGTAGCACTGTATTAATTTAGTGCACAAATGTACCAACTCATCTATTTTATCGCATTATCACGTGCAGCTGTTATGTCTGCCATCTAGAAGCTCCAGGTCTGACATCTTTTATGTTTGTGATGTGCTCGGTATTTGGCTAATCTTCTATGTTTAGCACAGAGATAGGTCAAAAGACTTTAGTTGCCTGACAACTTTTATTGTTTTGCACAGATCAACCTCCACTTTAGGGAGCAGTGTTTTTCTGGTCTTACCCATTTCAGCAATATCTGAACAAAAAGGAAATTTTATTTTGTAGGGAAATTCTGCCCTAACATATTTTATACAGATCATTCAGTTCAGGCATGTTTTGTTAAAGTGAACTTGTGATCCTGATTGGACTTCCTTCTTCCTTTATGGGTTGGAATCAAGGAAAATGCATCCGTGTGTATGACTGCAGCAGTGTGTGCTGTGGTCCAGTTATTAAGCATGAAAAGTCTGAGGCCTGGCAGTGCCCTTCCCATTTCTTTCTCTTCTTCTCACCTCCACTTTTTATTCCTTCCCCCCCACCCCTAAAGATTTATTTCACTGTTTGAGAGAAGGTGAGAGAGAGAGAGAGAGACAGAGAGAAGGGGGAGGGCCCAGAGCAGTCTCCAGAGTTGTACATCACTAGTTGTGACATGGTTTCATTCCACACAGTGGATGTGGGGCCACCTGGGGTGGGAACCAAACCAGGGGCCTCCCCCATGGGAGGTGAGAACCTTCCCTGCTGAGCCCCCCTGGGGGTTACCAGTTGCACTTCTGTTCAGCATATGGGTTCCTGGCTGGGCCAGGAATCAAACCTGGGAGCTCACGATTGCAAGGCAATGTTCAACTGCTGAGCTCTCCCCACATCCCCCGTTTTTTATTCTTACCTTCTTTCTATCTACTTCTTTCCTTCTATCAACAATAAAAGCTTTCTCCATGGCCCAATTCAAGACTCACTGTGGAATACTTTTTGACAGAAAAAGAGGTAGCTGCCTCAGGGCTCATGTTAAGTCCTGTTTCCGATTATCTCTAATTATCTTAACTACACAATTAACATTTCTATTTTCTAATTAGGTTAAATGATATACTCTTGGTTTCTGTGAATTCGTCAGGATTTCTCTCATTAGAACTAGCAATTCCCCGCTTTTTTTTTTTTTCATAGCCTAGTAGTACCTGAAATTTCATTATATATTTTTACATTTATCTATTCATTGTCTGTCTAACCCACCGGAATTTAGACACCATGGAAGAAGGGATTTCTATCGAGTTTATTGCCATATCCCGGGTTCCTAAAAGAGCACTTGGTGCACAGCCATTACTCACTAAATACTTGTTGAATGAATGAACATACATAAGTAACTAGTTATGTATAAAAATGCACCCTACCTCTGGTCTCCCTCTTGTTTAGGAAAACAGGAGCAGCAGCACCACTAAGAAAGGTGCTGTATGTCCCTTACCCCTTCCTTATCACATGCAGCGGGTCAGCACGTCTGAGTTCGGTTGCCTACACAGGCCTTGAATCTGACCGCTGCCGTTCCCCTTGCTCTTGAGCACAGTTGTTTCCTCGCCTGGCCTCTGCGTCCATCCCTTTTAATCCCTTCTTTGGGATCGTCTTACATTGATTTGCGTGCTGCCAGTCTTCTACTTAAAAGCCTTCGAACCCAGCCCTCTTAGCAGGCAATGCCAGCTGGCAGCGAGGCTGGAGGCCAGGAGCAGGCACCTCCTGCTTCCTTTCTCTGACCGGCTGTGCCCCACCTGTGTTGGGTCTCCATCAGTGCCTGCAATGGGCCACACTCTCTCCCACCCTCCAGGCCTTGGTAGAAGCTGTCGCCTCAACCTGGAATCCCCTCCTGCTCAACTCCTCTTTCTTTAGGCAGAGGCGCCTCCCAGGATCCCCATCGGTCGTCTCTCTGTTAGATGTGCCTGTCCACACCTCTGGTTTTTCTTCATTGCCCATGTGGTGGCCTGGGAGGATCTGTGTCCCCCTCTTGTCTGCACCTCCCATCAATAAATCCTGAAGGGTTGAGGCACGCACCGTTTCTTCACTGCTGTGTTCCCAGGCCTAAGTGCCGAGCTGCTAAGTCAGCACCCAGTAGGTGCTTGTCTTAGCTTCCTACTGCTGCTCCAACAAATCGCCCCAAATGGCGGGACTTGAAACATTTCTCAGCTTCCGGTCCTACAGGCCAGAAGAACAAAGGGGCCTCCCTGGCCCAGAATCAAGGTGTCGCAGGCTCTGGAGGCTTGGAGGGGAAGAAGCCTCTCTATGTTTTCTTCTTCCATCCATGGAGGCGGCCTTCCTTCCTTGACTCGTTCATGGCTCCCTTTCTCTTCAAAGCCAATAGCTTTGCATCTCTCTGTGCCTTTCTTTCATAGCCGTGAATTCCTTTGACTCATACATAGTTACATATCCCTTCAACTTTTAAGGGCTCTTGTGATGACATTGGGCACACTTGTATAATCTAGGCTACTCTCGTTATTTTTAAGTCAGCAGATTAGCACTTTTCATTCTATTTGTAACCTTAATTCCCCTTGCATGTAATTTAACATATTCATAGGTTCTGGGGATTAGGAGGTAGACCTCTTGGGCGGCTATTATTCTGCCTTGAATAAATAAGTGGCTCACTAGCCTGGAAATTCTTTGTGAGCAAACAGGCTGCATCTAAATTTTTTTTGTTCCTTCTTGAGGCTACCTACTAAGCTAGGCCAATATTCAGGCTAAGTATTTACTATGATGGGAGTTTCTGATTCTCAGAGGAATAGTGCAGATTTAGGGAATTCTTTCTTTAATTATCAGCCTCAGAAGAGGACCTAGAGACCCTTCAGGTACTCAGTGAAGAGGGTTTCAAGCTCTAATTAAATGTCTAATATTCTTTGGAAAGTGTGAGATTTATACTAGGTGCCACTGTAATTGGCACGGTTTCTTTCCCCTGGAGTGACAAATGTGGACATGAACGTTTGCACCTAAGGTGATTCCCAGCAAGGTGATTGATTTCTGGGAGATTAACCAGGGGTGCCGAAGGCCACGTTTTGCTCACGGAGGCTGCTCTTGCCTTGATTTGGATTGAATCCCAGCTTCCGAGTGGAGAGAACGTGGGGATAGGTATTTCATGAGTTCTGTACAAACGGTGGCACCCTCACCCACGAGGCAAGTGAGCGGAATGAAGGAAGAGCAGTAGATGCCCAGCCTCCCATAATTTCACACGCTTTCCTCAAGGACAACACAGCAAAGACATTCAGTGGCAAGATGGGTTTTTCTTCACAGAGGAGACCTCATGTTTAGCTGTCACATCTCAGGCTATATTTAACGAAGGTGCTTTAAAAGCGCAAGGAGCCTCTCTCCTCAGCAGGCTCAAGCCAGGGTTGCTATGCAACAAGCCCCTCTCCCCAGCGTTTCTCACATTCCTTTTCTCCGAGATATTCAGGGAACTGGACCTCAGCTGAAACCAAACAACAGGGCAGCTGTTTCAGGCAAAGAAAAAACAATAGCTGGGGAATGTTCCCAGTTGTGGGGCCTTGGGCACATCTCCCCGGGCCTCAGTTTCACCAGGTATAAAGTGGGGGTGGTATTAGTATCTAACTCAAGGTTATTGTGAGGATCAAATGTGATTCTACATGCAAAACACATAAAAGATGATGGTTTCACAGAACAGAGGTCTGTTTTAATTTCCACAACATGGATTTTATAAAATCATGTGTGTAAAATTGAGGCCATGCTATTGATTCACTCTTTGGTGCCCCCCTCCATTGTGTATCTATTAGAATCTATCACAAGTATTTTCTATGAAACTACAAGTAAACTGACAGCAGTTCGCATGTGTGAGCGTAGGGTGCCCCACAACCTCATGGCTTGGCTACGGGAGCCTGTTGGTGGAGAAGCCCCAGCTACTCTGCAAATAAGTGCCCGGTGCTTCTATGTGTGTTTAAGGACTACTGGGACAGAGATCTGGGAAATTCCTTAGTGAGTCAGGGGCGAAGTCTTTCATTCTCACCTAGGACTGCTAGTCGTGTGTGGCTGCCTGCAGATAGGAGTATACTTCCAAATCTGTAGAGCTCTTCACACGTAACAAGAATGCTTTCACAGCAACAAGAAAACAAAAACTCATGGACACAGTCAATAGTTTAGTGGGTTAGGGAAGGAGGGAGAGGGTATCAAGTATAAGGTGATGGAAAGAGAACTGACTCTGGGTGGTGAGCACACAATGCAACAGATAGACAATGTCATATTAAATTATACACCTGGAACCTACGTAGTTTTTACTAACCAATGTCACCGCAATAAATTGAACAATAAAAAAATGCTTTCACACAAGTGATAGCACTTCTTGATTGCTTACTATGTGCTTACAGAATGCGTTTTGCTTTTTAAATGTTACAACGTTTACTCTTCACAATAACCTTATAGGAGAGGTATTGTACTGTGATAGAAGAGAGGCCAGGCTGTTCGCCTAAGGTTACTCAGCTAAGAAGAGCTAGACATAGACTTTGTAATGGGGCTCCTTCCATCAAGGGCCCACATTCTTAACCATGACCTCAGACTTTCTTCCACTTGACATTCACAGAAATGCTGCCCTGTGGACAGGAAAGGTAATGTTCGCTCTGTTTTGTATCAGAGGAAATGGGGCCTTAGAGAAATAAAGTGATCTGAAGGTAAGTGGCAGAGATACAATTAGAAACGAGGTTTTGGGACATTTGGAATTGTGGTTCTTTTGTTTTGCCACTATACTCTGTTAAACATACTGGACTGGGACCATTTAGATTCTTTATGAAGGGGAAAGGGGCATTCCTATGACCTCTATAGCTAATTCATACTACACATTTGCTTTTCTCCTGGTTTCTCTAATTAGGTTGAGATGTCTGTAATAAACTTGACCAACTTATAGTTCATCAGATGGGCACATGCCTTTAACACAGAGCTTTTCAAACTATAATGTACATGCAACTCTCCCCTGGGATCCTGTTAAATGCAGACTCTCATTCTCTAAGCTTGAGGATAGGCCTGTAACTCTACATTTCCAGCTAGTTCCCAGGTGACATTTACGCTCCTGGTTCTGGGACCATGCTCAGAGGAGCAAGGTTTTCATTTTGTGTGTGACTAAGGGACTGAAGAACCCTTTGTGTGGTGAATAACGAGAACTTATAGTCTGAGAGGTTTACATTTCCTTCCTATTTTTTCTGTTTTGTTACGCTGGTGCATACTCATTGAGGGGCTGAAATTTGGGTTGTGAAGTTTGAAACAAGGTCTGATATCAGAAAAAATTCTTTGAAATCCCAGCTGTTCAAAAAGAGAAAGGAAGGGAGGAAGGCAGGGAGGGAAGAAGAGGGGAAGGAAGGGAAATTTTTTAAAAAGAAAAAAGAAAAGACAAAACAGCCTAAGATGTACAATCATTCTGAATTGTGATCCTAGCCTAAAAGAAAAGCCAGAGGTAGGAGGCTGCAACTAGAGGAGATGTTTTGCTAGAGTTTCTTCTACGGAGAATAGAAAATGTGTGTGCGCGTGTGTGTGTGTGTGTGTGTGTGTGTGTGTGATGGGGGAGAGGAGCGTTCTAGAATAAAGGCAAGAGCATGAACTTATGGAAATGCCATTGGAAGGGATGATTTTTAAAAATCCCAATTCTAGTCTTGATTTGGACCAGAACTAGGTAGTATGTAGGGTGACTTCGTGTTCTAATCTATTTGTTCTGACCTGTGGTAACCACATTTCCCTCATTCCCATCATGCCCTGAAGGTCTGTTTCTAAAGTGACTATATGTCATGGGTTTTCTGGAAGACTTACAACTTCACTATCCTATCTTGGTGTCCAGCAAGGTGCTAAATCTGTACCACAACTTTTGGCTTTGAAAATATGGTCATTGTAATTATGCTCCAGCAAGAACACCTAAGCAGTTAATTTGCTTAATTGATACTCTGTGTATCTCAGTAGTTCTTAACTTCCTGGGGTGGGGAGTCATGGGCCTTTTGGGGATTTGGTGCATGCTATAGATCATCTCAGAAAAATGTACACATGTGTAGTCATGCAAAAATTTCCATTTTTCTAGGACATTTTAGAGACCTTCTCAAGCCATTGCAGGATGTACTATAATTGGATTCATGACCTCCAGGTTAAGATGGTGGATGCTGAGGTACACACATAGGAATGAGCTGTCTTTCTATATACAACTTATCAATATGCCACCCACTCCCTAGCAATTTAATTTCTGCCCCTGCTGACTAGCATCGATAATTTTTACCCCTGGGGACAGAATGTATATGGATGGGCTTGTGTGTGTTCTGAATATAGGCAGTGTTTTATTTTGTCAAGTCATACTTTTTCATTATATAGTAAGTCCCTCTTCCCCAAAGATAACAGTTTGCTTGGGATGTGAACTATTCTTAAAAGGAGAGAGAGAGAGAGAGAGAGAGAGAGAGAGAGAGAGAGAGAGAGAGAGAGAGAGAGAGTGTTGTGGTCCTAAAAGATGAATAAATGGCTTTTCTAAAAGTAGAACATACATTTTTTAAAAGATTTATTTTATTGTTTTTTTCTGAGAGAAGGTGAGAGAGAGAGAGAGAGAGAAAGAGAGAGAGAGAGAGAGAGAGAGAGAAGGGTGTAGGGCCCAGAGCAGTCTCCATAGTTGTACATCATTAGTTGTGACATAATTTTATTGCACACTGGTGGATGTGGGGCCATGCAGAGCGGGAACAGAACTGGGGGCCTCCCATATAGGAGGCAAGAACCTTCACTGCTATCCTGGTGATTACCAGTTGCTCTGCCTATGGGTTTGCACAGGCTGGGGTCGGGATTCGATCCCCTGACCTCTTAGTTGCAAGGCAAGCACTCAACTTGCTGAGCTATCTCGGCATCCCAAACATACATCTTCATAGACAAAGTCTATAGAACTTAAAGGGACCTTTGAAGTCATCTTGTTGGGAAGATATAAATCCTAATGCTTTCGTTACAGGTAGGCAGTATCAATGAGTGAAATCATCTTGTTGTATCATTTCAAGATGCACCTTGTTTGCATATGACAACTTTAGAAGTAGTCCTCAATTACACAACAACATGTTCTCTTTGCCACTTTTATTGATGCAGATGGCTTTCATTGTCTAGCTGCCCCTGGACATACTAGTTAGAAAATGAAATGGTTCTGTACTGTGAGAGAATAGAGTAACGGGAATATAAATGAAGAATAACTTTGGTCTCAAGATCAAGAAACCATATTAAGGAGTGTGGAGGTGGGGTCAAGCTGGATTGCCTGGGCCCAATCTAAAATGGGTAGCAGCTCGTCAGCTCTAACAGCTATGTCCACGAGGAATGAAGGTGTAGGTGACCGAATCCGATTTTTCAGGAGAACCTGGAAATTTGGAATTTAAGTGGAAATCTCTTTACTATATAAATCTTGGCTATGTTAGAGTTTTTGTTTGTTGGCTTTATTTTTTTTTTAAAATACTGTGTAACTCAAAGAAAACATCTCTGCAAGCCAAATCCTGTGGGTTGGCTACAAGTTTGTGATTTCTGATCCAGTCCAGTGACGCCATTTCACAGGTCAGGATGCTAAGGAGGAAAGTGACATCTGTATATACTTAGTGAGTAGAAGTGTTAGGGGATTGAAGCCAATCCTCTTGATTTTCAATTTATTTCTCCTCCCATTCCACCCTGCTGTGCCATTAATTTCATTTGATCTAACCATTTGACTTTGCATTAAGGGCATGCAGCATCCTTAAAAATTTAAGCTCTATGTATGGAAATATGAAGACTGGAGACATTCCTCAATCAAGTGCCAAAGGTTCAAGGATCTCTTAGGTGGTGTGTAAGTACACAGCAATCACACTGTTTCTGGCAACAAGAGCAGGCACTAAGAATCCTTACCACAGCTTTCCTCTATACTCAACCATAGCATGCTGTTCTCTAGAGGAAATCTGTTAGAACATACTGTGTTTAGAAAGTCATTAAGCCATAAATCAGTTACTCTCTGAAGCATCTTATACTGAATGTATTCAAATAAAATAGTTTTGGTGGTCTGAAACCAGAAGTTCTTGCAGGCTGCAGAACTGTTTTATAGCCGAACACTTAACAAAATAGTTCTTTAGCCTGATAAAAATCCATGAAAACGGGCAAGGGTTTGTCAGTCTTTTGATTTCGGGCTTTAATGTGGCCCAGTGGATCAATAGAGACTGCGTAACCTCCTCCGAGGACACTTAGAACAACAATGGATTGATTTTTCATATCCTGCATGGTGACTCTGGCCGGGCACTCCATCCTAGAGGGGCTAAACAAACAAGTGAGCATTGCAAAGAATGTTCCTTTCAAATGTCAGAATGGGCAAGAGGAATTCATCAAGAATTCAGGTAAGGGAGGATGCTGGGATAGCTCAGTGGTAGAGCACTTGCCTAGAAATCACTTGGTTCTTAGGGGTTTGATTCCTGGCCCCACCCTGTGCAAACCCCATATGCTGAACTTTAATACAACTGGTAACCTACAGGATGGTGGCAAAGGTTCTTGTCTCCCATGTGGAGGCTCCCAGTTCAGTTCCCACCCTGTGCGACCCCACATCCACCTGTGTGGAATGAAGCCATGTCACAACTAATGATGTACAGCTATGAAACTGCCCTGGGCCGTCCCCCATTTTCTGTCTCTCTCTCTTTCTCACCTTCTCTCAAACAATAAAACAAATCTTAAAGAAAAAAAGAAAGAAGAAGGTAAGGGGAACGGGACCCAGAGCCACTGTTGTTGGGAGATGATTAGGACAGGGCAGTGGAAGCAGATGGAATGACATCCCTTCTGGAGAGGTTTAATTGTGTAGATGTTTGTTTCATGATTGGGAAAGGCTTTGACTGTAAGGCCAGCCTTCTTCACCAACGTAATGCTTTTACTCAGCCTAAGAGCAAGTGCTCAGTGAGTCCTCAGTAGACATGGGGTACCAAACACAATGTACACATGTTTTAAGCGAGGTGATCTATGTATGACATAAACACTGATGGTAACCACTTAGAGAACCTCTTGGGATTGCAGAAGTCAAACACGACTTGTATTCATCTTGTGTCATCAGTATATACTGAGTACAATAATTTTCATACAGTTTTTCCTTTATTAAAATATGTATACATTTTGGGGCACCCTCTGTATATCCAAGGTCTTTTTCTTTTTAATTGTTTGAGTGCTTATTACGTGTCAGGCACTGTGTTAAGATGAGAGAAAGCACACATACACACATTCCCAGGAATGCAGGTGTTTTGCTCCACGGTGTTCCTGACACTTCTCCCAGGGACCGCTGAGCTCTCCCAGAGCTGCTTTTCGTTGTGGACAGCTGTCTAGTTGTTCTCTGCTGGAGGACAGGGGCTGCGGTCTCCTGAGCAGCCCGTTTTGAACATGCCATTTGTTTTCTATGGAGGCACCGACAGATGAACCCAATGACCACACTGGGAAATCTGCTCAGAGAAGGATGTTGTCAGGGTTGGGTAAAATATCTATGTAATAAGTTTTCAAACTTAAAAATAAAAGCCGGCATAGCAATTTGTAAGGGATGTCTCCTGAGGAGTTATTGTACAGAAGCGCTACCCTAGTGCGTGTGGAGCGGTAATGGGAGCCAGGAGGACACGTGGTGGGGCAAGGAAGGTCCACAAGTGTAGTTTTGGTTACACTGAATTTGGGATATAAAGTGGAGATATCAATGTATATATCAAAATGCAGAACATTTATAAAAGTCAAAGAGGAGGTCAGGACTAAGAATGTAAATTCTGGTGTATTCAGTTTACAGATTGAACCGAAAGTTGTGGGCACAGATAAAAATCCCCTAGCAAAAGTGAAGTGCTGGAGAGCAGGGTTTCTCAGCCTTGGCACTGTTGCTGTCCCAATTCTTTGTTGCGGGGGCCCTGAAAGTGAACAGAATACACCAACCCAAAATAAGCCACTTTGGGGTGTGGATTGTTTTGTACTGAAGGCCATTAAGACCCAGCAGGCTCAAAAATCTTTTTACCTCTCCTTTACTGCCTAAGAGAATTTAAATAGGAGGCCTGTACCACCAAGAGTGATTATCAGAGAGAACTTTTAAGCTCAGAAAGGCTTATGCTCACGGCAGGGCAAACATCTATTAACCAAGCATTTGCTCTTCTCATCTTCCTGTGAATTGTCTTCCCTACCTTTGAATTCTCAGACCCCTATCCATGTTCTTTTTAGCTCAGGATGGTATTTAAACCCCAGTTGTCTGACTGCCTGTGAGTCTCATGTTTTTATGGGGCTCCCATATGTACGAAATTTGTTTTTCTCCTGTTAATGTCTCTTAGGCCAATTTAATTATTAGACCAGCCAAACAACCTAGAAGGGAAGAAGGGAAAATTCTTTCTCCCCATACCTGTCTTATGCATTGTGTGATGTTTAGCAAACTTCAGTACACTAGGTGCCAATAGTGTCCTTCATTAGTGACAACCAGCACGTCTCTAGAAATGTCCAGCTGTCCTCTTGGGCAGAATCGCCCCATTGAGAAGCACTGGTATGAGCTGAGGTTGTGGTACTTGGTTGCGTGGCACTGTCCACGCCTAGCTGTGAACCCCCAAGGTGGGTAAGTTATTGAACTTCCCTATATCCCAGTTTTCTCCTCTGTGGAATACAGACAATATTGTTAGCTTTGGCCATATAAATGAGAAAGCTTGAGAAAATTGTGTAGAAGAGTGTCTCATGTTAAGTGTTTGTTGTTGTTATAATATTTACGAATTAAAATGTTTGTTGAATGTCTGACCACTAAGATCAAGCTGTCAACATAAGAATAGGTTGACCAGATGTCCTGTTTTAAATGTGGCAGAAAACAATGGTACTGTCTTATTTCAAATGGGGCACATGGTCAGCCTCATCTCACTGGGCTAAATTCAAGGTGTCAGTGGGTTGACTATATGTACTGTTTGAAGGGACAAGCTTGTGAAAACTCCTGTTCCCCATTTAGAACCCAATTCAATACCCTATTCTCAGCTGCTGCTATTGTTACTAAGATGCTCTCCTCCTCCTTTGCTCTTCTCCCTCTTCTTCTTCCTCTTCCACCTCCTCCTCTTCCTTCTTCTTCCTCCCCTCTCTCTTTTCCCCTTCTTTCCTTTACCCCCTTTCTTTTATCCCTCTTCTTCTGTCTCCCACGTGGATCTCAAGACTTCAGGCTCTGCAGTTGGTGGGTGATAGAATAGGGATCTGGGGTTTGGGGGAGGGGAAAGGCAGCCCAGCCCATTTTTCTGAAGTCCTGCTGGAGTAGTGAAGAGCACAGTCTATCTGTAAAGTGGAGCCCAACTGTGTATAGTAGTTCCCAGTGCACCCTTCCCACTGGTTCCTCAGAGGTCAAAGGGGTGCTTGGCAAAGGTCAGGCATTATCAGCTCCCTTGTTCCAATTCCATCCTGGTACCATCAAACCTCAAAAATCACCACATTCTCAATTGGTACTATGCTTGAGGAGACCATCAATGAGCGATTTAAGGGGTGGGTAGACAAGGGGACCAGGATGAAATGATAGAGCCACCTGTGGAGATGATTGGAATCATCTAAGTAAGAAATAACAAGGCTTTGAATTTAGAGGATTGGCAAGATGGAGTGAGAGTTGGGGGTCTTGGTGGGGTGGGGCTACAGCCTTGGGCTGCTCGACACAGGAAAGAACATGAGCTTTGGAGACTAGGGACCTGAGTTCAAACCTTTCCGTTAAAAGGTGTATAAACTTTAGATGGACCATTTAGTGCCTCCAGGCATTAATTTTCTCTTGCAAGTATCCCAGGTCAATGATTAGAGTATGTGTCACAAACATTTGATAGCCCAAGAGGCTAACAAGAAGGCAAACTGAAATTCTGTTTTGATCTTCATGGAGCAGTGGTACCATTAACCGGAAGTGAAGACAGCAGAAAGCAGGAATAGGGGACATTTGGAGCAGCTGGAATTGGGAGGAGTTAGTTGTAGATAAACCCAATGAGGTAGCTGACATATTCAGGGAAGAAAGATATGCTATGCTTTGCTTTATTTATTCACAGATATCTCATGAACTCTTTCTTTTAGGAATACAAGGGCTGTCTAAAAAGTATCCAGCCATGTATTATGAAAAAGTAGAGGCATTTATGGCTGGACTTTTTTCCAGACAGCCCTTGTAAATGACCAACATATTTTGGTGTTGGGACAAAACAATTGGTGCTTGAGAAATACATAAGGATTTGTACGTCTCTGTTTTTTTCCCCCTCTTTTCTTTTCAACATCATGACCCATATGATGGAGAATCATATTTAACAGCCAGTAGCTGGAAAACCAAGCAGTGTTCTTTCTGTCTGCAGCTGGACTTACCCACTAGGCGTAATCTCAGCCAAGTTTTTTTTATTTTCCCTGTCACTCTGAGCTATACTGTTCCCATCATTAGCAAAGGCTGTATGACCCAAAGTTTCTTCCAGCTCGTTTCTGAAAGGAAATAAAGTAGCACTATGGATGAGACAGGCGTTTTTACATTTCACAGCATTTTTTGGCTAATTCCAACTCTCACCACTTGGCTTTTGGCAGGCTTTGTAGACTCCGGGCCAGTAGCAAACCATCATTTGCTTCCCTAAGCCAGAAGGAGCATTTCATCTCTCAACAATGACTAGCAATTTGCAGTTGGCAATTTCAGGGCCCTTGGACATAGAATTGGTAGATGCTCATTCATTCCTGAGGGCAGATTGACCACTGGATGCTTCTAGTAGGGCAGGGTGACTTGGGAGTGACAAGACCTTTAAGAAGAAGGAAAAGTAAACCTGGGAGGAATGGGGGAAAAGATATTGGTTGGTGAGCCTGCTGGCATATTAGCAGACAATTTACTGATTAGAAGCATTTCCTGTAATTAGCTGAAAATGGATTTAGGCTCTATTAGATTAGAACTAGATGAAAAAAATTGACAAAAATCTCAAAGCCAGTGAAAGAAATGCACTTCTAGTACTCTCATTAAAGAACAAACTGTCTTCCCTTAGACAAGGTTCAGCTCCAGACAAGACACAGAGGAAAGGAATATCACCGATAATCATGGGTTTCAGCACACATTTTTTTCAGAGGCTCACACATGCCTCAAACAGCAGACAAGAAGACAGAGCCAGGGGGTAGAATAGGAGCTGCCCTCCCCACCCCTCTTCCCCCATCCTCCAGTTTTCTCCCCTCCAATCATCTGTGTAATCCTCCACACAGTGCTGGCCCTACATACCTCTCTCTTTCCCCATCTCAGAACCTGGAGCTCTCCCGTTTTGTGATTCTGCAACCACTTTGGAGAGATGCCTATAGGCCAAAAAGAAAGATGAGTAATTATACTATATTTCATGAAAGATCCAAACAGTGTGTTAGGAGAAAGGGAGAAGAAATCAACAAGAGCTGTCGTGGATTGTAACTTGATTCAAAGTATGGTAGACTTGGGAGGGGTAATAGTGAATAGCACAGAATTTGCAGACAATCCTGAATTGAATCTCTGCTCTGCCACCACTGGGACAAGTTATATATTCATGATCTCTCTGAGCCTCAGTTTTCGCATCTGTAGAATGGGATGACAGGGCTGCTTTATAGAGGTAGTTGAGATAATGTACTCCTCCATAGAAGAACATTGGGACATATATGATGTATAGAAGTTGTTACTTAACAATTTTATCTACTACAAAGATTATACAAAAAGAAGGTCCTTGCCTTTATGTAGGAAAGAATTCAAACATGAGCTGATACAGAGTTTAAAGAGAAATTAAGTTTGTGTAATAGAGAATACATAAGAAAACAAAGGTCACCCGTGGTCAGAGTGGCGGCCTCTAATCACTAATGGAAGAGAGATCCCACCCCACCCCCACCCTGGCCATCCCCCAGGCTATAGTTTATATGTGTTTCCTGCTTCTGTGGAAGATTCATTGGTATAGGGGTGGGGGGGAGGTGAAGAGGATGGATAGAAGAACAATGGTAAGTTTACCTTTCACTTCAGTAAGATGCAAGAAGAATAGGGCAGGTTTATCTCGAACTCTTGTAAAGCACAACCTGTGTTTAATTTGCCCTAGGCTTAACTACAGGGATGGTCCTGATGGAATCTCTCGGCTTCTGGAGAGATTGCTTTGTGTCATTGATTAACTGCCTGAGTTCTGCGCCTTGGGGCACAGAGTCGGCAGTCTTGGAATCTAGTTTCCTAGTTCCTTCTTTTGCAAAAATAGTCCTCACGCCCCTTCCCTATATTACATCTGCCCTGGCTTTTGAGCTGCTGAGCATAGCTACAGAGTCTTCATTAGTTCTTCCATGGAGGAGTAGAGCCAACCCCTCCACACCCCAGCCCTTCAGTCCTTCAACCTGGGCTGGTTCTAGTGTCTTCCTGACATGTAGAGTGATGATGCTGTGGAACCAAGGAGGACAGGGCCGAAGGAGCCTTGCACCTCTTGCCCTGGGTTTCTTGAAAGCTTGCTCTGAAGCCCTGAGCCACCATGAGATTGTCTTGCTGGGGAGACCACAGGGGTGAGCATGTGGGGGAGGCCCTGAATCTATACTGAGAAAAATGCTGGTGGACCAATGGTCCATCCCTCAGCCATTGTGTCAAACCAGTCGAAGCCCCAGACACTATGGGGTACAAACAGCCTCCTCTGTACCCCACAGGACCATAGAAATAATAAGAAAGGTGATTTTAAAGCCCTAAGTCTTAGAGTGGTGTTTTATACATCCTACGTAGCCAGCCACACAAATGCTCACATTTGCATTGTTGACGTTTAGTGAAGGTGGAGGGTTGAAGCCTTCCTTTCTGCAGTTTCCAGCCTGCCTTTTCATTCCTGAGTTGCTTCAGTCATTCTGAGTTCTGCCTGACTCCAAACCCTTGCCTCCCTTTTCTAGTTTCAGTGTGAGTAATGAAGGAGGATGTCACACAGAGAATGTGTATAAGGAGGTACCTGATACCTAGTAAATACTTAGTAAAAATGAATGAAAAAGAAATCTGAGTAGGACTTCATTGAATTAAATCATTTTAGTAAAACTGAAGAGTTCATTGGGGACAGCTTCTGTTGTAACTTGGAATGCTGGGCATGGGTCAGACCGACTGATTTCTTTACTTGGGGCATCTATCTAGCCTAGCAAATGAGGATGCGTTCTAGTGCATCCAGGCACATCTCTGTCAAAATCCTGACTTGGATAAAGAACAGACACTGCAAAACAAAAACTCATTCCTGCATTTTGGTAACCATACCATAATGGAAAAGAATTCACATGCATTCCCAGGAGGACATGAGGTAATTTTTCACTAGACTCAGTGTTCCCTTACCTTGTTTTGTCTGACGATTTTCTGAGTTTCTGAGAAAAGTCATGGGACCTCTTTCTGGAAAGGTGCACATAGACACATCGAAACAATTTTCTGCTTATGCTTAAGGACAGAGGGGATAACTCAGACCCCAGAAGTCCAGTCCTTCATTGAAAATCCCGAATTCCGGACCTAAAGAAGGACCTTGTGTTTTGATAACACCGTCTTCCTAGACAGAATAGTCCTCAAATATACTTATTTTTGTTTGATTTGCCTGCATAGGTTATATGATGTAGAAAATTCATTCTACTCCCCCAATGAGGAGGATTTTTAGTATGAAGTTATGGTTGTTGATTCGACTTTGATAAGCTGCTTATACAAGTCAGTTATCAGAAATAATTAGACTGAATCCTTGCCTTCTTGCTTGTTTGCTTTTTTCTTGGTGGTTCTTGTTATTAAAACCACATTCAACAGACTTATGAAAGCCTCTGCTTATGAGGGGGAACTCATCTTTAGCCTGAAATCAGTTAAGCAAACTCTCCTCCAACCACACTGATTGCTGAGTGCAATGCATAATTAAGTGTTTACTGAAAAAGCCAGCAAACAGGGCCTGGGGGAATATGTCAGAACAGCTCTGGTCTCCATAGCAACGCCTGATGAGCCTTGCAGGAAAATGAACGTGTTTGCAGGATCACTGATGCAAAATGATAAAGCCGCAGCTAACAAGAACCCCAAATCAACTACATCATTATGTTCAGGGCATTAAATATTTAGTAT
Source organism: Craseonycteris thonglongyai (assembly GCA_004027555.1). Taxonomy (NCBI): domain Eukaryota; kingdom Metazoa; phylum Chordata; class Mammalia; order Chiroptera; family Craseonycteridae; genus Craseonycteris; species Craseonycteris thonglongyai. Next base: position 117,613 of record PVKE010000193.1, read on the forward strand.
CTCAGCTTTCCACATCAGCATTCAATAATCTTAATTTCTTTTTGGTTGTTTCAAAGTTGCTTAAGTGGAGGACAGCTGACATCTGTTGAGTGCACTTCAGACCTATGAATCTCAACATTATTTACACAATATTGTAGAATAAATTTTATGAGCAATTAGGAAAATGCAGTGTAATAAATTACATCAGGATTTTACTAGCCATGATGCCAGACTACATTCTCTCATTGACGAGTAAGTGTTTCTTCTTCTCTGAAATGCAAAAGCACTCCAAATCACTTTGGGCAATGTTCTTTCCTCTTTTGAGAAGTGTGTGTTGGGTGGTATAGTGGTCTTGGGAGGAGGTGGTTAGGTTGAGGAGCTACCAGTTCTCTGAGGGTGTGTGTTCAGTGGAAGTTCTCCTTCCTGGCATGTGGGGGCCATGACCTTGTTTCAGACACGAGGCTGGTGCAGGGGAAGCCTCAGCTGCCACTATCAGGCGATCTTTCTCTTCCCTACGTGATCCCATGAGGGTATCCGGGTACCAGCAGGTCAGGGAGCCTTCTGTTCACCACTCAGTGACATCATCATCCATTGCAGGTAGTCAGGATATACATGTAAAAAAAAAAAAAAAATCAGCTCAGTGGCAACCAGCTAGTGCAAATATGAAGATGGATGTATTAATAGAAGAAGCAATGCAAACTCCATGGAGAAGAGAGCCTGGAGAAGCACTTAACTTTATTGTCTTGTCTCTCTGTTTGAGAGATCTATGTCACAGGATACCTATCCATAAATGTATTGTTGAATAATTGGTTTAACATAATGGCATACTTGTATGTGTATAAGTATATTCATGGATACCTTGTGGAATAGTAACACCTATTACTTTTGAGTGACTATAGTTTGCCATGCACTTTGCTACATTGTTTTATATGTACTGTATGTAACTATCATAGTGACTCAGTGAAGTATTTGATTCCCATTTTCATGTGAGGAAACTGAGGTTCAGAAAAGCTAAATTATTTTACTAAGACAAGCAAGTGGTAAGTGAGGATTCTAATCAGATTTTGCCTCCAAAGATGGTGGCTTCATATACAGGTGGGTATACATGTAGGTACGTGTATAGCAAATCTCAGAATGCTGTAGACTCACGATGCTGCTTGATGGACAATGTTGGTACATGCAACACCAGTGATGTGAGGCAGTTTGGCAACCCTACCATTTTCAAATAGGATAATCTGTGGTAAAAATATTTCTGTAACCATGGTTTCTTCTCTCCATCTGAGGATTCAAAAGAGCTTTCTGATGGTGTTTGTTGTGTCCTCTGAGAGAGGCTGAATGAAGAGCTGGGGTCAAGCTATAGCTCTTGACAGTGGGTATTGTCCTGAAGCCAACCCCCTTCAGCGAAGGATCGCCCTGGATGTAACTTCTGAAATTCCAGAGATCCACCGAGATAGAAATAAAGTGGACATGTGTGTGTGTACTCACACAATATACATATTCATTGTCCTTCATTCTCTTTGGGTTTTGGATCTTGTATTTTACAGTCTCTTAGTAGGTGACAATAATTTAGAGGTTGGTTGAAGGCCTGGGGTTGTGATATAGATATAAACCAAATCTCTCTGGGGGTGTGACGTGCATCATCACTTTTCAAGATGGCCAACAACAGGGGACATTGCATTCAGAAGCAAGATACAGCCATCTCCTTACTCATATTCATAACAATTTTAGTAAATACTCAGTCAATGTTAGAATGATGACATAGTAAAATAATAACTAAGGGATTTATGTGGATTATCTTATTTAATCCTCCAGGCAATGCTTTTAGATAAAGAAACTGACATGTAGTGAAATGAAATAGCTAGGTTGAGGCCGCAAAGCTGACGAGAGATGAAACAGGCAGCCTTTTTCCAGAGCTCACAGCCTCCTTTTGACTCCTGAACTCAATGTTTGCTTTAGTTCCTAGTTATTATTGAAGAAAATCAGAAATTATGTAGGCAGGGATCCAAGCCTGTCCTTATTTGCATTTGTAACATGTTTCAGTTATATGAGTTTAAGACCTTGATGATAGACTTAACAAATAGGCTTGCTCTGTGCTCATTGATTCATTCATTGATCCATAGAATATTATTGAGTACATACAATGGGGCAAAGTGTATGCTGAATCCTGGGCAGATATAGTTCCTTGAGAGACATTAGAAAATTATAGATTAATAGTAATAAAAGGCATGCATGGGGATTATGGGAACCACGAAAAAGGGTGCTTTGCTCAAGTTTGGGGCTGGCGATGGAGTCCAGGACAGCAATTGTAGGGAGCCAGTAGGAGAAGCCAGAAAGCTATGCAAACAATCGGGATGTGTACCAGAGTGAGAGGGTGGTGACAATTTCAGCGTATAATTACTGGATTCTTTATTAAGAGGCCTAATATTCCCCTTTCAACTTTTCCTCACCTAAGGAGCATTAACGAAGTTTGAAGCTGCTTAAAACTAGAAAGCCTCCCGTGGATTAAAGATAGCTGAAATTCCCAACATTGTGAAGTTAATGCCGCAGCTCAGAAAACTTATGCTACTGTGAATGCATCTTATTAAAAACAAATAGCAGGGAAATATAAAATGGCATAGCCACTTCAGAATACACTCTGGCAGTTTCTTTAAAAAGTTACACAAAAAAAAGGACAGTGAAACAAAATGAAAAATGAAGTTAAACCTAGATTTTCCCTATGACCCAGAGATTCCATTCCTGCTATCTCCTGAGAGAAATGTATGTTTACATTACAAGTCCACACAAAGACTTGTACATGAATGATCATAGTTGCATTGTTCATAATGGTCAGAAAGTGGAAACCCAAGGGTCTGTAGACTGGTGAACGAATAAACAACATGTGCTACATCTATACAATGGGACACTCTTCGACAAGGAAAAGGAACAAAGTGCCGTTACATGCTACCACATCAGGAACCTCAAAGACTGATGCTAAGTAAAAGAAGCCAGGCGCAAACACGTTTGTACAATCCCATATGTGTTCAATGTCCAGGAAAGACAGACCGTTACAGACTCAGAGGAGATTAGGGATTTCCAGGGGCTGGGAGTGACAATGAAAAGTAACTGCGAACTGATGTGAGGGATGTCTTTGGGGTAATGGAAATGTCCTCAAACTGAATTGTGGTGAGGGTGGGAACCATTCTGAAAATTTACTAAAAAAGATTGAACTGTACACTTAAATGAATTTTATGGTATATAAATTATACCTTTATAGAACTCTTTTAGAAATGATCAATAGCCTAGTAAAGTTACTGTGTAGATTGCTTAGAGTATCTGAAATGTCATTTTAAACATTAACAACTATAACAGCCATCTTGGCTGTACACTCTTAAACATAACTCTCAAAGCTGTTTTGTTCCTTGGTTTCAGAAAGAAAAAAAAAGAACACAAGACTTTAAAGATGGCTCAGGGATTTAGTAAGTCGTTGAAGCTAAAACCTTCTGCCATGTTAAAATGAAAAGATCAGTGATTTGCAGATGTTTTCCAGTGAATCTGAACTTCTTGTCCACCTTTCAGATTCCGTGGGACTTTTTGGGTATACAATGGGGTAGAATTAGTGTTGACAGCCCTGTTCCATAATTGTGCTATATCCAAGTCAGACCCTGGGGGAAATAATTGCATCGTCAACCAACAGCTAGCAGTTCGCCAGGGCAAGACTGTTATTTTTTTGACTGTGTCTCAAATGAACATTTCACATCTTTTTGCATCTCTTTTAAAGAGCCCTGGACCAAAAGTTATGGGAAACATTTGAAGAAATAAATTTTCCTCAAATTTTAGTTCTGCATATTAAGCCAACTTTTCTTGGATAAAGACTGAAATGTAAGTAGAGAAATTTAATTCTAGGAGAGGAATTGATAAGATTAGCACAACTCGTTCTCAGGAATTGAGGCAAACATCACCTGAAGTCGTTGACTTGACTTTTTACCTTCTGGGTGAGCGGGGTCCTTTGTTCTGTGTTTCTATGCAGTTCCAGAACAGGCACCGGTTTGGGACAGGCTTGTATGTGAGTTCTGGTTCTACTGCCTCTCACTGTCAATGTGACTTTGGGTAAGTAATTGAATCTTTTGAATCCTCAGCTTTCCCATCAGTACAATAATAATCGTATCTGCCCTAGAAGGTTGTGATAAAGAATTACAGAAATAATTCACATTTGTGCATGGGTTGACAATGATTTCAAATCCACTTGGTTATGACTGCAATGGCATTGTTTTTTATCTCCTTGTTTATGACAAAAAAAAGTTTCTTTTATATGAGAACAAAGTAAGTCATGCTAGGATGTCACCATTCGACATCTGTTGTCATTGATAAGCAATCAGCAGCCCAGATGCTGAGGGGTCTCTGGAGGCTTATTAATGTGAACATATGGAAAGGCAACTGTGGCAAGGGGATGTTTAGACTATAAACACAGTACGGGGAGTTTGTGAGGACTATGGGAAAGTTTCAGTTTGGATGAAGTGACTCTGCTAATCTAAAAATTCTCCAAAGACCTGTGGGCCATTTAGCTCCTGCCATGGCCAAGGCGACTCTTCGGTCAGCAGAAGCCAAAAGTCCCACTGTGGCCCCACCAGGCAAGTCAGCCCACCTGCCAATGCCAGCATCTTCGTTCCCTAGCATGAGGTCTAGCAACCGGGGCTTTTACCTTTGTAGCATCTCTTGGGCATGCTTAGTGTGAAAAGGTACACCCGTGTCACAATTGGGACTTTCTTCCTTTCATCCCTTCTTTCCTGGAACATATGTGTGAATAATCTGTCATTTGTTTGGAGTATGTGATTTCTCTATTTGGCTTATGAAGAATATTATCCGGTATGTTAGTGGCTTGCGAAATTATTATAATTCCCATAGTGAACCTATGCTACAATAAATTGCTGGTAAAGACAGAATAGGTTTCTGCCTCCCACAAAATAATTCATATAGAGAGTTTGGCCCAAATTAGGTGCCCCCAAACATAGGCTAGGAGTAGTAGTTGTGGTGTAGAACCTTCTGTAGAACCTTCTATCAGAGGTAGGACCTCTGTTTTATAATTATAGATGAAACATATCTAGAATGTGTCAGAATGTGAACTCTTTTAGGCAGAGTGTTGTTATCCTCCATGTCCTCAGCATGAAGCTACACACAAGGCACTTCCTTCTTGGTTCAAAAACAGTATTCTACTATTTGAGATGAGTGGTACTTCATTTCATAGATGAGAGAAACAAGGTTGCATAGACAGACAAGGGCAGAGCCATGCTGGACTCGAGGACTCCTGGCCATTGGTCTCATGCAACTGGCCCATTAGCAACATAGAGTGAGGATTATGCTGGGAAAAGCTGAGGGGTGGAGGCAGATCTGTGATATCTTGACTAGCTGTAGCTCAGGAGGTGACTCGTGTTTTTAGCTGGACCTCATGGTTGAATTTCTGAATCGCTGTCTCCCTAGCACTTTTTACCACCTCCCCAAAGCCCACTTTCCATTGTGCCCACCACCCAGCAAAATCTCAACTCTGTATCAGTGTTGAATTGTTTTACCCCCAGGCTTCTGAGCTTTGTGATAGAAAACAATGTGACTGGACAGGATGCCATTATCACAAAATTAAGGACTGCAGAGCCTAGTCAAGTTCCCGGGACACAGTAGGCACTTACTTGGTATACCTTTATTGAAACAGGATGTTAGTGAGTAAATGAATAAATAATTTTGGTCTAAATAAGGACCCATAGTTGCCTTTGGTCAACTCCTTTCCCATCCTTCATATGCTTGGAGGCAGTAACAGAGACAGCAGCTGTGAGCTCCTTTTCTGGAGCTCAGATTCCAGATCCATTATTTCCTAGCAGCATCGTCCTGCCTGGACAATTTACTTCCACTCTGTGCCTTTGAAACCTCACATGGGCAATGGGGTGGGTGGGGGATTAAATGAACGAATTCGTGTGACGTCGTTTGCGCATCACTTGGTGCCTCAGTGAATATTAGTCTATTGTTAGTTCTGTGACTTCAGCCAACACCAACCTCGGATTCTGATTTAGGAGGACCAGCTTGTCCTCTGCTTGAAGGACACGTGGAGTCATCAGGAGCGAATGCCCTCGCATTCCGACTCCCACTCCCAGATTAGAAACTGTGAGACACATGCTCCACTTTGCATGTGAGCAAGATCACCCCTTCCTGAGAGTTACTTCAGGGTAGGCTAGAGTGTAGTAGTATAGAAATTTCGAGGAGAAATAAAATCTGGGGTCATTTAGGATAATGCCTTCACCACACAGGTGGGGGAACTGAGACCCAGTGGTGTGGGCCCTGACTGTTGGCTTTTCTTTTTATAACGCAGTACCTGGCTTATTAAGCTTTGATTGTGAGGCATTTAAGACTAGATCAAAACCAAGCCCCCACCTCTCTTTTGTTTAGAGACCTTGTTTGATTTGGGTAACTGACCATTTGGGATGCTTGTCTTCTTTTGTTTGTTCTCTTGCCACTATTTAAATTCTCATTCTTGTGTTTCAATTCACCAATAAGGAGTGAGCCTGAGAAACCCTAGGCTCCACCCTTGACCCCAACAAAAATAGAACCCCAGCTCCTCTGTCTCTCTGTGCCACCTCCATGTGTGGTCCTAAGTGTGCCATGTAATTCCCAGGACTTGTGAATAATAAACCATTTTCTTTCTTAAAGTTTCCTGATGGTTATTGTTGAGGGCATCTTGTCATTAGAGTACCTAAGACCACCAGAGCCGGTGCAGCCACAACATTGGTTATCCTTAGGCTGAGACCTGCACAAAACAGACCCCTCGGTGACGAGGCTCCCAGCCTGACACTGAGGCCCACGCGTATTGACTCCCAGCCCAGAAGACTTCTCTAAGCACACAGCAGTCATTTGTTCTGTGCTCTCACCGGCCCGGGGCTGTACACCTGCCACCTGCTGCTCTCTGTGTAGTCCTAACAGCAGAGGAGCTGAGGTGCATTGTGCAATCCTGCTCTCTGCTGGCTCACACTGGTATTGCCTCGAATGGAAGAGCCGAAGTCCACCCAGACATCTTCAGGCGGAGCTCTCCTCTCCCTGAGGAGAGCAGGCAGGAGTGTGTGTGTAGGGGCAGTTCTTGGAAACCTGGTACCAGGATGGAAAGCATAGTGCTTTCATGAAAGGAGCAGGGACTTACCGTGGGAGTGTTAGTGTTCCTCTCGAGAGGAATATTGGCAATGCCACTTGTGCAGCCACAGAATCAGCTCTCTCTCATGAGGGCTCAAATTCCCAGAACATGTCTCTGAGGTGTTTTCACAGGAATCCGTGTCTTTTCTGGTTTGTATGAGTAAGTCTATGAACACTTGGAAATCAGTTCACAAACAGCCAGAAAACAGGTGCAAAGATAAAGAAGGGATAAACAATATTTTGCTAAGCATAGCCAGTCTTATAAAAAACAGAATAAGATTAGGCTGTGACTGAATGTAGCTGTGAGTGTGCCCATTATTATGTCCAAGGAGAGAGTGACAGCTTCACGGTGAACCCTGAGATTCTTCCTTGGGGGAATGCATCTTGCTTACTGAGCTCCTTCGCCTTTCTTGCAAGGCTGCACACTCCGTGGGCAAGAGCCTGTGTTCACCTCATTTGCTGCTGCAGAATCTACTAACAGAGCCTTGTATATGGGAGGTGCCTCGGAACTAGTTATTGCCTGACCAACCAAAAAGTCTACTGACTACCCCTCAGTCATGTTGGTAGTTTATAGGTGAAACATTGTTTTATGTTTGGAATAAGTACCCACAGTTTGGGTCATTATCTTACAATTGTTTAGTCTCCTAGACTAGGTTTATTACCACAGCCTAAGAATGTGAATTGATCTTAATGTTGTCAGCATTGCACCTACCATTTCCTCAATGGTCTGATGATATGTTTGTATTCTATGATTGAGTTTTTTGTTTTCTTACAATCGCAAGAGAATGGCCAGCATCAACTGAAGCTTCTTCCTCCCAGGCCCCCACATCTTCCTTTGCATCTTATTCAATCACAGGCCCAACTCGGCAATAATTATTGTGGACAGAGGGTTGGATACACTGATTGGCTTAAGCCAATCCCAAACCAAACCACAAGGCTGGGAAATACAATTCTGTGCAGAAGGAGAGAGTGGGGTAGGAGGCTGCGGAAGCTTCCAAAATATCTGCTACAGTCTTCAAGTCTGACCAAAACGCTCACTAACTTGCCAAAAATATGTTTCCCATTATCCGCACATGTGTTGTCGACATCTTTTATTTGTAGTGGCTCAGATGGGATGGAAAGGTGTCTTGTCTAACATGAGTATTGGCGGTTCGTTGTTGGAAGAGCACCCCTAACTTGCGGCAATGTCATCACTTTTTTAGTTATGATGGAGGCGAAAGGGCTAGAAAGTGGCTTGAGACTGGCTGCGTTTGGGTGTTTCAGGAGCCTTTTTATTTATTTTTTTTAATTGAAGCAGCATTATAAGTTGCCAGCTTTTCCTTTTCTTTCTAAGTCCACAGGCATCTGAAACCTCCCATGAATGTAATTCTGTCGAGAGTGGAGAGGAGAGATTTGCGGTCACTTTTGTACAGTAATTAGAATAAACATTTATTTAGTGCTTTAGGCAACATATATTTATGGGATTCATAAGCAAACAAAATGTGGAGATGACCGAGTACTGAGTTAAAGATGCAGTCTTCTCAAACCACGTTCCATTAGCCAAAGACCTCTGTTTTTTAGGCATCCTAGGTTCAGATGGTGTTCTGATCTTCCACTCCGAATCTGTGACAGAGACAGCTAATTGTCCCCTATTACTTGTTCTTCTATATTTTTACAGTGACATTAATAGACTAAATAATAACAGAATAAAAAGTTACAGTTGTCAGTCTCCGAAGACTACACAAGACAATGAGACTAAATTTTGTCGTATGGAAAGACAGAAGCGGAAGTGGTGTGTACAACTTCTAGCAAGTGTTCTACAGGGAGGGTGTGTGATTTTCTCCTCTTCCTTCCTTCTGTCTGGGAGGTGACCAGGTGCTGGGGTCACCATCTTGGATCAGAAGGTGAGAACTGGGTGCTGAGATAGGTGGAGAGACAGCTAGAACTGGGTTCTTGGTGAGAGGGGCCTGTCATCCCAGCCCTGGACTGCCTGTGCTTATGTGAAAGAGACAAAAATGATCATGTTCAAGCCATTCTATTGCTCTTTTTCCTGTCCCTTGTAGCTTAAATGCAGTAGTGATAATAGCCCATGGTTGGAACAGTGCCAGACACACGGTGAAGTGTCTTTCGGCAATTTACATCAAGTAGGCTGACCTTTACAATAACCTCATGAGGGTTATTACTTATTTATTTATTTATTTATTTATTTATTTATTACCCATTTTACAGGTAAGGAAAATAAGTCTGATCTCAGACACATCCTAAGTAGTGAAATAAGGCTTGACCCTGGGCACTCTGGCTCTAGGATTCCAGCCCTTAATATCCATATTGCCTTTAGTTAATAGAAATTTCACCCAGTAGACTGTGGGAAGAGCCCATGCAGAAGAAGTTCAAGTCTAGCTCAGCGCACTGAGGAAGTTTCTAGATTGTGGCTTCTTTCAAAGATTGCTTCTGATGAATCTAATACAAATAATCTGAACCATATGGATTAAATTGCCGTTAAAATATACATATGGGTTTAAAAGTTGAGAGCAAAGCGTGTGGCCAAATACATAGTGTGTTTTCTTGAGCTTGGAAGGTTGGATAATTGGCCTGAAATGTGGTATGGCTCAAGAACGCAGAGGTTCATCTACTTCTAATTAATCGGATTTTGTGGTACTTTTGGAGGATCTTTGGACAAATGACAGATGAGCAGCCTAGACCCTCTCTCAAGCTCCTGAGGACAAGTGTGTCTTCAGCATTTCACAGTTTATATATTGTCGTAACCTGAGCAATGTACTTCCTTGTCAATAGAATCTTTTCCATGTTTCTACTCCATAATTTTATATTTAAAAAATCTCTTATGAGCTTTTCTGAGCTGGGGCAAGTCATCTTGAATCAGATAAAACTGGATTCATATATATGTTTAAGGCAACAGAGGCCTAGAAAAATTTTATCCTGATTCTTGCTGGGCTTTGTAAGTTTGTATATTCATTTACTCAATTATTCATAAGCAAACATTTAGTACATGCTGTCTGTTAATAATGTGACGTTGGACAAGTTACTTCACACATATTATCTCTAATTTTTGCAACAGATCTCAAATAGATTAAAGGTGCTTTGCACAGAGTAAGTGACTAAAAAAGATGGTTGTAATTATTATCATTATTTTCAAGGCTTTATGTTAGGCAAAGAAAAAAAAATAGCATAGAGTTAGAAAATATAGGACAAATGTGCCATCCTCTTTCTTAACCATGACAGGTACGGATAATCATTCATTTATTAAAATGTCATACAAATATTTATTCAACACCTATTATTGGCCAGACACTGTGTTAAGTACTGAGCATGACATAGTTAAATGGATACATGGTTTCAGTTTCAAGCACCTTTCTTACATTCTAGAATGGCACAGTCCAATAGATATATAATGTGAGCCACATGTAAAATTTAGATTTTTTTTAGGAATCACATTAGAAAATAGAGAAACAGGTGAAATTAACCTGTTAATTTCATAAGCCTATTATTAATGTATTTTGTTCCCATTATCTCTAAACTATTATCATTTCAACATATACTCAATATAAAATTATTAATAAAAATATAAAATTATTTTGCCGTATTGAGTCTTCAAAATCTAATGTGGTTTTTACATATATAGCATATCTCAATTCAGATGCTAAATTTTGGGAAATACTCGAATCTATATTTAGAGTTCATAAAATATACAATTGAAAAGTAGATTCCCATACTTAAGTTGTCCCAAACTTCTAAAATTTCCAGTAAATAAATCAAGTATCAGTTTTTACATTTTAACTAATTAAAATGAGATAAAATTTAAAATCCAATTTCTTCATAACACTAGCCACCATTTCGTGTGGTCAGTAGACACACAGGAGCAGTGGTAACAATACTGGCCATTGCGGGTCTATAGCGGACAGGGGTTATGAAATGTTCATAAAAAGAGTAGCTCAGTTACACACGTGGTAAGTATTTCAAAGGAGTGGTAGGTCGTGCAATGAGCATGACTAACAGGAGGCTCAGTTCATAGCTGGGGAGATCAGGACATGTTCCTTGCGAAAGAATTGTTTCAACTGGAGTCTGAAGGAAGATCAGGAGTTTTTCAGATGAAAGAGTTCAAGAAGAAAGATCATGTGTAAATGTCCTGTGGCATGAGGGATCATGGAATTTAAGAGCAAATGGAAGGGAGCAAAGAGTTCAAAGAAAAAGGACTGGATGAGACAAGGCTAGCAGGGTAGGTTAGTAGGATCATCCGGGCCATGCAAGGAGTAGGAGATTCCATTCCCTACCATAGCCTAGGAGCATTGGAAAGCTATTGAAGGGTTTTAAGCCAAAAGAGTCCTGTGATTGGACTAGCATTTTAAAAAATATATCCCCTTTTCTCCTTACTGCATGCTTTCTTTGAGTTCTCAGTGTAATGCTTCAGGAGCTGTTGATTGACACATTCAGAATCTGCACGTGTGAGAAGACATCCATTTTCATGTCAGGTTAGGAGGTTTCATTTATAACAGAACTCAGATACGAGATGGTGGTTGCCAGCCCCTTAGGAACTAGATGTGATTAGTCTAGCCTCTTCCTTGCCCATCTCATGGAAAATGAGATTCCCTCCTCCAAACTTCTTCAAATTTCCTGGGGGCGTTATGGCCTAAAGCGCATTCACAGCTGAATGACACAGAATTAATACAATAGAAATATAGTAGGTGAGAGGTGACCAGAGGTGGGGACCCACTGTCTGTGGAGAGGGGCTGCTTTCAGCTGTGAGACCTTAGGCAAAGTGCTGAGCTCCTCAGTGACTCAGGTTCTTTATCAAGTATATGAGGAAAATGGTTCTCATCTTGTGAAATTGTTGTGAGAAGTAGATGAGCTAACAAATGGTGTCTGGCACCAGGTGGATACTGAACAAATGCAGTTCACTGCCTTCTAGCCCCCTGCAAGAAGAGCCCCTGTGCTTGCTCCTATTATATCTAATCTAATAGGAGAGACAGATCGAACTGTAATTGCCTGTTAACTTTTCTGCATGCTCCTTAAGAGTCTATACCTTCTGTCTAGCCTGTGCTTGGCACATGGTAAACACTCAATGATACTGAATAACATTTAGCAAGAACTATACACTTGGAAAAGAGGTTATGTCATCTCAGGTGGGAAAACCTTGTGCATAAAGGAACTAAGAAGTGAAATCAAAGGCGTAAATTCATTATTGTTAAGCCCATCGCTGCTTCTCTTTTCATCTCAAACTATGCCAAAGACATTCCATAGTCTGAAAGCAACTTTGAAGGCAGGGCCCATGCATTCTACAACAATGCGTCTTACACTTTAATGTAAATCACTCAAAGAGCTTGCTAACATGCAGATTCTGATCCAGCAGTTTTTTGGGGGGTGGGGTGGCGGACATGCTGAATTTCTATAAAGATCCCAGGTGGTGCCCATTCTGGGGGTCCTAGACCACACTTGGAGTAGAAAGGGTCTGAATAACCTACTTGTACAGAACAGGATTCCCCCAGTATTTTACTGATTCATTCTCTTACGTGTGTAGATCTTATAATTTTTGTTCTTCAAGATAGGCTATTTTTAGAGCACTGTTAAGTTCACAGCAAAGTTGAGCAGAAAGACAGAGATTTCCCATTTCCCCCTACCCCCTATTTGCAGCTCCTGCGTATGAGCACTGCCCACCAGAGAGGGGCATGTGTTACAACAGGCAAGCCTGCATTGACATGTTATCATCTCCCAAAGTCCATAGCTTACAATAGGGTTCACTGTGGATGTCGCACTTTCTATGGATTTGGACAAATGTATGACATGCATCCATCATTATAGTGTTATACGGAGTAGTTTCACTGCCATAAAGATCCTCTATAATCTGTGGATTCATTTCTTGCCCCTAACTATAGGCAACCAATGATTTTTTTTTTTTACCATCTCCATAATTTTGTCACCAGAAAGTCATAGAGTTCAGATCACAAAGTAAGAAACCTTTCAAATTGGCTTCTTTCACCATGTAATAATATGCATTTTAGTTTCTTCCATGTCTTTTCGTGGCTTGAAAGTAGCTCATTTCTTTTTGGCTGAATAACATTCCATTATCTGAATATACCACATGCATTTATACATTCACCTACTGAAGTTCATCTTGGTTGTGTTTCACATAACATCAAATAATATTTATTTTCTAATGATCTTAGCTGAGACTGCACCCGGTTGGCAATTTACTTTTTTTGGCTTTTTGATGTCATGTGTTGACTCTGAAATTCAAAAGCTCCCAGCCAGGACGGGCTTTGCGCTTCCAGCTCTGCATGGTTGACCACGCTCAGGGCAAGGCCCACTAGGGGGAGTCGTTTCGTAGCGTTGGGGCTCCTCCCGGTACCGGAGGCAGGATGCGCGCGTCGCAAAGATGTTCCCGCGGCACGTGGCAAGGACCGCCCTGCGGGGCGCGCGGGGCTCCGGGCGGGCTGGTGTCCACATCCGCCGCGCGTCCGGGACCCGAGGAGCCCACGCGTCTCCAAACGTCACGGCTGACAGGGTTTACTCATAAGAAGTGAGCCACCCTCCGGATTGTTTAGACTACGGAGTTTAGGAGATCGCGCCGGTCTCCCAGGGGCTGGCAGATGCTGCACACACAGCAGGGCTGTTGTGGCCCCTGGTTAGGAGCAGAACCCCCGCAGGTGCTGAGAAGTGCTTCCCCTAGCAAAACAAGCGCGCGATGCTTCTGGTCTGGGACCTGTCCAGGGAGTAGGCCCGTTGACTCACTGCAGGCTTTTAGGGAGCCTCCTGGTATACTTTTCATGATGCACCGAGTGCTGTAGTTCCTAAGAAGACATTTGTCACAGTGCCGGGAATTCCACGGCTGATGGATGATGTTTTAGAACCATGGGCCCAAGATGCCTGTCTTTTGTAGACCCTTTCCTCATAGCAGGAATGGCCCTGTGCCACATTTCTTCAGTTCCCTTTTTTTCTCTCCTTTTTTTTTAAACAGAGTCCATTTTCTTTTATAAAATATATGTATTCTAAGACGAGACAGAGAGCTGTGATAAACTGGAAATTAAGTTCTCCTGGCCATCAATAGCACGTGTGTAAAAATAAATTCAGGGAAGACACAACAATATTACTTAATTCTAGCTGGATACTTTGTCGCCCTGAAGGTTTTGAGCCGGATCCTGCTCCCTGTTAAACAAGGGGATTAACAGAAGTGATAAGAAGAGGACACAACTCTAAAGATGTTTTAGGCCCCATGTGAGTTTTTTTTTTTAATTTTTATCTTGACAAAATAATTAAGAAGCCTGAACGGGGAACAGCTTTCTCCCATGTAATTCAGTTATTTAATGCCTTGTCTGCACGCAGGTAGTCATTCTGTAATCAGCCGCAAACCACCTCACGTACCACCAGGGGGCTCCTCTAACGCTTTGGAAAACAGCTTTAAATCACAGTGATGAAAACATCACCTGCTAGAAAGATCTCCCTCCGTTGCCTGGAGGTGAGAAGCTTCTTCATTCCTTCAAGAGGAAGGAAGCCACAGGTCTACCCCAGAGCTGTCTGTGCTGTGAAAAATAATTCCACAGATAAACTAGAATTTAAGAGCACCCCCACTGCCTGGCTAGCAGGCTGCATTTCTTCCTTTATTTTAATGTCTCAAAATCAAAATAACTGAACTAGTTTCCAGGAATGTTGACTCCCCCCTTTCCCCCATATCCCACATTCAATTTGCCACTAAGTCTTGAGGTTTTTGCAGTTTGTTCTCTGCTGTGCATCCCAAGTGATGCTGCTCAAAACCCTCATCGATGCTTTACTGCCTGTCTCTCCACCCTTCAACCTATCATCTAGATAAAAATGAGTTTCCACTAACAATGCACAGTTCTTACCGTGGTCTTCTCCCACTTAAAGATTCTAAGGAACTTGCCCAAGGCCACACAATTTGTAGTTGGCAGAGCTGGGATCCACATTCAGATGTCCATTTCCAAGGGCCATAGTTTTATGACCATATCCATTTCTTTGCCAAAGACAGAAGTTAAACCACTGACCTTCTTCTGCAAAAAGGTATTTTGTGGGCTTTCAGAACCCAAATGTATCCAACATTTCCCAAATCTTAAAATGGCTTTAATGCAACTGATATTTATTAACTTTAAATAAACCGGGACTCTTTTGATTGAAGTGGTAGAAATACTTTTAAATTGGCGCAGGTACTATGTTAGAATTATAAACTGTGTACTGTGTATGACTGAAAAGTTTGGGATGTAAGCCTACCTTCTGGCCTGGCTGAATCCAGGCACCAGGTCTTGAGGACTCAGCCACTATCTCTGGATCTCTCAGTCCTGCTTTATCTGTTGCTCTGTCCTTGAGCTGTTCTCCCTCTAGTGGTGGCAAGATGGCTGGTGAAGCTCGCCAGCCCCAGCAACCTACTCAGAAAGAGACTACACGTGCACTTGGCTTAGCCTTATACTACTTGCAACAGTTCCCGAACTGAATTCCACTGGTCCAGCTTGGGCCATGTGACCATCATGTGCCAATCATTGTGTCAGGGGAATGGGTTATGCTGATTGGCCCAGCCTAGATCATGTGTCCACACCTAGAATCAGAGAGTGAAGCTAGCCCCATTTGAAACAAATGGACATAGACTAGAGGGAGGGGGTTCTCTAAAGGGAAATTGAGATACAGTTACAAGGAAACAATGGGGAAGAAAAGGGGGATAAATGCTGGGTGGGCAAAAGCGACAGGGGCTGCTATACCAAATCTGCACTTATGATTGGTTGTATGTTGTGTGGGATGAAGAGGCATTTAAAGCATGTTCTTGCTCTCAAAGAACTAGTAACCAGGTGGCAGATATTAAGACACAGTAAGAGAACAAGGGCTGGTGGAACTGAAATTCAAAAAGAAGGGGGCTATTGTGGAGTTGGGGTTAGTCGTGAAGGAGCCATCCTGGAGAAGCTGGGTCCTGAAGGATGTCCAGATGAGGTGAATATTGCTGTAGGAAAGATTTTCACACACACACACACACACACACACACACACACACACACACAGTATCACACCACACCACAACTATGTTCCATTATATGGCCAAAGGGACTTCACAGGTGAAATTAAGACTACCAATCAGTTGATAATCAGCATTTGGACAACTCTTGGGCACCGAGCTATCTGGAAACCTCGCACTACAACACTTCCCTGAAAGTTCCCCCTAGAAGGGAGGTAGGTGAGAAGCAATGGTGGCACATTCAGTACTTGTGATCAGACAAAGGGCGTTTGCCACTTTAGGACCGAAGAGGAAGGAATATGTCATATAGATTTTGAAATACCGGTAGTAAGATTTCTTAGACACTGAGGAACCAGATGGAAAACCACCGAAATTGTGGTTTCAGTGACCACCAACTTCAGAATCACCTGGGTGTTTAATATAAACCATAGAATCCTTTTGAATCAGAAGTCAGTTGAGATAGAAATCGGCACTTCAAGGTAACCTTCCCAGGTTGACTTTGGCCCACTTCACTTGGATAAAGACTGGTTTGTGAAGTCCATGGGAAAGGATCCTGGGAATGTAGGACTGGCCTGAATATTAGCAATTTAGCAATTTGTGCTTCTGCTCAACCACTCTTCTGTTCCCTTTTTCTCAAACTTCTCCTTCTGCTCATCTACTTGCTTTGAGGGTGTTCGCATGTTTCAAGGTTTGCCAACAGGCCAGGGGAAGGGTTAGAGGTGAGACTGGTGGGTGGCAGTTATTTAAAGTAGATCCATGAGAGTGGTTGGAGAAAAAACATTTTTTGGAGTTTGTCCCATCTCAAGTCCTGCTTCAGCAGTTTGGGATAAGAGTTCTGAGTTTGTGGTCCACGGATAATTTTAGGGTGTTTAGGGTGTTTCCTGGAGGCTAGGCTTCGAACGTGGTGTTAACAACATGTATATGAATTTTCTGCTTTATTATTAGCTCAGGGTGGTTTCTGAGCCTAAGACACACCAAATAAGCACCACTCTGAAGACTCATTTTTCTGAGACCCAGGCCTATTGGCAAAGACTCCTTCGGAAGCCATGGGCCGGCCTTCTGCATCCAGTTTCGTCTTGTAGTGAATTGGAACTCTGCGAGCTCCAGCTGCCTGCCCAGCACCTTTCCTGTGTCTTGGGATTACAGAAATATGAAAGGAATTTGTTTTGCTGAGTAATTTTGAGTAACTTGAGCTGTATATGTGGGGGAAAGAGAAAAACCTATCAGGCAGTCCTGTGCCCTATGGCACAGACCACATTTCTTCAACCCAGATGTCCTCCCCCCCAATTGAAATCACTGTTACCCTAAGAACAATGGGTGGTCCAGGAAGTGGCCTGCCTGATTTTAGAAAGCCAGGCTCAACACTGGGGCTATCTGTAACGGGATTCTTTGAACAATGGGTTTTACCCCCGAATGTGATCACAGCTGTTTTATTTTAGCTAATGCAGCAATTCCAGCAATTAAATCCATATTCCTCTGTGGCTATTTATTTTCATGAAGTTGTTCTTAGTGTATTGTCATGGAAGAATTCTTGAGACTTGCAAAGTTAAAACAGAATGTACACTTTTTTTTTTTTATTCTTCTAAAATAGCCACATCTGCTTCTTCAAATTGTCTCTTCTTTGTTGATGTCTCAATGTCAATTTTTAGTCCCTAGGAGGTGAGCTTCATTGGGAGAAATGGGATTTGTTATTCAGAGTCTCTCGAATAAGTACTTTGGTAAATCATATTTCAGGATAAGGAAGAGGACATATTTCTCTTAGCAGCAAAATAAATGATAGAGCTAATGTTAAAATCTTTTATTGTTATAAAATTAAATACAAATGATGACTTTCTGGCTATAAAATTGTATGTGAAAAAGAAAATTTGATGTATTTTATTATGTGATACCTTCCCTTTCGTTTTCATTATGTAGTATGTGCTTATTTTATTTACTCGTTCAACAAATATTCATTGAGCAGCTACTATGTGTCAGGAATGCCAAATTAAATGGACATAATTTTTCACCTTGTTCAGTTTTTATTATTTCTAGAAAGATAGACAAGGGGCAAGCAAGTAAATCAATAGAAGAATTATAGATTGTGATATGTTCTAGAAAGCCCTCTCTGCGGACTGAATATTTAATTGAGGCTTACAGGAAAGGTGAGGCTTAAAGGAAGCATTCACATAGTTAAATGACTAGGGGGAAAGTATAACAGGCAGAAGAAATTGCCCATGCAAAGGCTTGAGGTAGGAAAGAGCTTGGCGTGTTTGGAGAACTGTGCGGTGAATGACATTGTTGGGACATAGCGAGGGAGATAAACGTGGGTAGGAAGTGGATATAATTGCTCTTGCCTTATTGAAATGTGATTACTCTGTTGGGCCTGAAATTGCATTGGGATGGTCACTGCCATCTTGCTTGTCACTGCCAAGGGACAAGGTGTGCCCCTTTCAACAAAATCTAGGATGAAATGTACAAAGGTCATGGGTGAGTTGGGTGTTATGAAATAAATATTTGTGCCCTTCCTCCAATATTCATTTGTTGAGGCCCAGATTTGCAATGTGATAGAATTTGGAGGTAAAGCCTTTGGGACGTAATTAGGTCATCAGAGTAGAGCCCTTATGAATGGGATTAGTGCCCTTGTGAGAAGAGAAATCATTCATTCTCTCTCTCTCTGTCTTGCTCTCGCTCTCGTAGGGAGGATATAATGAGATGCCTAAAAGTCTTTAAACCAGGAAGAGGTCCCACAGCAAGAACACCACCGCTCTGGTACCCTAGTTTCAGAGTTGCAGCCTCCAGGCTGTGAGAGAGAAATGGTTGTTGTTTAAGCCCCCCAGCCCATGGTGTTCTGTTATAGAGCCTGAGCTGACTAACACATAGGAGTAGACAGCAATAGGGTGCTTTAAGAAGGGGACAGATTAGTGAGTGATGAGTGATTGCTTAGTAGGGGTGAGAACAGCTACCAACCTGCAGAGCTCATAAAGCCAGAAGTGGTCAAGATGCTGAAGAAGTGATTCCAGCCCTTGGGGCTAAGCAGGGCTCTGGGAAACCTGTTTATGATTGTTGTATTGATTTTCTTTTTTGAATACTCTTAAATACAAAGAGAAATGCCTAACTTTGTCTTCAAGTTTCAAGTGTGCTAAAGGAAAGTGATGAAGGGTTTCCACCCATCCCCCCATTCATAAGACTTGGGCTGAGGAATTAAGGGGTGCTCCTGGGTGGTGATGGCAGCAGGAATCAGAGAGAAGGGGAGGAGAAGAAGATAATACGGTCTGCTTGGTCAACTTCCCTCCTTCGCTCCTTAAGTGAGTCAGTCATTGTTTAATACATGTGGTTTATAAGATGATCTGAAAATATTGAAATTGGATTCCATCCTGCCCAGTCAATTCATTTTCACTGAGTACCTACTCTATGAAAAGCCCTGGGATAGGTAACTTTGGAGATATTAACATGAATTACATAGTGACTCTCACTTCAAGGAACCTGAAAAGGTTAGGAAGAGTTGTTATGTACATAAACAAGTGCCATGATAATTCAAAGCAGGACAGATGAATGATTTCTGGAGGGAGGAATCTTGGATAATTTTATGAAGGAGGAGAAATTTAGATCAGGCTTTGAATTATCAGTGGAGCTTGGGTGACATATATGAGAGTGGGAAGGAATCTCAGGCACAAAGAGCATAATGTCACAGACAGGGCAATGGGGCTTGGCCATTGGTGTTTGTAAGTATTACCCAGAGAGCCTGTTAAAAATGAAGATAGTCAAGATCCAGCAGAGAAATTCTAATTACCAGGGCCAAAGGTAAGGCCAAAGAGTTAAATTTTAAGGGCATATCAGATGAATCTAGTGCCAAGGGCCCAAGTACTACCCAGGGAGGAATGCTAGTCTAGAGGAGACAAGGTGAGCCCAGAAGTAGGAATATGTGTTGAAGGGCATTAGCGTGGGATAAACTTGGAATATTTTAAAAAAGATTTATTTTATTGTTTTTTGACAGAGACAGAGAGAGACAGAGAGAAGGAGGAGGGCCCAGAGCAGTCTCCATAGTTGTATGTCATCAGTTTTCAACATGGTTTTGTTCTACACAAGTGGGCGGACACAGGTGGGCAGGGGTCCGCGGAGGGCGGGAACTGGGCTGGGGCCTCCTGCATGGGAGACATGCCCCCATGGGCCCAACTGGGGGGGGGGGCCAGAACCGAACTGGGGGCCTCCCACATGGGAAGCACACCCCAGTTCAGCATATGGGTCCACACGGGCCGGCGCTGGGATTCGATCCTCAATCTTCAAGGCTGCAAAGTGAGTATTTAACCCTCTGAGCCATCCTGGCTTCCCCAGATATTTTGGTAAGAGCCATGCACACAGAAGGTTTTAAATGCTAAGGGCTTTATTTTGCAGCATAGCTACCATGTTTTGAATAGTCACTTTGAACTAGGTCCTCAAAAGAGCATTGTGAGAAAATTATTTTAGTCCCATTTAAGATGAAGGTGCCTAACCTAAGATAAAGTTAAGTAAAATGTTCAGGTTTTTCCACACAGGAAATGGCAAGGCTGGAATTCACACCCAGGTAGTTCAATAGGTAATGGGTAATGGGAGTCAATGTGATTAGAACTGTGATTTAGAATGATAGTTACCTGTGTAATGAAAGAGAAGAAACTGATGGTGGGGAATCTAGTGATACAGCACAGACAAAGGTGAGGTATGAGAGATCTGCCCAGTAAAAAAGAGGGGAGATATTGCAAGACTGCCCAGGACTTTTTATGAGATTGAATCACATAAGGTTGAGTAGACTAACCACATGCCTCAGTCTCATGAGTTCAGCAAGATGCCAGAGACCTTGCATAACTGATTCTGCAAACCTTTTCCCTTTCGGACCCTGAGTACTTGGGTGCTGTCACCATTGTCTGTGAAGTATTGACTTCTGAGTCTCTCTGGCACAAATCGGGGTGCTAAGTGTTTAAGAACAAATGTGGTGAAGTCAGACTTCCTGAATTCAAATCCTGACATACAACTTGCTGCTTGAATGACCTTGGGCTAGTTGATTGAATGTCTTTGTGCCTTGGTTTTCTCATCTGCAAAATGGAGAGATCATAGCATCTTCATGCAATTGATAAGAGAATTAAATGAAAGAATACGTGTGAAAGGCTTAGAACCACTTCAGGCACAGAAGAAGCACTCACTGTTAGGTTTAACTAATACTGCTACTATTTTATTATTTTATTTTGACTAGGCCTTGTGAAATTTGGACATATCTCTTGCTAACTTTACAAGCCACAGGCCTATTTGTTCAGCATTGAGAGAGGTTCCTGCATCAAGTGTCTATTTCCTGAGCAGCATTAAAATGGACAGTGATCAAGTAGCAATTCCTCTTCTGATTAATTTGTTGTTCCTGCAGTATCTAAGGCGTATGATGTAGGACAGTAATTCAGTTCTAGAAGGAAATTGGAATATTAAAGGAGCAACCTGTTGTTGCAATAACATTAAACATGGCTCTTCCAGTGGCTATGAGAAAATTCAGCATGGATTAGATTTTCTTCTCATAAAGTGATCAAAGCACTGTTAAAGAAAAGGGAATATTTCTCCTTATACTTCTCCCTGGTAATGGCTCTGTGGCTGTTATGGAGGTAAATTTTATATATGATTCACGTGATGACTACAGGATTTAATGAATATAGGATTGGTTTTCTTTCCCCATAGTGAGCAATGCAGCAAGTCTGTATAGATTCTCTTTTCATTAACCTCTTCTTTTAGAGTTGGGACTATTGACTTCAACAAATCATAGCATTCCCAAGAGGGCTGACATAAAGAAAGTAAGATGGGTTCTTTAAAGAGATTTGTAGGATGAGGAAGGAGATTCTACTTTAGGGTTCTCAGAGAAAGCTAAATGTAAGATGGGAACAAAAATATAAGACGAATCATATACAGTAGACTCTCCATTAACTGGAATTCAAGCAACCAGCACTCCAGCAACCGGCAAAATTTTTTTCTAGTTGCTTGAGATTTTGCCAGTTGTTTGAGAGTATCAGTTGCTTGAGTTCTGATTAATGGAGCGTCTACTTACATTTACCCGGCATCTACAAATCACCATGGGTGCTGGTTAACTGAGAGTCTACTGTATTTAGAAACTGGGGAAGAATAAGTGCGAAAATGACGAGCCCTGTCCAGGATAGACATAACATGTTTGAGGAACTGTAAGGAGCTCTATTTGCTCGTATGTTTTAAGCAAAGGGAAGGATGGTGTGAGGGTGTGGAGAGAGATCAGAAGCCAGAGTATATAGGGTTTTTAAATCCATGGTTTTATTTTGAGTACAGTTGAAGCTCTGGAATATTTTTAAGCAGGGCTGTAAGATATGACATATTTTTAAAAATCACTCTGGGGTCAGGTAGAGAGTAGGTCGTGGAAGACTAAAGTAGAGGCAGAGGGTCAGTTAGGAAGCTATTGCTGTCATGCAGTGGGCTGGAGCAGATACTCAATGAATTTTGTAAAAATACTACATTGTTTGTTTCTCCTTAAGTGGAAGAAAAGTATGATTCTTCTGAATTTAGTCCCTGAAAATAAGTCATTGAAAGCACTGGGGAGGTGGAGCCTCTTCTTGACATTTCTGGAAATGGTTTCAGAATGCTGAAGACACACTGACAGTGTCGTCATGTGTGAACGCAAAAGCCTGTCCACAGCTCGGTCTATGCAACCTTCAGGCACAACCGATCAGCTGCAGAGCACGTTGAAGAAAGTGGGAAACCTGGTCTCCTACGGAAAGGAAGCTTCTATCATTTGAGGCCATTTCTTAAAAGAGAAATAACTCAGAGGTAGAGGTATCATGGGTGTGGGAAACTGGAGGAAAGAAAACAAGTCCTTCAGTATTGTCATTGCTAAGAGGAGTTGCACCAGGTGCTGGGGGAAATGAGGACGCGGGATATACACTCCTTCAGGGCAGCTGGATCCATCTTGCACTAGACTCCAGTAATGGACATGACCCACCCCAAGGAGCCTACTCAGCATCAGACAGGGCCTAAGCTAATTTGGAAATGTCTGACACTTAGAATAATTGCAAGTCAATTTGGCCCAGGGCAAATGACTGCCAATGGTGAAGTCATTTAGCAGAATTTTTCTTGCTTACCCAAATACTACAGCTAAAGGAAATAAGTGAAATTTAAGCAGTATATTGGACTCCCAGAGCAAAACTCTGAAGGTAGAAAATGAACACCAACTTACAGAACCTTAGCCCTTTTCAGAAACCCATGGAATTAATAAAATCCAGCTCTCTCTCCCCGGTTGACCCCAGTTTTCCCTTCTTTATTCCAGGTCTGGGGCTGAGAACCAGGGTTTTAAAGTGTGTCTGAGCCTGCTTTGGAGTCACTTTATTCTCATTGCCCACAGGCAAAGAAACTAGGATCAATGAATAGGAGTTATAGGGAAAAATATTTGAACTCGGAATTGGGAAGAATGTTTTAGTCATCAAATCTGCCCAACAATGGAACAGACTGCCTTGTGAGACAATAATAATATGAGGTTAGCCTTATTGAGCATATACTATATGCCAGACTATTTTTATTATTTTATTTTAACTGTAGGCAAATAAAGAAATGAGCTAAGTGCTTTACATGCATTATTTTATTTGGTCCAGAGCATAGCTCATTTTACAGATGAAGAAACTAAGGGATAGAAGGGTTAAAGTTACATGTCTAAGGTCACACAATTATTCTACATCATTATCCCTGGAATGGGGCAGAGGTTGATAAGAGACCACACTTTTGGAAGAATGAATGAAGAAATGAATTTGATTAAGTTCAAGAAATGTTTTTGAAAAGCTACTGTGTACCAGACATACTGTTAGGCATTTGGGGATAAATAAGGTCCAATATGACCTAGATTATGGCTGGAAGATTTTTCCAGACTAATAGGAACAATTTAGCAGATGCTTTATAATTTATAAAACTAAACATTTATGAAATTCCAAAAAAAAATCTGGTGGAAGCATTTGGTTGCATTTTCAGGTGGACATGGATTTAGGAAAATCTTCCTGCATCAAGTGTCATTTCAAGTGAACATTGAAGGATCATGTGGAGACAGCTTGGGGACTAAGGAGTATTTCAAGGTATGGATTTACATTTTATTCCCCATGGTATGAAGAATTTATTACAGCTTTTACTAGCAGGAAGGAATCTGAAAGTACCAAAAATTGTCTGCTAGCTAGAAATGAAGAGATTTGGTTAAAAGAAAGGGTGAAGGTCAGAGGCCAGTTGGGTGTCCTGGAGAAGTAAGGTCTTGGGTTGGGGTGACTTGAGGGGAAGGAGAAGGGCAGGCAGCTGGAAGAAAGATTTTAATTTTAGAGGCAGGATCAATGAGTGGGAAGCAGGGAGATTGACAATGCGGGCAGAGCCAATGATTTTTCCTAGGTTTTGAAGCTGCTTAACTTGGAGGGTGGTGTTAGGGACAGGAGCTCATATGGGGCCCTGAAGTATGGGAGCATGAAAAAGGGATGAAAATTTGATCATGTATTTACCATCTCTATGGGCCCATGAAAAATGCTTCTATAAGTGAGGTTACCAACCAAAATCACCCCAATACATTTTATTGTTTTTTGGGTTTTTGGGGTTTTTTTTCACAGAGTCAGAGAGAGACAGAGAGAAGAGGAAGGGCCCAGAGCAATATCCATAGTTGTATGTCATCAGTTTTTTGACAAGGTTTTGTTCCACATAAGTAGGCGAGAGCCACACAGGGCGGGAGCTGGGTTGGGGGCCTCCCATGTGAGAAGCACACCCCAGTTCAGCATATGGGTCCATATAGGCTGGAGCCAGGACTCAATCCTTTGTCCCTGGGGCTGCAAAATGGGTACTTAACCTACTGAGCCATCCCAGCTTCCCCAAATTTAAAAAAGAAAAGAAAAAATGTTTCTGTTTCTTTCCTGGTTTCCAGCCATCGTGGGTGAGGGTTGCTAGATTGCTAGGCTGTAGCAATCTGTGTAGTCAGCTAGCTAGCATTAATTATAAGTATTTATCAAGTGATTACGAGTGTTCATCAAGTCCTACCAATAAAGTCTGTGATGCTGCGGCACAGCCATGAGTAAGACTTCAATCCTTGCCTTCGTGAAACTTGTATTTCCATGGAGAGACAGACATTACATGTATGATTGCACAAGTAATAAGTAAATAACAATTGTGACAAGAGCTTTGAAGGAAGAATATGAACCTGAACTAGGCTTGGGCCAGGCTTCTGTGAGAAATGACATTCAAGTTGATACCTGAATGGTAAGTAGGTTAGTTCTGGCATACGTATTTGAATTTGAAAATTTTGTTTTCTTGTGACTGGATTAAAAAGGCAAAGAGGTAGCGTTTTTAGGCTGTTTGGACCTATAAACTCCATCTTTGAATGAAATTCTTGATACAGGTGTAAAAGGTCTTCTGGACGGGTGGTGTTGACCACTTACATCTTGCCAACGTTGGCTCTTCCTTCTGCTGACGTCACCAATTGCCTTGTCAGTTAGCCATTGGTTGTCTGGGTTATTCTTAAATTGAATTCTGAAAAATGTGCTTCATTTTCTCCAAAGTGATGACTTGGGGAAGGCTAGAAATGATGCTGTGGTAAGGGAATAACGTTGGAATGTAGGGCTGAGGGCTGAGACTCTGGCTGGAGATCACTCAGCCTGCCCACAAATCTAAAAATGCACAGTTTGACTGTAATGCTGGAAAATATCTCCTAATGTTTTGGCTTCTGCCTACAGAAAAGAGAAAGTTAAAATCACGGATGGCAGCAAGATTATTAATTCAGGAATCTTAACACTCCAGTGTCACCGATTTTGCCTTAATGATTAAAAAAAAGAATTCATTTCACAGTGAATTTGTCCCAGACCATGTGCAGGTTGTTGAGAAAAAGAGAAGGAAATAGGAAAGGGAGGAGGCAGAACTGTCGATTGAGGACACATTGGAGACTCTTCAGAAATGCCATGGGATGGGAGATGAGGCTGAAGTGAACTTGAAGGCTTATCTGTTGATGCCACTTCTGTCATTTTTCATTGTGTGTTGCCTTGTTGATTTGATTGTTGGATCCCTTTTCCTAGTATATGAAAGCACATGCCAAGGTTGATCCAACGGGCTTGGAATTGGGCTGAGCATCACTATGATCCAAACATCTCAGCTGCCTTCAGTTTTCTTATTGTAAAACTCACATTTTTGCCTGCGAAGATAATTGGACCCCTAAGGAGGTATTCAGTCTGGTATAAACTCCAGTAAAATACGAGCCACCTGGGAGAAAGGGCTATGTTCATGTTGAAGTCTTCTTTGTTTTCAGTTGTAGAGGTAGGAGCTACAACTGCTGAGATCATCAAGGTATCTTTTTCACCACAAGTGCTTTTTATGAGTGGCTTTTGTCTTCATTCAAAAATACTACCTGGCCACCTGCTGTGTGCATGGTAATGGAATGGTATGATGGGCAATTAAAAATGAGTAAACGTGTACAAAGATGAGTGAACAAACAGAAATGAGTAGACATACATTTCTGCCAACACTATGAGCTTCCTGGGGCAGGAAGTAAGACAAACATAAGTGAGGGCACCATGAGATTAAGATGTGGGTACTATTATTACACCGGAAAACCTTTACTGATGATCTGTCATTTGGAAGCACTGTGCTATGGGAGGCTCCAAGGACCTCGAAGTTATGATCACAAAAATGTAATGAAAGCTCTATGGGAATTAGGGCAGCAAGAATTCACCGCGGGTGAGAGAAGTGAGGGAAGGTTCCTTAGACCTGATGCTATTGAGTTGAGTGTTAGAGAATGGAGAAGGTCTTTATAGGCAGAGATGGTGGTGTGAGTGATTCGAATTTGGGGAGATGGCAAGAGCAAAAATAGAGACAGAACATTTGTGTTCAGCAAAGGGTAAGCATCAGCTTGGCTGGAATGAGCCTTTACATAGAGCAGTGGGTCATATATGCTATAGACATCACCCTCATTGTTTTAAAATCTTTTATTAAAATGTAACCTAAATATAAAAACATATACAAATAACATTCACAGCTCAAGGAATTTTCATAAAGTGAACACACTCATGTAACCAATATCCAGATGATCAAGAAACTGAACATTATAAGGCTCTTTGGAAACCCCATCACTTACCTTCCAGTCACTGTCCCTACACCGCTCAAGCTAACCTTCTTCCTGATTTCTGACAGTATAGATAAGTTTTGCTTGTGTAAGTGGAATTACACGGAGGGTGCATTTTCTATTTTTGGCTTCCTTGGGCTATGGGATCATCCTGTTGTGTGCAGTTGCTGTCTGTGCACATTTATTGCTATATCATATTTCACTGTGTGGATGTACCATTTGTAATTGCCCATACCAAATATATTTATCCATTTTGCTCTTGTTGGTATTTGGGTTGCTTCCACTTTGGAAAAATTAAGAATATGTTTCTATGACCATTCCCATATAATGTCTGTTGATGAACACATGAACACATTCCTGTCGGGTATAGGAGAGCTGTCCTGAAAAAAATACAGCCATTGTCAATATAACAAGAATGTTTACATGGCTGGACACTTTCTATAAAGTCCTCAGATATCTAGGAATAGAATTTGTCAATTGTAGGATTGAAAATCTCTTTGTAATAACAAAAGCACCCATCCTTAATAACAAAAGCACCCACCCCATATGATTTCAATTATGCTTTTATTATGCCTCTGTTGGGAAATATACTATGATTAATATCTACTGTGAATTCAATAACACTTCTGAATCAAGTGGTATATTATCATAGAAATATCTTGATGCGTGCATGACGTATTTTATCTGCAGACAAGGTTTGAGGTGCATAGGGATATGCAGATCTCTTGCAATACCTGAGTTTCCCCACTTATCTCCTCTCCCCAATTTGGGAGCCACAGACTTAAGTGAATGATGGGATGTGCGGTCAAGGAGCAACCGTTGATTGAGTTCACTGACATTTCTGGTGCTCTAGGCCAAGCCTCTAGTCTGAAATCTAGTGGGATTTTTTTCCCCTGTCTATTTTCTTTTTCCATGAGAATGAACACATGTGCTCCCTAACTATAATATTAGTACAGTTAATGCATTAATAGGAAGTTGGTCTGGCCAAGTGGAGTGATAATAACCTTTGGAGGGGGGTCTGGGCTTGAAACCACGACCTGCCACTTGCTTGTTGTGTGAATAAGGTAAGGAATGAATTGTCTATGAACCTCAATATATTCATCAGTAAAATGGAAATTAGAATACCTACCTAGTATAAGAATCATGAAAATCAAATTAGATAGTGTATACCAAATGCCTAACATTATGTCTTCTCACTGAATGATAACTACTGTCATAGTTTTCATCATCTTTTTCATCATCTTTTCCTACCTGTGTGTCTTCTCCTTGGGTTATTGGGTTTATGTCCTTTGGGGGCATATGCCTGCCCCCCTGCCTATTATTCCCATAACTATGTTCAACACCTTGTGTCCAGGAATCTTTCTTTGTTAGACCTCTAAACAAGTATGTTGTGTCCATAATCCCTTTTCATCAGCCTTGCTGGTGGCAGGAGCAGATCTGTGCATTTGTTTTAGCCAAGGGGCTTATAATTGATAACATCTTCATATGTTCCCTATCTTTCTAGATTGTTGCTGTCTGTGTTTTAATCTAGAGAAAGGAGTTGAATGGTGTGACCAGCTTCCGAGGGGGAACTTTCCATCACCCTCTTAAATCATTCTTCATAGGAGACTTCCAATGTGATCTCCAGGGGATGCTTTACACCTGAAGGGTTGTGAGCACTGTGTGAAGCAGCAGAAAGTGTATGGAGAGGGGGCTTGGCTGCAGGTATCAGAGGTGGAAAGATAGAGACGAGATGGTATTTTCCCCGTAGCTGGTGCACCGCAATGTGAGGTCAGCGAAGGTGGAGAAAAACATTTTTGATGGATTCTTCACCCTTCAGAACTAAATCTGGTTTTAGAGCCAGGCAAGGAGAGAGTCAGATGGCCTGGTCGTTTGTCTGAGATTGAGGTCAGAGCACAGGGCAGGGGAAGTATCTGGCAATGAGAGTGACAAGAACTGAGGATCAAGAAGGCAATTAGGAAGGAATGACAGATCACACCCTCCTGAGGCACAAGAGCAATATTTCTGAGGATGGATTTCTAGCAACCGTGACTTTTGATGAAGAGCAGATCTGATGGAGTTGTGTTTTGAAGTAACACAACTCTGAACCCAGCCAGTTTCAAATCCGCAATACAGAGCAGATGGATCCTAACAATTTACTCATCTAGTTGTAATGCTTGTCCTGACTATTGTCCAACTGGCCTTAGACATTGTCGGTCTCCTCCGAGGTGAAAGGGAAGGGCCACATTTTTTTTCACTTTACTGTTCTCTCCTTCCCAGTTCTACAAGGCCAGGTTGCTGAAATCACCATAGTCAACCCCTCTCTCTATTTCTCTCTCTCTCTCTCTCTCTCTCTCTCTCTCTCTCTCTCTCTCTGAAAATGTAAGCTTCTCCCATGGGATTTCAAGTTTAAATATCCTTGCTCAGCATGCAAAAGTGTGTACCATTCAAATATGGAGGAAATCACATTCACTTTAAAATCCTAAAGGTGGAGAAGGTCAAATATATAGTGATGGAAGGAGAACTGACTCTGGGTGGTAAGCACACAAAGCAACACATAGATGAAGCGTTATAGAATTGTACACTTGAAACCCATATAATTTTACTAACTGATATCACCCCAATAAATTTAATAAAATTAAAAAAAATAATAATCAGAAAATTTTTATCTGCATGCTTTATACCAACTGATGTTTAAAACATATACACAAAAGTTCCTTTATAATTTCACGGTTTGGAAATAAAAGGGAAAAGAAGTTGTTGAGAAAAATGTGTTAGATTTTACTGAGTCCCAAATATCTGGAAAACAATTCGAGTTCCTCAGCCAAACTTAGAGCTCTGGCTAGGCTTTCAAACTCCACTATCGACAGCTAATTTCTTGAGCAAATTTATTCACTGTTTTCAGGGGAAAAAAAAAATTGGCAGCCAGGAGCCACCTCAGATGTGCAGCCTGTTCAGAAATATCTGAGTTCAACTTTCTTAAGCATTTCTGTTTCCTTCTCAAAGAACATTCTAGCTACATGACATATTATTTGTCTGTGACCTTTCTCCAGAAGGCATGAAAAGGGAGAAGTCCTGTTTACTTTCTGAAGATAAGGCAAACTGTTTTGTCTCTAACACAGCCTTATTTCTCTATTTTTTTTATTTTTATTTTTTTAGGGTCAGAAGGAAGAAAAAGCTTAATTTTTTTTTTTTATTTTGACAGTAGAATTTAGCTGATGGTCTCCAGGGAAAATGTCTATGTCTGCTGAAAACTTGGAATCTTGAGCTCGAATGTGATTTCATTTATAAAAACCAGATCATTATTAGCATAGAGGATTTTTAAGGTGGTCAAATTACTCTGTGTGGTAGTGGTGGATTCATGTCATTATACATGTGTCCAGATTCATAGAATGTACATCAAGAGGGAGCCCTCATGTAAACTATGGACTTGGGTGACAGTGACATGTCAGTGTAGGTTCATCAGTGTAACAAGTGAACCACAGTGGTTGGGATGTTGATGATAGGGGAGGCTATACTTGCGGCGGGTGGGGCAGGGGAATATTTGCAAAATCTCTGTACTTTTCCTCCAATTTTTCGGTGAACCAAAAACTCCTCTTTAAAAATTGTCTTTAAAGAAATCATCTGTTTATTGTCTAAACTAGACCTTAAGTCTAGGTCTCCATTCCTTACTTGCTTTGTGAGTAACTGTTTGAGTTTCCTTACAAGCAGCGTTGGGACAAGAACTCATTAGGAAATTGATCCCCAGAAGCATAGGTGAGGAAGGAGGGTGGGAGGCAGGCAAGGGAGAAAAGCCAATGAGAGGGGCACGCAGGTGGGCGCCCAGGGCTCATGGCCACTGGAGACTCTCTGAGAGTCTGTGTGGAGCACACCGGACACCGCACGATGAGAAACTGGAGCGTTTATGGCCCAACTCGTATCATTCTCTGCACCCAGAACCAGCAGCCGTGGGACCAGAGGAAATTCTTAGACAGTGATGGCAAACAGTGGCACCCTGGGGGTGGGAAGCTGTCAGCATGCTGGAAATAGTCCAGGTTAAGAGACCAGGGAGGTCAGGAGGAGTTGGGGGTTGGGGGCACAGGCAGACTGTGTTCCATGCCCTTCAGTAAATAACATCATCTCCCCAGGCCCCGTTTTCTCATCTTTCAAAGAAGCAATTGGAATTTCCAAATGGGTCCCTGGATAATGAGTATTCCTTACGAAAACAGTTCCTTGGTCAAATAAGTTTAGAAAGTATTAGGTTAAACTCTGTATCTATATCTGTATCATTTATATCTATATCTATATTTATATCTGTATATCTATCTATCTGTAATCTACCTATATCTATATCACCATCATCTGTATCTACATCTAACTGTAATCTCTTATCTATCTATCTATCTATCTATCTATCTATCTATCTATCTATCTATCTATCATCTAATCTATCTGAGAGAGAAAGAATTTTTAACTGCAGGACATCTCAGAGCCTTTAATATGTAAGACTAAAATAGTGGATTGTGTTTTTCGAAGGTATTTGACAATGGAACCTCCCTGTTATTATTTTTTTCAGATGACATCTGTTAATGTCTTGAGGACCTAGTGGTCTGCAGCACACCATTTGATCTGTAGCATACCATTTGGTCTGTGGCACACTGTCTGTTCTGTGGTATACTGTTTGGGATATGCTACAGTAGATAGCTGCTCAAGTCCAGCTCTGCTCTGTGCTTCACTGAGTAAACAGTAATTCCAACTCTGGAACTTTAGCTTCAGAGGAGATTCAGAAGGTTAGACTCAGAAGGGTTCTAGGCTCCCCAGATTCCTATTTTCATCTCTTTTACCTATTGGACTTCTACCGGTAAGTTCGTTTTCTTTTGGTAGGAGCTTTCTGGAAAACAAAAACGAATAGGAAAGCCATTGTGTATAGGATAAGGTACTAGAAGACATGTTGTGGACATAGTGGAGACAAGTACAGGGTCAGAGGAAGTAGGGGTGGGACTCTGGTCTCAGCCAGGCTGAGGCTCTCTGTCCCACTAAGCCAACAATTAGGCCCCGTCACCCATTATTTGAAATTGACAAGGAAGTGGAATCCGATTTATTCTAATGGGGTCTAGGTAGGATTTCTCTACTGGTAGGTTAGCAGATGCATTTTGACTGAAACGCATGTAGAGCAAAGTGGTTATCTTAAGGTCCCCTTGGGTGTCCACAGTGAAGCAGCTCACTATTTTTAGATTCCTCTGGGTGAGCATTCTCAGCAGCACAGAACTTTCTTTATGTCTCAGCACAAATCTTGTTCTGATTGAGAGCCAAGGTTAGAAGGCTCTGTCTACACCCACAACTATGTAATTTAAGCATCTGTTGTTGTCCTTGTTGGTAAGAAAGAAGCGTGCACTTTGGAAGCTCACGGACATATGAGTAACCACAGCCTGAAACAATGGCCCACTTGTGGATCTGTTTGCACATCATTGCTCACTGCTATGCCCTAAAATCTTGGTGACAATATGATGAGGTGCGTTCCCAAGTTTGCTCAGAGGACACCTCATGTGTTTGCATCCTCCGCGTGGTGAGAGGATGCCCCAAACAGAAGCTTTAGAACTGAGCATAGGAGGCCTGTGGGGAGAATGGGTCAGGGTGACAGAACCTTATTCCTTGTTTGAGAAAGGTCTTATTTCTCCACATCTGAGAGAGGAAAGAAATCTGCCATGAAGCACGAGTCACTTGGTCCTGAGTCCTAGATGAAATGAAGGACTAGAGTGTATAGATTCCTGGGGATGTTTCTACTTCTGCTCTGAAAACATGATGTGTCATTTACTTAAAAAAAATTTTCAGTGAAATTGTGGAGAAACCTGTGGTCCAAAATATTCACTTGAAAAAAAAAAATCTCTCTTCAGCTAAGGATTTCCATCTTTTAAAAGTGGAAAGCATTCTTTTTGAAAAGCATTTTCACCTCATCACAACTGATGAGAATTTTTTTGAGTCATTATAAATATATAGCATTGTTATCAGTTATCTAGAAAGATAATCAATGTTCCCACAGAAAGGAGAATGGTGTGCTAAACTGTATTCATAGGCTCCAATATAGGAGATTAGTCTGTTTTATTTTTTTAAATCCATTTTTCTGTTTATCTGTAGAAACTATATTAACAATAGCCAGGTGATTGCTTCATATTTTCACTCATCAACCAGTTAGTGGGAACTTTGAGCTGGGTTTCCAGATAAGAAAAACATTTTAAGAACTCTTCGCTGGAAGATTTGGGCCTGAGTTCTGGCTGATTTAAATAGAAAAGGGGTGTTATTAAAAGGGTATTGCTAAACACAGGCTTGGGATTTACACAGCTAGAGAAAAAGATCAAAACCAGACCTTGATGGACAAACTCAAGCCCTAAATACTTCGACTTACAGCCTTGTAGTTGTGCCCTGGGGGCTTGAGCATATTGTGACCTCAATTGCTGCCAAAGACGTACCACTTCTTGGTACTGCTGGGTCCTGTTTCAAAGTCCAGTTGGGTGCCTCTGATCAAAAGAACCCAGGTCGTGTGTTCATGTCTTAGCTTCAGAGGAGCCTGAGAAAACAAGTATGTGACATTTTCAACTTCTGTAGTGGAATGCAGGTAGAATTCTCCAAACCTAGAAGAAAGTTGAGATGCTGGAAAGTCAACAAAATTGAAAAGTGTCTACCATAAGTAATTCAAGGCAGAGGAACAATATGTACAAAATCACAGTTGCATGAGAGGGAATTCAAACACAGCCTGGCCCTCTCAGAGCTGATAGATCTTTAGAGGACTTGGGTCCCAGCATGCTCTGTCTGCCTTGTCTGACAGTCATTCTCTTACCAATTCAGTAAATAAAGGTCTTTGGAGGTTAGGGGAGAGGATGTGACAGCTTGAAAATGATTACAAAATTACGAAGTACAATGTAGATATGATTGTCTGAACATACATTGATTAAAACATCTGCATTTTAATGACGATTAGCACAGGGGAATGGGTGTTAGACTTATAAATGCCATCTTCTTTGACATAAATTTCTTCCAAATGACCCTCTCCTTTTAGAGGACCTTACATTTGTAGATTTGTTTTGAGAGACAGTGGACTGTTGGCATCTGTCAAAATACTGCCTCTGCCTATGCAGGAATTGATGGCAAGGTTTCATAAGAGTTTCATTCTTGCTGGTAGTCAACCAAGGAAGAGATGGGTCTAGGTAAACCACAAAGTAAATATGAATCTCTCCCTGTTGGACTCTAACTAGAGTGAAAAAAAAATTAAAGATACATGTGAATGAACTCCTAGATTTTGAGGGTTAAAGGGAGATGAAAAGTTAGGAATTACCTTCAGCTACACAGAGCCACAAGGTCATGATAGCCAGAAGGTCATTCTTGGTAAACTAGCCTATCTGTATTCATGATGCAGTTTATTTAGTGTTGATTTCTCATTTAGCAAATGACGGGATATGAGCATTTTTGCATTGTTTTAGTTAAGTTATGGGGCATAAAGAAAAGGGTCTTTAATGTACATTTAAGCTAATGTATGAATTTCCTGCTCTAACACTACTCAAGGCCATTGGGTGGTAGCACCAAGATTCTAGTAGGAAATGTAAATGTTATGGACAGAATCAGTGCTGCCCATTTCAACAAGGTTTCTCAACCAAAGTCTCCCTGCAGTGCTGAACTTGAAAGCTCTCAATTTTATACTTGTAAAGAAGAGAACAAGGGAGTTCCTCACATTGTGCTTGAGAAAAGCTGGGGACTATATAGACCTAAAGATCACAAAGCACATAATAAAACATATCAGTTCCTTACCATATGAGCTCAGTTGTACCAAATGTTGGGGAATAGAAATGCTAAACCCTGTTACCCTGTGTTGTTGCAATAAAAGGAGACTCTTAGTGGTGTGGGTGCTCTTTGGAGGGAAGACGTCTTACTCTTTTTCAAAGATGTTGTCCTAAATCACTACGGCTTCTAATTGGTAGTAGTGGCATTTGGCAAATCCTCTGGTTTGGCCCCTTTTGCAGGGTTTACTTGATTTCACAGTTGTGGTTTTTATGTAGGGCACCATTATTTGATCTAGCAATTTTCATGTAAATTAAAGGTTGAAAGGATGGGCTACACAGTGAGATGGCAATGCCCTTCATTTTAAGTGGAAATCAATTTAAAGGAGGACTAAAACCCCAGTGGATAAGAGTGTTGACTAGACATTTCTTAAAATAAATACATTGACCACGACCCAGACAATTTACATAGCTTTTCCTAAAATCCTTGCCATAGCTTTAGAGGACCCCCTTGCCTCCAATGATATCTTTCTTCCCACTACCTCTACTGTTTTCCCTTTGTTCCATCTTAGATCTTGCTGTTTTCAATACCTGTTTCTTAAATCTTACAAGTTTATTTCTTTCTTCCTTACTTCATTTAGGACTCTTCCCAAAGTTATGGTACTCAGAGATGCCTTTCTGGAATCACTTATCTAACTAGTACTTCATCATTCACTATCCCCTGACTATAGAACTTATACATAGTATAATAAAAAGTCATCAGTGATTGTATCTATCTATCTATCTATCTATCTATCTATCTATCTATCTATCTATCTATCTATCTATCTATCTATCTATCTATCTATCTATCTATCCATCCATCTCTATCATCAATCTATCACCACCTATATCCATCTATCCATCTATCCAGCCAGCCAGCAGGTCTGTTAATTTGTTACCCCCTCTGGAGTGTAAACTCTATGATTCCATGGTAGTTATCTGTCTTATTCACAGTGGTAGCTTCAGCATCTAGAACTGAACCTGGCGGGTAATGAGTACTTACAAGTATTTTTTGACTAAATAAATGGATGACTTAAACTACACCATTTATAAACATATTAAATACCTGATTTGAAGGAAAAAAACTATTCATAATTTCTGTCCTATCATTGAGTTTCTCTTTTAGAATGTTCTATTAAAGTACATCTAAGTCCCACATTCATTTATGAAATATATTTCTAGGACCTTATAATTTTATAAAATCCTAACTGAACATGTAGTTTTGATGAATTGTTTTCTGTGAAAGGACAGTATTTTTATATGAGTTGCCATTATCACTTTAAACTCTTCTTGTAAAACATACTCTTGAAAAGAAGAGGACAGAGGCAGTAAGACTGTCCTTTTAGTACACCCAGTCATGAATTAATCATCTATAGCATTAGTAAAAATATCAGCAGCCTACTTTACCCAACAAAACATGTTTTCTATTATGTAAAAAAATTTATTTTTTGACATGTGTGAACTTGTGTGAACTTTCAGAAGTTGGATGTGTAGTTTATAGTTTTTGGATTGTACTTCTTAAAATCTGTAACCGTATGTTGAAAAATATTTGATAGCCTAAAAGTACTATATATTGCAAAAGCTAGACAGAAAAAAATACTCTTTCGAGTACCAAGCCTTCTTAAATCAGTTACTTGAATTTTTTTCTAGTGTAGAAGAGATATATAAACAACAAAAAAATTTAAATGTTTGCCTGGAAAATGATAGTTGGTAACATTTAACCATTCCTGTTCCCATCTTGCTTTCAATGGTAGTCCTAAACCCAACACATACTGTGCTTCAGTGTCTGTTGTGCCAACACAGATTGGCTTGGGCCCCTGCCCAGTTGTCCTGAAGAAATGAAAAGCCAGGATTCAGCAGAAGTTTGCATGAGGCCCGAGGAATTGTTCCCATGTGCATTTCCCCTTCGTTCCCTTTCCCTTTCTCTTCCCTGTTGTGTTTAAACCTGCCCGTTGGTCTTTTTAAGAGGCCTTATTTGAAAAAACAAAACAAAACAAAAAAACAATCGTACAATATTAAGAGAGCTTATTTCTATCAGCTTGTATGATTATAGTTTGCCAAAATCGAAGAGACCTTGATGAGACCCAAATTTTCTTATTCAGACTTCCCAGAAAGATTCTGCAAGGATTGCAAAAACGGTTTCCCTCATATGATGCATCAGTTAGAATAGGCTGGGTCATACTGAAGGAACAAACAACGCTGAATCTTGTTGGCTTGAAAGAACAAAGGTCTTTTTCTTGCTCACTTTCCATGCTTGTGTTAGTCAGGGTTCTCCAGATATATAAGTACCCAAGAAATAACAATGTATTTATTTATTTATTAGAAACTGGCTCACACAGTTATGAAGGATGAGAAGTTCTATGATCTATTGTCTACAAACTGGAGACCCAGATACGCTGGTAGAGAGCCTATTTTGTAAATCCCAGTCTGAGGGCAGGAGATGATGCATTGAGCTGTCACAGCTCACACAGTGAAGCAGGAAAACAAGGGGAAAATTCCTCTTTCTTCCTTCTTGTGTCCCATTCAGCCCCTTCATGGATTGGATGATGCCCTCCTGCATTGGGGAGGATATGCTACTGACTTGAGTCCACTGATTCTAATCTTATTCAGAAACACCCTCACAGACACACCCAGGAATAATGCATAGTGTGGCATCCCTCCAGTCAAGTTGACACGTAAAATTAACCATCACAGTGCCTGTCCTGAGTGGGCTGGGGGCTCTGTCCCACATCACTGGAAGCCTTAGGCTGATGCTGCACCTACCCTGTGGAAGGATGCAGGCCACGCAGCAGAGGGAGAGAAAATATGGTGAATCGCAAACTGTTTCTTAGAGCTTTGCCTGTCTCTTCAGCTCCATTAGCACTGGCCAATCAAGTCACTCAGCCATACTTATCTTATGGGGGACTGAACCACTGTCAGTTTAATATCTCTCTACATTGCTCAGAAGAAGAGAGAATTGAACAACTCTAATAACCACCCAACATACCACATCTAATTGCTTGGGAGGAGCAGTCTAGAGTGTCATACTGACAGGACTGGAGTACCTGTCCTCACTTATCAAGCAAGGCCATGATTAATCAGCATTAGCTGTAATGCTAGAGATGGGACATCTGAATCTTAGAGGGTAGGTAGTTTCTTTTCCTGGATAGCCAACAAATATAATGGTTTGTGGCTTTCCAAAGAGTACACAACTTTGGTGCTTCTAAGAAACACCAAATCTCCATGGAGATTTCTACAGATACAGAAATTGAGGTCTTATCTTCAGAGTCTTCTAAAGTTCAACATTATTCACGTTCTCTCTTTAATTTTGTCAGCTATGCTCCAATACAACAAAAGTAGAATCTGGCAATAATTTTCTAGTCTATAAATATAAATTCTGATAACTAGTGAAAAGCCCTCTGTTTTATAATAGAAAAAGGGGATCCATGGCTTGGACAAACGATCCCTCCAGACCAGATAGGACATATAAGATTTCATCGTATAGAATAACTGATTGTGTGAATGGATACAGAGGCTGCATTAGAGCTCATCATCAAAAGCATGCAGTGATTGACAATTTCTGCCACCAGTGCAGGAAGGGTATTAGTGGGACACATGCCAATGATTTATCTGTTATTCTAGATCATTGCTTCCCACCTGGCTCCCCCCTTTTTTAGAAATTACATTCTGATCTAACAATCTGATTACTAATTTGTTTCCATGTGCTTTTGCTATTTGTATAGGTATGATCTGAATGACAGACATCCATTTTTCAGTCATTGGATAGGCTGTCTTCTTCAGAATGAATTAAAAGACAAAGCAAAAATGAACAAGTCTAAAAATTGCATATCCACCATACGGGAGTTTGATTAAATAACCTAGAGTCAGTCCCAGAGATAATTATTAACTAATAATGTAAACTTCTTCCCCCCTCCTTCCGTCTTTTGCTTCCTTCCTTCCTTCCTTCCTTCCTTCCTTCCTTCCTTCCTTCTTTCCTTCCTTCCTCCCTACCTCCTTCCCTCCCACTCAGCCTTCCTCTTTCCCTCCTTTCTCCTTCCTTCATTTCCCCTCTCTCCCTTCCTCTTTTCCTTCTTTCTTTTAATTTTTATTTATCAATTATAGTTGACATTGAACATTTCTTAATGGGAAAATCTGAACTTGAGTGTGACTTTCCTGGAAGACACTCTCTGTTTAGGAAACTGGATATCTTTCTTCTCTGACATCAGTATTTCTTTCTTTCTGACTTCAATAATTTTCAAGTGGATGACATCAGACCTGGAACCAATGTGAAAAAAAAAATGTATTAGGCACACAGTGGAAGAAGAAACACATGAGAGAAGTTCAAGGGAAAAATATAAGCCGATGTGAAGGATAAGTGATATTCTGATAATTTATCAAGATGGTGCTGAATATCTCTAAGATCAGTAAAGCATGAAAGTCTAGAGTATTTGAAAGAGCTGCATGGGTCTTATTTTACCATCAGAGTGTGATTTAGGGGCTGAGAAAATGCATGCCTTTCTGGCTCCAGAATAGACATTTAGTGTTAGGCTCCTTTCTCTGCTTTTAAAGACAAGATGAGGTTGGATATGTGATGGTTGATCATTTGACAGTTGCTATAGTTACAGACACCCTTATAAGCTAATGAGAGATGGACTATGTGTCAGGAGGAATTAGGAGAACATTTCAATCTGCCCAGTTACACAACTAGAAGAAATATATTTCATTTTTTTCATATTCCTCATGACTAAAACATTTTTTTCTAATCTCATAAATCTTCAGACTCACAGTGTCTACCAGTAACGTGAACATAAATATATTTCTAGGATGTAATGATATTTATCTAATGGGACCACGTCTCTGGCCAGCTGCCCATGCTAGTTAGGGAGTCTTTCTCAGATCCTTCGGTTTAACCCGTTACTATCCCAAGTGTTTCATAGCATAATTTAACAATTCCATTGGCAACTTTAGTTCATATTTTATCTAACATAAGCAAGTAATCTTAAAGGGTTTATAATATGATCTATGCTGATTTAGAATTATAGAATGTCAGAAATAAATTTCTTTATCATGTACATGTTTATCAGGGGTAGCATTTCTCCCGGGAGGATGAAAATTGGTGCTTAAATATTATAGTGGTTTGTGGCTTTGGAAAGGGCCACAGCAGATACCTAGACATACAGCATATCTGTGGTAAAAGTTCAGGGGAGAGTGAATTGAAAAAAAAAAATTTAAAAAGAAGCTTCGAAAGGAAGGAACAATAAAAAGTTTGAGGAACAGGGTCTATCTCAATAATTTTAGAAATAACAGTAGTTTTAATAATAACGTTTGTTGTATGTTTACCGTGTGCCAGTTACTGCTTTAAGTGTACTACTTAAATTATCTCAAATCCCCTGACAGCTCTGTAGAGTAGGTGCTTTTGTGTGTCCTTTTACATGTGGACGGGGGAATGTGGCATGGAGAAGCATAGAGAGGCATGAGGGAGTTTAGGCATTTGACCAATTAGTAGGAGACAGAACTAGGATATAACCCAGACTGTTTTCCGTCTCTTAACGACTTCACTTCACTACTCTGTATACCAGCTGCCTGTACATAGACAACAAGGTAGAAGCCCAGAGAGGACTCATGGCTTTTCATCACTACTTGGGCTAATTCTGGACAAAAGACACATGCTATCCATCCCCTAGCCACTTGTCCAGGGTTTTTCTAAGAAACTTCTCTGCCACTAGGGTTATTCTGCTGGAGTGTCCTCCTCTTCTTGGTCATGGGCCCTTGACAAAAGTCAGTTAAATTGAATTGGTTGATGGTGTTTTTTAATTTTTCTGTACACTTGCTGGTTTTTATATTTTTATTTTTTTATCTACTCATGCTATCTCTTACTAAGAATGTAGAATTCTTCAACTGTAATTGTGGATTTCTCTGTTTCTCCTTTTTATTGTTAGATTTTGCTTCATGTATTTCAAAGCTCTGTTTTTAGGTGTATATACACTTAAGATTGTTATCTCTTGGTCAACTGACCCTTTTATCATTGTATAATGTTCCTCTTTATTTCTGATAATTTTCCTTATTCTGAAGCCTACACTGTCTGATAGAAAGTCACTTAAACTTTTTAAAATTAATATTTCATGGTTCATCTTCTCCCATTCTTTTATTATAACCTACCTATATCATCATGTTCAAAGTGAGTATCTGTACAGACCATATCCTTGGATTTTATTTTTCACATTCATTCTGACACATCTGTCTTTTAATTAGTGTGATTAGACTACTTACATTTCATGTATCTGTGGTGATATGTTCAGATTTAGGCGTACTATTTTATTATGATCCCAATCAGTTTTAAATGTTCTCTGTTGGCTTCTGACTATTTGACAGGCATACTAAGATTTGTACCTGTAATTAGTTAAATTCCCTAAATTTTGATGTGTTTCAAAATTTGATGTGTCTCAAGCTATAGAATCTTCTACCATCTTGCTTCTCTGGACACCAAGGATTACTTGAAAGAATTATAAGGGATAGAGAACTTAGACATTGAATTTAGTTCTTGCTGCAAAGTCACTTGTGCATATTGTCACACTTCATCTTCAGCATAGTTCCTTTTTGTGTGTGCATTATTTCAGAGCAGAGGAAAAGTTAGCTGGTCAAAGTCGCATAGCTAAGTTAGGTGACACATCCAAACTTGGGTTTATTTGTCTAACCCCAAAGCCTGAGTTCTTTTCATTGTGCCATGCTGAGGATAGGCTAACTTTGTATTTTTTAAATGTGGGAATTGTTGGATATAGCCTTTAATATTTTAACCCATTGTTATTTGAAAATGCAATCAACATTTTAGACTTATGTTACCTGAAGAAGCCTCACTCTCTTGCCCTGAGTTACTCAGTAGCCAGCAGTCCTCTGATTCTCTTCAAAGCATT
The DNA here is from genome assembly GCA_004027555.1 of Craseonycteris thonglongyai. Taxonomy (NCBI): domain Eukaryota; kingdom Metazoa; phylum Chordata; class Mammalia; order Chiroptera; family Craseonycteridae; genus Craseonycteris; species Craseonycteris thonglongyai. The sequence goes on from PVKE010000193.1 coordinate 159,412, forward strand.
TCCTAGGTGTTGTGATTTTATTAATAACCACCTGGTCCTCTAGTAGAATATTGGCCTGAGACGTCCAGACTTTCAGTTTATCAAGAAAAAAGGCAGCTACGCTTAACTTTGAAAATAGCTTGGACAGAATAGAAGACTCCTAAATACCGGTACTAATTTGTAAGGAGTCACCGGGGTCGGTATGGATAAGTGGATTGACCTTCAGCAAGTACGTAGCTGAGGAGCCAACCGGGCTGGTTTGTCATCAGGAAATCCCTGAAGTAATGAATTTGGCATGGTGGGAGAAGTGGCTCCACGGTCACACTGCTTGACGAGATTGTCCTGGTGGCAGTTACATGTATTCTTTGGCAAATGGCCATTTCCGCTGCCCCAAACCAAGCACAGTTCAGTGGTTGAAAGCCATGTCTTTGGGGGAGTGGCTTTCCAGTTCTTTGGCAGCTGCCCAGGGCTAGTGGTGTGGAGGAGTTCTATGAAGATCGAGGAAAAGATAGTGATTGAGGTTAGCAGCTCAGACTGCATTGTTAGCTTTCAAAAAAGAAAACATAAGATTGAACTCAAAGAGGAGAGCCCGGGGTCTACAAGCTACCTGCAACATGTAGGATTGCATGTCTCTGCATTTCCTAAGGACAGAAACAATTTTTTAGATTCATGAAGGACCCAGCAAAATAACGATCCTTGATCTATTCATTATGTAAGCATGTGCAGAGCTGCAAGGCCAGTGTCTGCACTAAGCACAAAGGGACTCATTCATCATAACAGATAAGGTGTGAAGTGGCCAGCTGAAAGCTGCCACCACGGGGAAAGGCATGCACTCCATGTGAGGCACTATTAAAATCTTAGATGGGTTTGTGGTGTGTACCTATCATGTGGCGGTTCAGTTGATTTGCATTTGACAATAAAGACCTGAAGACTAAAGTCAGTGTGAAAAAAATGACTGTTAGGCAAGCTGGATGAAGAATGTGTGGATACTGTCTGTACTATTCTTTTAACTCTTCTGTAATTTCTAAAATTATATGTCGATGCTCCTTGGTTCACAATCAGGTTATCTCCCAATAAATCCGTTATAAGTTGAAAATATCCCGAGTCCCAAATGCAATTCATATACCCAACCAACTGAACATCATAGCTTAGCCTAATGTGCTCAAAACACTTCCATTAGCCTACAGTTGGGCGACATCATCTAACACAATGAATACACTGTAGATCAAGCTTTTCCAACCTTTGGCCCACAGGCTGCATGCGGCCCAGGACGGCTTTGAATACAGCCCAACACAAATTCGGAAACTTTCTTCAAACGTTATGTGACATTTAGCAATTATTTTTGTTTTTGTTTTTAGCTCATCAGCTATTATTAGTGTTAGTGTACTTTGTGTGTGGCCCAGGACAATTTGTTTTCTTGCAATGTGGCCCAGGGAAGCCAAAAGTTTGGACACTCCTGATTTGGAGTGTTGGTTGTTTACCCTCATGATCACATGGCTGAGTGAGAGCTACAATTGTTGCTGCTGTAATTTCTAAAATTATATGTCAATGCTCCTTGGTTCACAATCAGATTATCTCCCAATAAATCCATTATAAGTTGAAAATATCCAGAGTCCAAAATGCAATTCATACACCCAATGTGTTTCTAGCAACAGGACAGAATATCACACCACATATCACTAGCCTAGGAAAATATCAACATTCAAAATTCAAATATTATTTCTACTAAATATGTATGACTTTTATACCATCATAAAGTCAAAAAATTGTAAGTTGGGGCCATCTGTATATTAATGTGGAGATATATATTCTTTGGAGTAAGATAGATTCTAGAAGACAAGGTCTATAGATTGACTGGATGAGGTTGACCTTAGGGATTTTGATAGCAAGGAGACTGCTACAAGCATAGTGCAGTACTAATGACCATGGACTCTGGGGTTAAGGAATTTGGGGTGTGACTCCCAGACCTCATATTTACTCACCATGTGGTCTTTGTCATTTTGCACACTTCCATTTTCTAGATGAGAACGCTGAGACTCAGAGAATTTAATCATGGATACCTACCTCATAGAGTGCTTATAGGAATTGAACAAGCTAATTCAAGTAAAAATACCTGGCAATAGAAAGCAATCAATGAGTGTTTTCTGTTATTGTGATTATGATGATCATCATTATCAGCGTGAAGACAGGAGATCAGCAGATACTAAGCCCTGACAATTAATGGCCTTCCTACATGTCAGGATGTGTCAGAGACTGAAGTTACAAATTAGGGTAGTAGTCACTGGTTTAATATGGAGGAAGAACCAATGTTCATAAAGTACAAGGAAAATAAGCTGGGTGAACAGGGGCCATATTGAGAAAAGTCTGAATCACAGTAGAAAAGGGCAGGGCAATTAGTCATGGGTCTTCTATAAGTCCTATATTATTAATAATAAATATAATAAATCCTGACATCTCATAATTCTGATTTATGGGCCTTATTCCTTTGGGTATCAGATAGGGCTTGATTTTATTTTATTCATAGACACTTTGAGTGAGACTGTTTCTTTCCATTTTTATTCGAGGGCACTGAGATCTCTGTAATAGTAATCTGATTTGCCATCTTAATGAATTGTTAAGTTCCTGGTTCTGAGAAAACTTGCCTCCCTCAACCCCCTGTGTGACCTCTGAATACTTTAGATTGACTTTCAAAATGTAACTCCATTAACCCAAATGTGACAGCAAGAAACAAGTCCAAATATTATGAAAATGATGCAGTCATGATCTGCAATCACTTTCCTTCATTCTAACTGTAGACAGAGCATGTTATTTCCCCCTTGAACTTAACCTTGATTTCAACATGATATGTTATCATTTTAATGTCTGTGGTCTTATTCAAAAATTGAGTGATGAAAAAGCAAGACACATGAAAAATGGTCCATGGTCAAAGTCTATATTAAGAACACATTCAGAAAGAGATTAAACTAATTGCATCCAGGGGAATGTGGGTTATGAGAGTGTAGACCTGTGTTCCTACTTAGAGCTACAGTCCCTGAATGCATTCCTTTATTTGATATGAAATTATATTAGAAAGGAGTTTGCCTGAGTAATGAATGTAGTGATAACTGAAAGGGAAAACAGCATAAAGCCAGATTATTTTGGTTAAGTGAAGTTGGTGATGGTGACTATGGGATGTCTACCTAACCACACATTTTGATTTATTGTTTTGACCGATGGATGCATTTCAGTTTTATATGGTTCATAGCCTTGCTTACTGCAGTAGTTACGGTTAGAACTTGTAATAGCATTGTGGGATAGAGCAGAGATCCCCTAGAAATAGGGAAAGGATAGCTCAGAGAAATATTTTTTGAGACTATAAAGGAAATATTTGTTTTGAATATCCAGGTTCTAAAAACCTGAAGTACAAAATCTGGGGTAAGGGAACAAAATCATTGACCAAAAAAGGTAATTTTTCTCTATTGTTTTTTTTTTTTAATAACCACTTCTACTTTTATCTATTATAAAAATCATGCTCAGGAAGCTGGGATGGCTCAGCGGGTTAAGCGCTCACTTTGCAGGAGCCTGAGGATCAAATCCCAGGCCCGGCCCATATGGACCCATATTCTGAACTGAGGTGTGCCCCCAGTTCAGTTCTTGCCGGAGCCTATGCAGGAGGCTCCCGGCCCGGTTCCTGCCCTGCACAGCCCTGCGCCCACCTGTGGAGTGAAACTATATGGAAAACTAATGTCAACTATGGAGACTGCTCTGGGCCTTCCCCTTTCTCTCTGTCTCTGTCTCTCTCTGTCTCTCTGACTGTCTCTCTCTTTGTCAAAAAACAATAAAAATAAATCTTTTAAAAAATCATGCTCACTTAGACTGTCTGAAAAGCATAGAAAAGATAAAGAAAAAAAAAAAAAGACCCTACCATGTACAGTATCAAGATAAACACTGTTTTTGCAGTAATTGAAAGTCAAATAAGATGTTTATTTGTACATAATTTCTGCTGTTGTGAATATACAATTATGTATCTGGCTTTGCGTCCATGGTGAAAAATATGCCCATATCATTGAGATATTGCTGAAATATTTAATAAAAGGGTTGGACATCAGTTTAAAAAGAGTGGCTCCCATACATTATATATGGCTTGAAGGCAGTGTGTTCAGTGTGTTGGACATACACCCATTGTCGGCTAGACACAGCATGTTTTTGCTTGGCATCACAGACCTGATAAATGGTTGAGTGGCATTGAAGAGAGATGTCTTGTGGCTTATAACTGAATGCTGATTTCTCATTTTATTTCTGCCATAGACTGAATCACATTGTTTACTATCTCTGAACCTCTGCTCTTTATCTCCCATTTGATGATTGACAAGATACTTTTAGCTCTAGGATATTCTTTCTCTAGACTTAGTTCTTTAGGGTAGGCACACTGCAGAGATATTGGAGTCTCAGTTCTACACCACTGTACTAAAACAAGTATCATAATAAAGCAAGTCACCATGGTTTAGCTGGTAGAGGGTCTTGCCTTCGGTTTGTGGAAATATCAAAACAAACAAACAAACAAAAACCAATCCAATACTTGTGAAGCACAGTGAAGCAAAGCACAGTAAACAAGTTGTGCCTATACCACAGAATATAGGCTCCTATGTTTGTATTTTTTTGTTTTACATTTTAGTTTTCAATGCCTTTTTATGTTGCTTCTGCGTTCCAGACCCTGAAGCATTTTCTCATGTCATGTTTCTAGTCCCCCGTGACGTAGGTGTTGTGATTATCCTCATGCTGTATAGACAAGGCAGGTGAAGCGCAGAGAGGTGAAGGGGGAAGTGGGAGAGCAGGGCTTCCACTCTGCCTACAGGGACTCTCCTGAGACAGGCTGCTCCAGAGGAACTGAACAGTCATTGCCTGGAGCTGGACACTCATGAGTGCTGTCCCTAGTCTAGTCTGTCGGTCACTCAGTGACTCACCTGTTGTCTCACTGGTCATGGTAGGTAGAATGATGCCTCCCCCCAAAGATATTCATGTCTTAATCCTCAGAACCCATACTTGGCAAAGGGAATTAAGGTTGCAGGTGGAATTAAGGTTGCTAATCAGCACAGGCAAGTCTGGGCAAGTAGCCAAGAGTATCCAGGTGGGCCCCATAGAATCACAAGGGTCTTTAAAAGTGGAAGCAGCAGGAGAAGAGCCAGTGTCAGAGATGTGGTGTGAGAGAGACTTGATCAGCTGTTGCTGGCCTTGCAGGTACAAGGAGTCAGGACCGAAGAAGTGCAGGCGTCTTCTAGAAGCTGGAAAAAGCAAGAAACCAGATTTTCCCCTGGAGCCTCCAGGAAGAACCACAGCCCTGCCCACACCTCGCTTTTAGCCCTGTGAGTCTGTCATCAGACCTCTGACCTCCAGAAAGGTAAGGATACATTTCTGTTGTTTTACACGCCTGCGTTTATGGTGATTTCTTATGAGCCACAGAAAATTAATATCCAGTCCTCTAAGACAGACCTAGGCTGACTTTTTCAGGGCAAGCACTACTTCTAATTTTCTCCAAGTGTCAGGGTCCACTAGCTATTTATTTTCGCTTGGTCGGATACATAGTAACCACCTTGATTGTGACTCTTGCCTCTAGCGGTTGAATGTGTGCATGTGAAAAATGTGTTCCTTTTACATTTAACTGCCTAACCACTAGGCCCTGGCATGATGTGGCATCTGCTATGACCTTTCCTAATGCAGGTGGTCACCCCAAAATTGCTTGGTGTTCCACCAGTGGACTGTGATCAACGTTATGCCCAGCCCTGCTCAAAAGGAATTATCAGAAGTCTGGAATGTTCTAGAATGATGCCCAGGGGCTCTGTGTTGTTGGGGATGGAGCAGCAGGGGATTGTAACAGGTAGTAGTATTTGGAACAGGTGGGCGGCAGCTTCAAGGTTCTGGGTACTTGCTTGATTTAGATTAGGACCTAGTGGTTGTCAGGGGCCTGGTTGGGGCCAGCCCCTAGAAAACTATTAGGCAAGGTCTCAAAGGATGAGCTGGGTGGATTTGAGGGGACATGGAACAAAGCTATGCTGTCCGATGGAAACGAAGCCTGTGCGAGTCAGTTTTCAGTCTTCAGAGAATATGGCTTATAGTTTTTTTCTAACCTTCCACGTTCAGACTTAAAACTAAAAAAGCACCTTGAGTGTTTGTTGCTCAGGAAACATCATTGACTATTGTTGTGGTTGTTCATCTCATCTCTTAATCGAACATTTATTTAACCATATATTTTTCAATGACATGTTAGAAGGTGTCACAGACAAAATTCCCAAATACAACACATTTATGGTATTGTTAAACTTGTGAGTAGTCCTTGTGTTTTGTTAGTTATATATGAAATTTTAGAACTTTTTCAGATGGAAATTGCATTGGTCTGTTGGCTCAGAAAAAATAGACAATTGAAATACGCATTGCTTGTTTCAAGATGATGGAAACAAAATAATTCCCAACATGAAAACATCACCCAAAGGCAAGAAGCCAAAAGAACAATAGTGGTTAGTATACTAAAATAATAAATCCAAACCCAAATTCTTTCTCTTACATTTAAACAAAAGGGCAATAATACTTCTATTAAATAAGAATATCCCTGGGAGTTACACATAAAAATTTTTTTCTAGGCAGTATGTGGATTTTCCTGCTCTGTCATCTGTTATTTGAAACAGTTTAATATCTGGTAACATCTGCTTGGTCTGCATAATCTGTATTTCATATTCTGAACAGAACATGTGGCCGTGTATGAGAACACACTGCCACTGTTGTTAAGGATTCTTTTATTTATTGACTATATTTATAACTTTCTATTGTCACCAAAGGAACAAACCCAATAAAATAAAAATAAGGAATTGGGGCAAGGAAAGAAAAGGAAAGGAGGAAGAAGTCTATATGATAACTCCGTGAGTTAATGTATTTACCATGACTACCTTCCAGTTTGGCTCTCAATCTGCTCACAGCAAGTGCAAAATGAAAAGAAAGAAAGGAATGTAAAATATACAAGATTCCCAGTAGCAGAAAGATAGAATAAAAATAAATTTGTAAGGGATTTCCCTTGTCACTCCCTATTTTTTCTTTTATTTGAAATCATAAGAAATTCTCACTGCAACCAAATTCAACAATAGAAAACACATCACTATGTTCTAAGAGAGTAGTTCTCAGAGTCTAGTGTATATTGAAAACTCCTGGAGGGCCCATTAAAACAGATGTCTGGGCCCCATCCCAAGTTTCTGAATCAATATGGCCAGGAAATTTGCATGTCTAACAAGTTTCCAGGTGACACTGATACTGCTGGACTGGGGATCATACTTTGGGAACCACAGCTCTCAAGGAGTCTGATAGAGCTGCCTTAGAGGGGACACTGAGTAACCTATGGGACAATGTCTTTAAAGGAAGTTCCACAATGCATGCAAGAACCATTTTGATATGTTTTGTGGAAAGATCTTCAACAAAAGCCAAGGACACATCTCTGTGAAGGGGATTTTACAGTATTCCCATTGAACTTGGTCTGACATTGTCTGACACATTTCTCATGTGCTACCTCAGTTTAAGGATAGAGTTTAGAGTCCCTAAGGGAATAAATCCATAACATATTTCTAAATGCAGATTGCGTTCTTTAAATCTTGTTCTTTTTAAGTTGGGCTTTTGATTGAAACTCTACTATTTCAGTCCTCACCCTCCCATTTCTCTTAATTCAAAGGAAATATGGGCATTGTTTCCCAATGCGGGATTACTGTGTGTGAACATGAGTTTGTTTCCACAACCTTCAGAAACCTCATTGAAACAATTATAATAATAGAAGGAACGAGATCCTATTTGCCTAAGAACTAAGAATGGGAAAGAGCACTTTCAGTGGGTCAGAGAAGGTCATGATATGGAGGTGGGGTCACAGTGACCCCATTAATTTTTTTTTGAATAATTATTGACTCATGGAATATTGCAGAAAATGTACAGTAAGATTCTGTACAGGTTCTATGAAAGAAGTTACTTCTTACCCATTGTTCTTCATGGGTAACATCTTGTATAAAAAGCACAATATTGAAGCCAGGACATTGACCTTGGCTTATGCAGAGAACTAACTTATTGAGATTTTATAGATTTTACCAGTTTTTATGTACTCTGAGTGAGTGTGTATGTAGACGTATACATTTTATCACATGTGCATATTCATGTAACCACCACCACAATCAAGAAAGAAGTATCCTATTATCACAAAGATCTCCCCTTATAGTCACACCGATGTGTGCCACACTGCTCCAGCCCTGGCAATTATTACTATATTCTTTACCTCTACACTTTTGTCATGGACTCATACAGAATATAGCTCTTGAGATTAGCTTTTTCACTCAAATATAATTCCATTGAGATTCATCTAAGTTATTTCAGGCATCAATAGTTTTGTGGGGGGGGGGTTGGTTTGTTTTTAATTGCTATATGGTATTTCACTACATGGATATAACACAGTTTGTTTAATCATTTACCTATTGGAGGACATTTAGAGAAAGGGGCTCAGAAAACACCTCGGGCAAGTCAGTAATAGTTGGGTTAAAATGGGGAAAAATTCTTCCCTGGAGTCTGAGACATTTCTGGCTTGGGCTCAGTAGGTTATAGAGGGTGAGGGTGGAAGGAGAGGCAAGAATCTGGGTGCGTATTGGAATAGCTCCATAGAGCTTTGGTATGGGTGTTAAGAGTAAAGCACTTGATACACCGGCAACTGGGGAGGGGTCAGCCGATCTGCCTGCTTTGGATTGTTCCATCCTACAGTGAAGTCTCCTTATTCATAGACTCCTCCCTGAATTCCTCATCTGTCCCCTTATTCAGGGAAGAGGTCTACCAGGGGAAAAACACCTACTCCAAAAAACCAAAGACTCACTTCAGTGACTTATAGTAATTGACTGATTGACTTGTATTAATTAACTGAATATGTATAGTCAAGACCACTAGACATTTAAGGGAAATCAATGATAGAGGAGGACCAAGATGAACAAATAAGAACACTTGACTAAAAAACAAATAATTCAAGGGAAAGAAGATAAATTTAACAAAGCCTAATTGTATTATATTAGCAATTGTGGCCCTATAAAAGAGGAGGCTCCTATAAAAGAGAAGAAATAGGGAAACTAAATTTCTACTAAATCAGTGGTCTCAACCTGGGGCAATTAAGGCATTTGATTGTGACGACTGGGAGACAGTACTGTTGGCATCCAGTGGGTAGAGGCTGGGTATGCTGCTGCAAAAACACCCTCCAGTGCACAAGGTAGTTCCCCACGACAAAGGATTATCCACCCTGAACTGTCAATGGTACCAAAGTTGATAAACCTTGCCCTAAATTACAACTATTAGTGCCATAATATAGTATTAATCAAGAAAGAAATGTTCTTTAACACCCAGAGGAAACGTTTTAAATAATCTCTCAGAACATAAAGCAAAAGATGTGGAGAAAACAGGGGAGAACCGTTGACATAGAGGATCAACGTGTGAGGTCCCAGTCCCTACCAAGTAGGAGTTACCCAAGGAGAGAATAGAGAAAATGGAAATGAGGAAATAAGCAAAGAAGTCATAGAAGACAGTTTCCCAGTGTCAAGTAAAGATTCCAGGCACAAAGCAGGATGAAAGGAAAAAGACCCATGACTACCTATAACCCAGTTACATTTTAGGGCACTAAGGAGAGAGAGACTATTAAAATATTAGGGAAGGGGAAGCCGGGATGGCTCAGTGGGTTAGGCACTCATTTTGCAGCCCTGGGGACCGAGGATCAAATCCCAGCCCCAGCCCATGCAGACCCATATGCTGAACTGGGAAATGCCCCCAGTTCAGTTCTCACCGGGGCAAGACCCCAGCCCAGTTCCTGCCCTGTGCAGCCCCGCGTCCACCTGTGGAATGAAACTATGTGGAAAAACCGATGATATGCAACTATGGAGACTGTTCTGGGCCCTCCCCCTTTTCTCTGTCTCTGTCTCTGTATCTCTCTCTGTCAAAAACAATAAAAATAAATCTTAAAAAATATATATATATTAGGGGAATTTGGGTGAAGTAAATGGAAACTCAACAGTTTTTGCAATTTTTAAGTCTGGAATTAATTAAAAATAAATAAATCTGAAAAGTTTTCAGTTTGGTTTCCAATTTTCTCTTTCTCATAAGTAGCTCCATGGAGAACATTGTATACATAGATCTTGATAGAAGATCTTAATGTCATTTTATTATTCATACCTCAGGCTTACTGAAGAATTGATGCCAAAACCCTGCTCCTTCTTTCGTAGTTCCCTCCTGCATTGTCGTGGAAAGGAGCGTAGTGCTTATCTAGGCAGAGAGATTTTACAGAGAAAGAAGCCGAGTTCCACAAAATACAAATTAATCCAAGGTCAGGGAGTCTGATGCTCAGATGACGGGCATTTGAAACAGGATTCAAGTCACAGCAAGCCCATTGTATGCTAGAGTTTTGTCTGTATCACGTCTCTTAACTTTAATGGATGGTACTCAAATTATAAAGTCTTTCATGATCATTTTCTGTGCTTTCTCAATTGTTCTTTGCTTAGACCTCTAAAGGCTCTTATAGTTCTCCTGAGCGTTTATGTCATTAATGTACACTGCAGTCTTATTGAGGATAACTTCATATCTTGCATAGTACAACCTCACAAAGTAAATACTATCGTGTAGAATTCAATCAAAGTTAATTAGTTCACTCAGTAGATATCCAGTGAGTAGCTACTATGTACCAGGTACTGTTTAAGGGCATATATAGTGAGTGAGATAAAGTCTTTGCCTTCATGGAGTTTACATTTTGTAAATTGACACACAATAAACTATCTGATGACCGTATCAGGCAACTAGAAATGCACAGAGAAAATCAAATCTGGGTGGAGTGTGCTTCACTTGCTGTTTTAGATGAAACACGCAGGAAAGGCACTGTGTCCAGAAATGCCCTTTTCAGCAAGAAAATCTATGGCCATCTTCTCACCTTCAGTTTGCCTTATCAAGAAAGATTCAGGACTACGTAATCATTTTTCATTACTTTGTCCCTTTTAGTACTCCCTTTGGGAAAGGTAATTGGACTCTCAGAATTCCAAGACCCCTTTCAGGGCTGGAAGCCTATGACAAGAGACATACTGCAGAGCAGCAAAGATTCTTATCAGAAACTGTTAGGAACATCAGAGAGGACTCCGATTTTCAGGTAGAAAATGACAGTTCTCATGAAAGTCTCCATAAGCTCATTCCTTCAGCTCCCACTGTGGTAGGGTGTGTGTGTGTGTGTGTGTGTGTGTGTGTGTGTGTGTGTGTGTGTGTGTGTGTGTGTGTGTGTGTGTGCATGTGCGTGCACACGCGCATTTAGATGTGATGTGTGTGCTTAAGGTGGTGCCTACATGTTGACTCCCTGATTCTGGTCACCACAGCTGCTCATTTTTCATCTCATGACCTTGGCTGACAAGGTCATGGGAAGACAAGCGGTGCAAAGGAAGAGGGAGGAAAAGGGGGCTGGCACAGGTACTGGACGCTCCCCTGGGCTTTGGGGGTGGTAATGTTTTTAAAATGACAGACAGAGATCCATGACTTCCTTCTTCCTCACCTTGCTTGATTCTGTGGTATCTTTTTTCCACATTGTTACTTATTCTGTGGTTTCTTTTTCCCCACGTGAACATTGCTACTCAAGAGATACTCTAAGACTTCAGCTAACATCCCAGTTGAGTTTCCACATAACTCCAGCCCCAATTGTCATCTGCAGTGGCATTAAAGACCCCAAGGAAGACCAGCAGGACTACTCAGCAGGCCAAGCCTACGCATAAAACCATGTTTTAAGCCACTAAGTTTGGGAGTGACTTATCACGTAGTGGTTGGTAACCAGAATAAGCTGCAAATGTCGTTTTCCCACTACATGTGCTCCTAAGATGGCAGTGTCTTTTGTAGTATTGTTGTGGAAAAAAGCAAAAACGGTGCCAATGTCTTGTGCTGGATGCCAGCTGGCACCAGGAAACCATGGGAACAGTCTTTTGAAGGGAAGATTCAAAGACTGCCCTTTGCTATTAGCAAAGTACTTGGGTGGATGTTGAAATTAAAGCCAGTTACAGGATGGAATGGCTAGGAGGCTGAGGATCCCTGTCGGCTTTAAGGAGTACCTAGAAAGAGTTGTTGGACAGTGCAGAATCACTGCTTCTGCTGGGATAAGGCTGGAGAGCATTAAAACACATAGGGCTCCGGAAGTCAGTCTACCCAAATAGAGGCTAAAAATAGTTGAGCATCCTTAGGTGAGCCCCGCTGCTACCAGGGCATTTGGTTCATGGCTTGGGACTACCCCCACCCTCATTTGCATGCTTTTCCTCTCTTCAATGTTAGATCCCTTCAGTGAAAGAACTGTGCATTCTTTTTGTTTTCTTTTAATCTAAGTAGAAGTTTCAAGGGTGTTTTGGGATCTACTTAACTTGGATATGCTAGAAATGTGCTCCCTCTTGCAGGGGAAGAAAAAACACACACAGAAAAACAACTATAAAACATCATATTTAACTATAGCTCTAAAAATGGGTAATAAAAATTTTGAGGTTGGTGATATCACTCACCTTCACAGAGGAAGACACAGGTTTTGACTTTGCCAAAAAGCCATATAAGTGTTAAATGGGGAGTTGGGATTTGAGCCTACTCAGTACTGATTCCTAAGATGAGTACTGCACATGGGATATTGTTCTTGGGTTCCTACTTACGGTGTCTTACATTATGACCAGTGCAGCAGGTGGGGTAGTTAGAGGAGGAGCTAGACCTGGAAACCTTCCACAGAGGAGGCACCAGGTAGCCCCTTTGAAGTCACAGGTAAACGTGGTTGTGGCGGGAGGGCAGTCAAGGGCAGAGGGAAATAGCAAAACGGAGTCAGGAAAGCCTGTGGTGAGTGTGAGAATGCATGAGGCACAAGTTTCTAGGATGTCCTTGAGTATTGTATTATTGTGTTCTCCTAACAATCGTGCAAGCCAGTAGAGGAAATAGAAGCCAATCTCCCTCTTTGCTTCTCTCCCGCCCATGTGTGTGTGTTTGCACACATGTGCCTTCATTACTGTTATTCCCATATATGCAATATAATCTTACTCACACACACACACCATATATGTTGGTGGCTCATCCAGCTCTCCTTTATGGGACTAATATGTCCGTTTCCCAACTGCTGTAAGTGTTGGCTGCCAAGGCCTCATGGCTGGCCTCTTCCAAAGAATTGCCATCACCTGAGAGGAGCCTCTTCACCCAGGAGAAATGATTCCCTCCACCCTGGGGGTTTCCTAGTGGAGTTAGAAAAGAGCTTATTTACCCTGTTGTCTCAAGGTGGGGACTGTTGTGAGATGCAAATTTATGTTATGCATCTGGTCTGTTTATTCTTCTTTCATGAGTCAGGCTAAGCTGAGGTTTCTCCTGAAACCATATCCTTGTTCAGCACGTTCCCCTTTTCCATTTTGCTTCACCTCCCTTACAGGTTTGTCTCAGAGAGCACTCCCTCCATCAATCACGTGCCTCTGACCCCCTCCCTCGGGCGTTGCTGCTGGAGAACCTTGCCTTTACACACACACATACACATTACACACATACATAGGCACATGCAATGATTTTATTTCACAGATAAGAAAACTGAAGCCACTGAATGTAAAAAAAAAAAAAAAAAAAAAAAAAAAAAAAAAAAAAAAAAAAAAAAAAAAAAAAAAAAATAAAGGTCTATTCTAAATGCTGCAAACCTTGCACTCATTCCAAACTAGATTGGCTGTAGTGTTAATATATCATAGTCATGTTTCATTAATTCACGGTTTTGTTTTTTTTTGAGTTGATTATATATGGAAGAATCTGTAGTTCACTTTTTTCAATCCTGCAAGGTCTCTTATAAGTAAAGCAATCTCACCCTGGCTGATTTCAATGAGAAGGTGGATCTAGGTGACTTAACTAGAAGATGGGTATAATCCTAAATGGACTTCGTGAAGTACAGTGAGAAATGAGCGCTGGCCAAGAGGCTGCTGCTATCTATGAATATCTCCAAGGTCAAATACCTCTCAACCTGCAACGCATGGAAATCGTGGAGAGGGGCTGTCAGAAATGTTACGCATTCCTAAATATTGATAGGCTGACAAAGAATTTTAATTTTGAGATGTCTGACTCTGATTATTTCTGAAACATAAACACCTTTTAATTCTCCTGTTAGGCCAAAGATCAAGCTTTGTCTGTCATCTTTTAGATAAGGCATCTGGCTATTCGATAGAATCCAGATTTGTACACATTTCTGCCCAGGGAAGCTAACCATTCAGCTGTCAAAGGAATGAGAAAGCTGGGTCTTGCCTGGGACCTTGTTTGTTCAACTGTGTTATCCGGGGCCAAACCCCAGGGGAGCACATGGTTGCGTGGGTGGGGGTGGGGGTAGGGAGGTCTCCTATCTTCAGACAGGAAGGTAGGATTCTCCTGAGCAGCCCTTTCCTTGCCTGTCCTTTTTCAGGTGAATTCTGATCTTTTTAATTTTTAACTTTAAAAATTAAATTTATTTTATTTTAGTAAGAATATTAAAGTGAGATCTATCCTGTTGATGGACCTTTTACCTGAATAAATTAGGAAATGGTGAGCTAGAAGCGTGATGTTATACAGTAGCTCTCTAGAACCTAGTCATCTTGCCTTGCTGAAGCTTTAAACACCATTCTGCTCTTTGCTTCTGAGTTTGACTATTTTGGATACCTTATGTAAGCGGACTCATGCTATTATGAAACAAACCTACGAAAGACAAGTGAGGACGAGGGTGTGGAGAGATTGGAAGCCTTATGCACAGTTGATGGAAGTGCAAAATGGTGCACCTGCTGTGGAAAGCAGTAGAAAGGTTCCTCAAAAAATGGAGTCCTTTGCTTTTCAAATGCAACACTTCAGCAGCTGTTCATTGCACTTGGAATAAAATGCAGACTCGTCACTCTCTCCCTTCTCTTTTATCTCACATTCTCCTTGTTCACTACTCCAGCAACAATGATTGTTGTTCCCCTAACACCTACTCGGTTTCCTGTCTGGGGTCTTTGCTCATGCTGTTGTCTTCTAAGGATGCCCTTCCCCAAGATCTGTTCATCTCCTTGATGAGGAATTGAGAGTTTGTGTCCTCACAGAAGTCTTTTTCTGACCACTATTGTGTGATCACCATGTCAAAAAGCTGTGATTTATGTTTTTCTTCAGGAGTTTTATCCTAAAATGCCAATATTTGTCTGCTTTTTCAATTGTTGTCATGAAAGTCAGGACCATGCCCATCTTGTTCCATCCTCTGCATCCCCTTTCCTGCTTACTTTTGGTTTATTTGAACACACAAAAACAAACAAAAACTTATGTACTTCTTTTACTTTTTTTATCTTTGTAAAGTTTTTAAGTAGTTGCTTTAGGGATCATGATATGTAATACACACACACACACACACACACACACACACACACTACACATGTACTGAAAATCAACCCATTTTTCCATGTCCAGTGGGATGCAAACACCTTACCACCATAGGTATCCCATGCATCTCTTTACATTACACCATAGGGCAGGTCCTCGAATAACTTTGTTTCATTCCATACTGTTTTATTATACCACTGATGAGGGAGAAAATATTGATTCCAGCCAGGGCCACTGTCTCTGCGGAGTTTGCATGTTCTCCATGTCTGAGTGGGTTCCTGAGACTCCGGTTTCCTCCCACATCCCAAAGATGTGCACATGTGGTGAAATTGTGTGTCTGCATGTTCCCAATCTGAGTGAGTGTGTGGGGGTATGAGTGTACCCTGAAATGGAAGAGCATCCTATCTGTCCATCGTAGAGTCCTGCCTTGCACCCTGAGCTGTGGGGAAAGGGTATGCCCACCTGACCCTGAACTGGAATAAGAAGTTTGGAAAATAATTCTTCCTTGTTTTTATTTATCTTTCTTAAGTGTATGTACAACTCACTTTTATTTCAACTTTGAATATTACAAGTATTCTTGGTCTTGATTTAGATGTTTGGTCATGTTTTTGTGACCAGAAATATGAATATGCCATAGAAATTTAACTTTTGTTTGTATCAATTAACCCCTGGTAAAATTGGTTTCTTTATAGTTATTTTACTTGAAGTCTCAAGTTTCCAAGAACCTATCAGTGGTGTTAGTGACGATTACTGTAAATATCTCTTTACACCTCCTCCCTTTATGTTGTATTTGCTCACATGGTATATCTATATCTACAGCTATATCTGTTTCTATCTATATGTATATCTATATATCTATATTGAAAACTCCATTGGACAATGTTTTAACTTTTCTTTTGATCTTTAAATATATTTTAAGGGACTCAAGAAAAAACTGATCTATTATACGTATATTTTCCTTTGCTCTTTCTTCACTACTGATATTCCAAATTTCTATTTGTTATCATTTTTCTTCTTTCTGAAGAACTTCTTTTGGCAATTTGTTTAGAGAAGAAGGTCTGTTCTAAATGATTCTTTTGTAGTTTTTCTTCATCCGAGAATGTCTTTATTTCACTTTTATTTCTGAAGGATATTTTTGCTGGATATAAAATTTGTGTTGATAGTTCTTTTATTTCAAAACTTAAAAAATATTCTGCTACTTCCTTTTGGCCCTGTGGTTTCTAATGAGAAATCTTCAGTTATTAACTTGTCTTTAGTCCTTAACTTTTGATTGTGCTGGGTCTTGTGTGCATTTATTTTCTCTATCCTTTTTGGAATTTACTCAGTTTCTTAAATCTGTAAGTTTGCATCTTTCAACAAATTTGGGAAGTTTTCAACCATTGTTTTAAAAATATTTTTTTTGATAATATACTATTTCTCTTTTTTCTGTGATTTTCGTCACCTGAATGTTACAACTTCTGCCATTACTGCATAGGTCCCCGAGACCCTGTTTCACTTTTTCAATCTTTTTTTTTTTCTGTGTTCAGATTTGATAATTTCTACTGATCTCAAATTTCACTGACTCTGTTGTCATTTTCATTCTTCTGTTAGGCTCATCTGGTTAAGTGTTTATGGCAGTTGTATTTTTAAGTTCTAAAATTATTTGATTCTTCTTTATATCTTTTCTTTTGAGACTTCCTATTCTTTTGTTGGTTTCAAAGAGCTTATAGAAGCTTGCCCAAGCACTTATATACTAGCTTTCCAAAATTTTTTTGTCAGACAATTTTAACATCTGTATTATCTCAGTGTTGGGGTCTGTTGGTTGTCTTTTCCCATGAGTTCAGATTTTCTTGTTTTTTTTTCCCATATGCTGAGCAATTTTACATTGTATCTTGAATGCTTATAATGTTATGTTAAGAGACTCTGTAAAATCCTTGGAGAACATTGCTGTTTTTCTTTAGTTGTCAGTTGACCTGTTTGTGGTCAGAACCGAAGTTCTTTCCCATAATCTGATGTTCTTAAGTTTTCAAAGCCTTTTCTGGCTAGTTGGACATGTCCTGTGTGTTCTCCCCTTGGTGGCTACACAGGGTCTTGGAAGGTGGTTTCTTAATCAACCTGTTTTGTGCTGAATAGGATTCTGTCCACTGGAGGGTGACCACAAGTGTTCCTAAACACACTTATGGGTCTGTTTTCTTGATTTGCTTTCTCTTTGTGATCTCTTCAGTATTTTCTGGTTCCCCGGGGTCTTCCTTTTGATCCTTTGAATGGAAAGAAGGGGATTAACCATTTTAATAGGCTATGGCAGGGGCCAATGACAGGAGGACAGAGAGAAAATAACCAAGGTTCTCTTCACCCTCTTGGGACAGCAACTCCAGCAAATTGACAAATGCACTCTTCTCCTGTAGAGATTGGCTCCTGTCACTGGCCACTCATGCCAGCCTCACAAAATTGATTGGGAGACAGAGAAAACAAAATGGGAAACTTCCATCTTCTCTTCTGGAGTAAGACATGCCCATTTTGGTCCTCAGGCCAGAAAGAGGTGGCTTCTCCTGCAGCTTTCTGTGCCCTGCCCCGGTGTCTGTTGCCTGGTCTAGTGGGCCAAGTTCAGGCCAAGGTACATGAGAGGGATTAAAATAGTGGACTCACTAAGGGTTCAGCAGCACTTCAAATTCTGTCCTTCCCCAGCTTGCATGCTACTGTATCTTGTCCAGGGTCCTCACGTAGCTACTTCCTGCATCATGCCCATGCTTTCTAGCTGTATTCAATAGTGGGGGGTGGGGTGGGGGTGTTTCCTCCATGTTACCCGGAACCAGAAACCCTTAATTATTAATTTAGGCAGGACACCTATCCTCCTGGGATTTTTGTTTACTCACCAATTTAAACAACTGCTCTGTGTTGTTCCTGGGATGTAGGAGAAAATGGAGCATACCGGTACTGCAAAGGCCTCTGCTCTTGGAGGCTGTGAGACCTGAATTCTAACCCCATTGCTGGTTCCACCACCTCAGGCAAGTTAATGTCTCAGGGCCAGTGTGCCAAATGGGAATAATATAATATCACCTGCCTGACTGGCTCCTCATTCAGGGTCATTGTGATGATAACATAAGATACTGGATAAAGACAAAAATAAAAAGAGAAAAAAAAATTTAAATGATACTGGATATAGTATACTTTGGGAACTGTAAAATTGTTTAGAGAATGAATTTTTCTCCTGAGATCTATGTAAAGAGATGAGACCAGTGTTCTTGGGACAGGACAGCAGCTGCCAGCCCTGCAGAACAGGGAGGGTCAGCAGCTTGTCTGAGCTGTTGGGCTGCCTCCCAGGACTCTCTCATCCACTCATCCACTCTCTGTAGCATCCTTCCCAGGTTGCCATCCTCCCTTCTAAAATTCTGTTCTTGCTCCTGTTTCTGGACACTACAAGAAGCATTGTGGGTACTTAAAATGAACAGACTGAAAATCAGGAGATGGGCTCATGGCTCTGCCACTCACAAAGTGACTTTGCACAGTTCACCTTTTCTCACAGAGTTCTAGTTCCTCTCACTTAAAATTAAGAGAATCAGAGTGCAGCAGTGGTTTTCAGACTTTGTTTTATGGGGGCTTGGGAAGCACTCTTTTTGTACCAACAAATGCTTGGGGTGGGAGAGCTGAGAGAAATGTTCTTCAAGTCTCCAACTTCTCTTTCATTGGAACAGTTTTGCTCTAGAGCTTCCATGTAGGTTTTCATTTGACAAAAAGAAATGGAGCTGAATTAAAACTGATTAAATATCAAAACCACTATTCTGAGCTATCTCCCAGTGTAATTGTTTCAAGATCCTAAACCTTTCATGGCACCCATTCTCCTCCTATCTTTCTGGTTATTTCTTTCCCTTTATTTTTGATAATTTGTCTCTTATCCCTATGTATGAACATTCTCTAAGGTGTTGTTCCAGGACCCTAGTCTTCTTTCCATGAGCTCATCCAATGCTCTATCTTTGCTAGATTTCCCAATGGATGACTCCCAATCTCAAACCTCATAATCAAGCTCCAGTCAAATATTCTCAACCATCTGTCAAATCATTCTAATAATACAGCATCCAGCAGAAGCAGAAAACTTAAAAAGGAACGTTACTTCTGCTGGACCCAATATATCAATACATTCATCCCAGCATATCACAAACCAGATTTAGACAGCTGCTCTCTCTCATTCCTAAATAAATGAAATTTATGTACTTTCCCCTAGCTTCCCTTATTTTCAATGGTTCAATAACTGAAGTTCAAATTTCAAGATGAATTTTTTATGACTCTTCTCTTTTACAACAATTCGTATAACATCAAAGCTCTGTTAATTATACCTCTTCAACATCCCTGACAAAGAATTTTCCTTTCCATTAATGCCATTGAGTTTATGTTTGATTCACCTCACATTCAGATATGTAAGATAGTTTCCTAAAGTGATCTTCCTGTCCTCAAATGTTATTTCTCCTGATCACATCACAGCCAGCCAATATCTGAAAGCAAGAATCTTTGCAAGTCTTTATAGTGTTAAATTACATACCTGTTGGCTATAGGATAAAGCCCTGAAGATTCACACCCCAGTCAGGGTCTCTTTGGCCTTCTCTGACCTTACCCCCAGTTGCCTACAATAAATGTATCAACTTTGCTCAGCCTGGCCCTCCAGTTACCTTCCAAACAGGCCAGGAATCTTGATTTTCCATTCATTTTTCAGAGTTTCTAAGACTTGGCCTTTCCTCAAAGATAGATTTACATTCAGTATCCAAAGGCTTTATCCTGACATTCTAGCCATGGAGATTTCACCTTTGGTTTTTGAAGCATTTACTTTGAAACAACTTAGCTAGAGAGGATGCATTTGTTTATTTTGTTTTTTATCTATTTTTGTGTGTGTCTAGTCTCTTCATCTACACTTTAACCTCATCAGAATCAGGAACTGAATCTTTAATCTTGTACTATAGCAGAGTAGCTAGACGTGTGTCAGTTTTTCGTTCTGTAGGGAAAAAAGAAAGTAACCCATGAGCTCTTTTGATAAGAGCTTGATACTTACCCTGAGTTCTGGTAGGTATAATATGTCATTGCTTATTAATCTTATGGCTGAATATGGATTCACCCATATTGTGACCAGAATGTTTCATTAACCAAGGAGGAAGTCCTTAAACATAAAGTTTTATAAGCCAATCCAGAAATTTAATAACACCATCTTCAAGGAAGTCAACTTGCTGCAGCTTTATTTCTCTCCCCAAAGCATAAGTTGTGTGTATCAACTAACTCTATCTCAGTGGCATCCCTATACTTACACCCATGAATGGATTAACAGACATTGAATATTTCTCACAGATTGGTTAGTCTAGATGATATATAAAACTCAAAGATATTGGGATTATAAATAGGACAGCTAGCTTTCCCAGTTTTAGTATATATTTTTGGGAGGAATCTCAAAAGTATCGTTTGAATGATCAACACTATATGGGAAGCAAATATAATAAGAAAAAGTAGAGGAGTAGCTAAGCAAGGTAGGGTGTATACACATCATAGAATATGGTATTATTAAATGTTAATAAAAATTGTTAAATGACATCGAGTTTTTAATAGCATGGATATATGAGTAGTTTTTGCTAGGTTATGCTACTTTTCTATCATCACTAGGTGCTGTTATTTGATAGTGTTGACCTAAAAAACTATTTAAAAGAATCTGGAAGGAACCAATCCTATTTCTGCAAGAAAAAAAAAGCCATTTATTCTTCCACATTCATATGTGACACCAGTAAGGAAAATAAATTTATACCCCGCTCATGTGTAACACTCTGTAGCTTGGATTAGGTAATGACTCCAGCTTTTTCTATCGTTGTCCTGCTATTTCTGTCAGAGTTTTTATTGATGAAGTTGTTACGTCAGAAGTTAGTTTCTATCTTTGGCATATATTCTTTTTTCTAGGGCATACAAGTTATGGAAATAACCATAACTGAATAAAATCAGTAATCACAATGGTAATGACAATAGGAACTGCTCTTTTTCTAATGCTCACAGTATGCTAAGCACTGTGCTCCATGCCTTTGGCAGGTGTGGTGGGTATCACATGCGCACACCGTGTCACAAAACAAGTTTCAGTGTTTGCACAGAATGGATAATGGCAGTTCTCCCTCTAACGCACTCAGTCACCCCCTGAGACCACTCTTAGAGGGGCACATGGGGAAAGGCAGCATTCATTTTCATTGCTGACTGAAGTTTCCAATGAAAATTAAAGATTAATGACGCAAGTATCTAAAAGTCAATAAGAAGACAAGGCCAAGACTTGCCAACATTTGTAAACAGTGTAAAGCTTTGTGCTGATCAAATAGCTCCAGACAGGGAAAGCTAATACCCACGCCATAAAAACCAAGGGCTAACCTTTCATTGTGTCTGGTGCTGGGCTCCCAGCATTTGATGAATGACTACCTTGTGCCAGGAGGTCACCAGGGAGCGCCGGGGTCTTTCATGTGGCTGGGACAGCTGCAGGCAATCTGTGCATATGGATTACGCTGCTGAGAGAAACATCTACGCGTGAGGGCAGCAGCGTGTACTTAGGAGGAGGCAGAAAATAGATGAATATCAAGAACCAAGTTACATCCTGGATGAAACTTTGTGGGATTTCCAGCTGCACCGATTCAGCTCCTTGGCTTTTGGTGTCTTCTTGACACGAGTTCATGTTGTCGCTGATTTCTTGTGTATGTGAGGGCAAGTAGGTGTCACGATGCCTTGTTCCTGTCGTCCTCATAAGTCATAGGAGACGCGCACCACTTTTGCTGCTTCTCCCTTTACAGAGAGGACCAGCAGCGCTGAGTCACCTGTCTGAGGTGGCTGAGCTGGTAAGCGGGTGAGCTGGGACTTGAACCCAGGCCTGTCTGATTTCAAAACATGTGTTGTCGTGCCTTTGAATGTGAACCAGCACTTTTGAGAAATGTAAAACTTCTTGCTTCCTTAGATTAAGAACTATTGCTTTTATTATTCAGGGAGGCTGGGGGGAAAGGGTAGGGTGTGTATCTTGACTCTGAAATCCAAAAAGGGCCATGTATTAACCTCTATTTCCCTTCTACTTTTGGCTTAATATCCCCAGTTGGATCAGAAATCAATGGAATGAGTTTCCCTTCATTGTTTTTGAGAAGGAAATGCCTGCTGAACTGTGACAACAGCATGAACGATGGCCAGAGACCCTCAATTTATTCTTCTTCTCTCAGGAGTGCTATATAAGTTTCCTTTGAAAACTGTCTCCTCATCAATATTAATAATTCCTTGATGGTATGCACACTTTGTGTTGGTCAAAATGCCTTCATTCATATATATATATTTCATCCTTAAATTTTTATTGGACGCATTCTCCATATTAAGCACTGT
Source organism: Craseonycteris thonglongyai (assembly GCA_004027555.1). Taxonomy (NCBI): domain Eukaryota; kingdom Metazoa; phylum Chordata; class Mammalia; order Chiroptera; family Craseonycteridae; genus Craseonycteris; species Craseonycteris thonglongyai. Next base: position 182,083 of record PVKE010000193.1, read on the forward strand.
TAAGCCATATAACACAATTCCTTTCTCAAGAATTCAGTCTCTCCCTAATCTGATCGTACGAAGTAGACCAGATATAGTCACCATTTTGTACACAATTATTTGTCTCTGTCCTCATCTGCCACAGCTCCCCTGCCATCCTTTCTAGTCTATCCACATCCTCATGTTTACATTCCCTTAAACATCACTTGCTCCTATTCATCTCCAAGCTTTTGCTCATACTCCATCTCAATCTACTTTTTCGCCACTTTTCCACTCATATATATCTAAATTATTCCCATCATTTCAAATCTGAGGTAAAGTCTCCTCTCCTCCATGACAGTTATTCAAGAATTTGCTGACCTCTAAACTTTTCTTGCACTTGTTAACATCTTACATTTGGTACCGGGGGTATAATGCTATTTGGTAGAAACACATTTTTCTCTTCACAATGTAATTGGTTTCATGGCATATCTACAAACATGGAAAGAAAAAGACTATTGATTGGTACTCTAAATAAACATATTAAAATATCATTCAACATGCACAATTATGTGCTGGCAAGAAACACTTGAATAATGCAAAGCTTATAAATTGGAGACCTGGGCCAGATTTAACACCAAAATATGTATTGTGTAGCCAGGAAAATGTCAGTAGACATACTTAAATCTTTTTTTTTTAATTGATTGCCATTATCTAGATATTGGGAGATTTGAATCAGCAATACAGATTTCTGGCTTCACTTGAAAATTTGTAAGTTCTGGCAACACCTGACAGATTTTTTGCACAGTGACCATTAGTTGAGGTTGGGAAGCAACTGTCCTTTAGACACGGGCCCCATGCACTCCATTTCCTTTTAGCTGCCACCACCATGGCCCAGCATCTGCTCAGCAATGAAATGGATGGGAATCATGCCATTCGTCATTATGGTCATCCTGATTATTTCTTACAACAATGTTAAAAAGTGAAGCATTTCTTTTTAACTGTGACTCTGTTTAACGGGAAGAAAAAAAAATAGCCCCAAAGAGCTATGAGTTTGACGATAAAGGGGAGAAAAAAGTAACCTAAAAGAGCTATGAGTTTGGGGAAAAAGGAGAGGGAGCTGATGATGATGATCTCGGCAGAAGTGGAAAACATAACTGTGAGTTGAATATCAAAGTGTGTCTATGTAAAAGCGAACATAAGTTGCTATTATGGAATAAAGCTGGCCCACCACGCTCTCTGCTAGCTGGTTCTGCTTTTGCAGCCGACCTTGATCTCTGGTGAGGAAGAAGGTCCTAAAGGTGGGCTGGGCCCAAGTCCTGGCTCTGACCAGGTTACTAGTGTGTGACCTTAAGCAGGTTACATCTATTCACTCCTCTCTGTAAAACTGGAGTGATATCTGCAGAGCAATACTATATGGTCTTGCAGTGAGATGCATGGAGACAGAATTTTTTTTCTGTTCAGTATAACCCTAGTGCCTAGAACAGTACCTTGTATATGCCTGGAGCTTACTAAGCACTTATTAATTGGATGAATGATGTTTGTGAAGCTCCTAACACAAAGCTTGGCTCACAGGAGGCCAATAGCAAATTTTAACGTGTTCCTAAGAAGTTCATCATACCTGTCCTTAAGGGCAGAAACTGGCCTTTTTCTGCCTAGTGGCCAGGCCCACTGCACAGCAGGCGATTCATACTCATTTGTGGAATGAATAGATAGTTTCTAACCATCTGTCATTCCGCAGCCTTTCTTTTTTTTTTTTTTTTTTTATCTTTTCACATTTATAGAGAGAAATTATCTTTTTGTCTTCAGTGCATAGTTATTTCTATTTTACTTTTTGACAGATAGAGAGAGAGACAGAGACAGAGACAGTTAGAGAACCAAACTGTGGGAACTCCGCAGTTCAGCACGTGGGTCCTGCCTGGGCCGGAGCCGGGATTCGATCCT